>OZ018349.1:15901240-16501240 GCA_963969515.1 Yponomeuta evonymella
TTTCGTCACGGCACGGAATGAAATCGCCCTTGACATTGGTTAGCAATATAAACTTTTATTTAGCTTAAAATAAACACGTGTACCGCCATCTAGCGGTGAGTAGCAAAATTAATATTCTTTTGTTACAGGGGAAGCTTTGCAGCACCATGGCGCGTCAACAGAATGTATGGGCTGCAATAAACCTATTCGCAGTGGCGGCATAGCAGTTCAAGCTCCGCGAATAGCCGAGGATGTCAGTAGCTATTTCTACTTTATCTGTTGAACTTTTATCTCCTAATTTTCGCTTAATTAATTTTAAATATAAGCGCCATCTGTTGACTAAAATAAGCACGAGCTATTCTCCGTTAGAGAGCACTGTTTTAAGAAGTGATAAGCGCCATCTAATGACCAAACTAAACTTCAATTATTGACCTCTAGATGGCGTTTGAAAAACAATTATACAGTGCCACTTAGTGTCACTTTTTGACACTAATTTACTATGCTTTTTGACGATAGATGTCGCTACAATATGGCACAGTACCTCTACTGCCCAACAGATAGAGCTAATTCTCTTTCAATCAGGTTAAAAAAACACTCGAATTTAAAATAAAGTGTATGTACTCATTTTTAGGCTCTCTTCCATCCATCGTGTTTTACGTGCAGCGAATGCGACGAGCTGCTTGTGGAACTGGCGTACTGCACGCTGGACGGTCGGCTGTACTGCGCCAGACACTATGCGGAGAGGCTCAAACCGAGATGTCACGCCTGCGACGAGGTTAGTGGGTTCACATTACACCGCATGACATTACACCGCATGACATTAATTTGATAACTATTCTACACAGGTTTAGGTAAATAATTAATAACAATGCGCTTTAGTCGACGCTCTTGAGGCGCGAATCTCATCAATCGGCACGACTCTACATTATTTTCCTCTGCTAGACAAAATGTTGTGCCTACGTGATCTCTATCTCGTTACTATTTGAACCTACTGTACTGTTATGTAGGTAGATAGTTAGGCAGGTAAGTATATGTTTTATTCGTAAGGAACATACTACGTTAATACGTTTATTTGGTAGTTATTTCTAACTTATTGCAGTTAATTGAAGCGCGATTTGGAATACACTAAAACGTAAATGTACTTTTGCTTGACTTTCACTATGATGATAGGGCAACCAAAGATATGCTTTATGTTAAACTAGCGCCACCAATTGAAAAGAAAACTTTTATCATACGTTTTTGCAAAATTTAAAATCATTAATATCTCAGAAGATGTGATAGCTATTTTTGGAAACCACAGGTTCAACATTCGTATTCATATTAGTTGATGAGCGATCATAATCGATTTCCGCTAAAAACGGAAGTTTTTGGCAAAAAAACGCTAAAGTCCTAGATTTTGGGTCCTCTTCTGGGCTTAGGGTAATAAAAATAACTACAATTACTGAGATAGGTATATGACGTTCAGTTTTTTGCAAAAACATATCATAAAAGAATATGTTGTTTTTTCCATTGTTGGCACTAGGTAGCTCCGGGTAGCCCCTTAACGTCCATAGTGCGTTGAGAATGTGATCGTCACAATTCCAAATAAACCGACCGCATCAATGTTTGGTCGCCGATATTTATACTTGTACTCGCAGTGAAGGTGTTCCGGCGTCTTGACATTTGCCAGGGCGTCTCCGCACTAACCTACTAACGAACTGTGTTTCAACTGTGTGTTGAGCCAAATTGCTGCAAAAAGTATATAATATGTACTCAATTCAATCAACTCTCATTGTTCGTGTTTAGTGTGATTACATTGCGCGTCCTAGTGGAGCTGCCACTTTGGTAACAAAAACCGAATCTTTCCTTTTCATTCTGAAGTTACCCGAGTATACTTAACTGATAGTTAGAGATAATTTGTAGGTTTGTATGCTTCTCAAAAATACAGGGTAAGTTGTGAATGCAAAAACTGCTCCCGGAGTCAAACCACGCAATTTGTTTTACGGAGCCATACGGAGCGCATAACTTGTAATATGCAAGTATGTGTACATATTATTTTATAAAAGTTTGTATTATTTTGTAAAAGTTTGTATAGCTGATTAATGGTAATAAACGCTTCCAATTTCAAACGTTTTCAACATTTTATTGTTTTGCAGGGCTCATCCTGCGACTGCCAGTTTTCACTTTTCGAAACAATACAATAAATATACTTACTAACTAATGCCCTTTCCGAAACCTACACATTCTCTGTTCAATTACGATTTTTTGTTAAAAAGGAGAACTCCTAAAGTTAGTAAGTCCATTGTTATTTTTTTATATTTTGATAACCCAAAACGTATAATTGGTTTTTCACCAAAATTTTATAGATTAAGTAATACGTTTTGATGTCCAGATTTTCAACGCTCGTTTTTTAATTTCTACGTACAAATGACTACCTGTTTACTAATTACAGTAAAGTTGTGTCGGATTTTATAATAATCTAGCGTAGAAGCGGTATGTAGGTCGATCGCATGTAAAATATGAAGTATAATTAATTGACGTACAGTAAGTAACATCCGGTCATACCGATTTTTGTTCCAAAATCAAACTTATACAATCGGGTTAGAACTTCTATTGGTACTCCTACGGTTGTTGGTTGTACCGCGAGCACTCTGCTGAACCGACATCACTAGTAATGCTTCACAGTTGCTCAGGTCCATTGAAGCTTTACGTGATGTTCTAAAGAGCTTTAACAAATGTATTATATTCCACTGACCTAACTTGAACCTGCTTATTAAGATTATGTTAAGTTCGGGTGATGTTGAGGCTTTAGAGCGCTTTTTGTTGAGGTAGGCATTTAAGAAAGAAAGAAAGAAAGAAAGACACTTATTATACCAAAAAGATACATCACAGAAACAAAATAAGCAGATAAGTAACATAATATGCACAACAACAGAAAGAAAACTAAATACACAACAGACAAAACGAATAAATAAAACAGGACCATAGATGTAGCCTGTTGTGTATCTAAGTTGCCACAAAAGGCAGCTGACTCAGCGTTGTGCGGAGGAAGTGATCCCTCAGCGCTGATTTTCAGTCAGTGCCTACGGTAACCCATAATTGTACTACGGACTGCGTGCCGTGGTGCAGTTAAAAGAATTAAATCAAATTCAATAACATACATACAATAAAGTAAAAAAAATACATTACATACATTACACAAACTCCATAACCCGGAGGGGTAGACAGAGACCAGGGCCTGCCACTTGTCACGATCCTGACAGACCTCTTTCGCTCCATGAACATCCATTAATCGCTACATGCACGTTCGCCGGTTTCGGGTACTTTGTAAGTAGGAATTTACTCGTGAAAAACCACCGTTGCTATTTAGCCAGCTATAATTTAGCGGCCCACCTATAGAATAAAGTAATCGCATGCACGTAGTTAGTGGCTATATATGCGGTTCGGGAGCAAAAATAAACTTTTAACCAGCACTTCGGTTAACGCTCGCACCTAGAGCCAGTGCCGGCAGACACTTCGACATTATTGCCCGCCTTCACAATGCATTCACATTAACTAGAAGCAAACTCCGAGTTCAACTGCGGAAACCTCGAAAAGACTTTTCCATGTGAGTACCTGCCGTTAGTAATGTTTGTATCTTTGATTCATTTTAAATATTTTTCTAGACATACGGCAACGTCTTTTCACTGCGATACTTCCGTTTGTACAGCCCCTCTACTCGCGACGCAATGTGTTCAAATTGCGTCACAATAAATCACACCACGACCACCGTTTTAGTAGTAAGGAATAGCATTAAACTTATTGAAAATTCAGAGCGCATCGGAAACCGAAAGCATATTTTGGCTAAATTAAAAAATAAATGCACTCAATTGTAACGCAAGTTCGTTAAATTACCCTCGAGAGTAGAGGGGCGTACCAAAACCCCCATATAAATCCGAACATCGTGTTTATACTCTTCCAATATATTATACTCTTCCAATATATTTCATGAGCACCTACCTACTCTCTTCATCTTTTAGTTCTATCCATCTTAAGGTTGTCTGGAAGAGATAGGTTTTAGCGATAAGTCCGCCAATTACCGTAAAACTTAGAAATCTAAGCCTTTTAATGTATTGTGTTTTCTGGTGTGTACAATAAAGTGTTCTAATCAAATCTATACTCATCGATACGAGCAACTTTTGCTGTCTGAAAACTTCGAAATCGCGAAAATATATCAACTGTCCAATACTAATGTTACCACATTTCCAAAGAAGATCTCTATCAATTATTCTGTGAGTGTGTCATAAATGCTCAACAGAGGGTAACGTTAATGCTAAACTTAGGTTAAACTCACTGGATTTTAACTCACACAATTTTAACAGAACCATTGTATCCGGCTGCACTTTATGTTTATAATTTTGTCAAACCAAGTATTTTGTTAAGGGCACCTCCTATATAGTTACAAGAATCCTGTACGTAGCTGTAAGAACTTTTTGCAACCGTTTATTAGAATAGTATTTTATAAGGTTAACACAAGCACTAGACATAATAAAAACTGAATTTGCACGGATATTTACTCGTTAACTTTTTTCGTTTTACAATATTCGTGTATTAGATTTTTTTAGTAGATTAAGACGGAGCTAACATGCTTGCATATGTGACAAAGCATGTTTGCTTGCCGCATTAAAATTTATGGCACACCTGATATTTTTACCGCGATTTCACAGTAAAAGTTGATCAAACTGACGAGTTTCGGATAGATACCTGGGGATTTTTTTACACCCTGTATAATACCCTCTAGTGTGGGTAGTACGATGGCAAGAATCACGCGTTTTGTGGCGATAAAATGTCAGAATTTGACAATTAATGTGCTGGAAAGTCGTGACTTTTGACATCAAACGCGCGACTAGCGCGCGTGACGGTGCGAGTCACCCGTTTTGTATCGCGTTAAAATGTCAGAATAGGAAGGAGGAAGGAAGTCGCGACTTTTGACATTTAACGCGCGACTCGCGCCGGCATGTCACCTATGATGTCCACAGAAATTATTATTATTATTAAAGTTATTTATTGCATTTAAACACATAGTTTTGCACATAGGCGAGCTTAATGCTACTTAGCATTACCTACCAGCTAACCGGAGTTTTGAGAAAACGTTAACAGGTTAGTGCAACTTAGAATATAAAATATACTAATTACTTACTTAGAAATCAACCCGATATGAACGTAGTTTTGATTCTTCATAGTCTGTCTTGGTTCTCTGTGGCCCTTGTTGAATAAGTGCATACGATTCGACATAACTAACTGTACATTGGATTATTTACGATAATTCACGAGTGTCTGACCTATATTCTCAATTGAAAACGCAAACGATGTTTATGAAATTATTGGTAATTCAGATTATAACCGATGCAGCTCTTGAAGCATAACTGAATACCGGATCGGTCTGAGAGGACTCTCCTACCGTTAAAGGGAGTACCTAATCATTACATATTTGTATATTATAGATCATTTAACTGTCAGAGATTTCATAAGCTCAAGCCTGTATCCCCGAGGGTGTATAGGGTAATATTATCAGTGTATCTTACAACGATTTCGTTATAATAATTAATGATTTACCCAGCTGTAAATAAAATAACATGAAATGGGAAAATTTCATGCCATTTATCATCGGGATTTATTTCCTGCATTAGCAAAGGAGACAAGCGTAGTCTACATTCAACAGAGTCAAGTATGTGTGTTCAAGGAATGGCAGGAACGCGGAGCTCGCCAGTCAATCTCCTAAATACTGATGGATCTCTTTGAAGTGGGCCTGTGCGACAGATTGTTAATAGGCGTTAGATCGCCGATGCAATATATTATGTCATTGACGCGGCGACGCGCGACAGGGGTGTCTCGATGAGCCAGTCGCCTCCTTGACGGAACTCTATGCTGTTCCGTCAACTCGCTAGGCCACTCCAGCGACCATAAAGTAAAAACAAAAACTTATGAAAAGTTTTCGGAGAGTTCGAATTTCAAATAGCGCGCGGTTTTTTCTTGTGGTCGCGTACCTAGTACTTGAGCAAAGGAACGTCGAGGAATAAAAGTTTTCGTGAGTGTTTTGTTTTTGAGACACTTTCCCTTCCCTCCTTCCGAAATTATTGTGTGTTTAGTTTGTGAACTTCCGTAAAAATATTATAACTCTACAATAGGTAAGTGGGTACAACACCCACCTGCTTTAAATTATGAAACTGAAAAAAAAGGAAAATTAATTAATTCATTTGAAAATCTAAAGAAAATAAATTTATTTTGCAAAAGATTTGGCAGCTATTTGGCCTCAATTTTCAATTTAAATTCTTATTTATTTCTTATTATTCACTATATTTTAAAGTAATGCAGAAGATTTATTCAAATGTATTAATAAAATATATCAATCTATAATGAAATAAAAAGTAATTTCTGCAAAAAAAAAACTGCCATAAATAAATATTTTTCGATTTCAGTGATTTCCACAAATCCACAAAGCTTTTTAATTCCACTATTCGTCGACAGATGGCGTTAGCTTATATAGAAATATGCTAAGAAATGTCATGAACCTTGCTATAAACTATAAACTAAGGCAGAGTTTCATAAGTACTATCTCTATCTGTATGACCCTTTTTCTTATTCAGTTGGACGCCATGAAAGCAGATGGCCCTATCTAGCCTAAGGACAGTTCAGGTCAATATCAATCAATATCTCGGTACAGCTAACTACATAGTTTTTGAGTTTACAAAACAATATTTGAAATGACTCAACTACACAAAAAATACTGTCTTGGCAAAGCTCTGACTTTCTACTAGAATGTAACAAATAAACGATTTGTTTCATGTTTCTTTTTCTTACTGTCTGATTGTCTAAAGAGTTAACATCAACGCCTGTCCATTCAACACTGATGGCTCAGAAGTCCCCTACTCGCAACGTTATTACGCCACAAATTAAATACAATATGACAAAAACAACGACTTACATTTTAATCACGAAAAATAGCATTATACTTATTATTACACTTTTTTGCACACAAAACAAATAACAAAGGCGATCATGTACAAAGGTGAGCTTATCCGTCTCTGAAACTCTCTTATACTTCCTGAAACTTAGAGCGCGTTTGCAATTAAAGGCATATTTTGGCTACTTTATTTAATAAACGACTCAATTATAACGCAAGTTGGCTAATTTATCGTGGAGAGTACGAGGGCAGGCTCAAAACACCCTGCAGTTAGGAACCTAGCATAGATTTTAGATACTGAATTGAATTTTGTTTTTTTTTTTATTTTGAATTTGAATAATCGGCTTTATTTGTCCTCTAAAAAAAAACGCAGATTTCGTGCCCTACACGACTATCGAGAACATTGGAAATGAATCGAGTCACAAATGTCATGTGAAAATTGTTCTGACTTTGACTTTTTTCAAAAAGGTTAGGAAAGGGCAAACCCTTTAACCCGATCGTCTTTGTTTTAGGCTCAAATTGTAGGTAACTAAATTGTCCAGAGGGTTTTTACTCAAATTTTAGATATAACTCTTCGTTTCCAAAATATCTAGAGCCGAAATAAAAAATTCCAAAAAAAATTATTTCTTTTTTCACTATTTCGGACATAACTTTTTCGGTTTTGACTTTTTCGAATAATTCTTTTTGAACCTCACAGCTATGGTGAATACGCATCTTTTGAGCCTTTTTTGAATGTTATATTCAAAACTAACACTCCGATATATACGGGGATCGCACACAGCGAACGAAAAGAAATTTCCAATATCAAAACACACATACGCGCGAAAAATTCAACCCTTCTTTGCTTTCGTGGTCGGATAAAAATATCTAAACCCAAACAGGAAAAACGCTCACAAAAGCGCCAGTAAATCACGCTTCGCTTTCGTCCAGTGACGTCACGGGCTTGTCATAAGATTATATAGGACGGCTTCATGCAACATTGAAGCATGACGGATATTTATATACACAGGTCAATAACTCCTGCCTGCGATTTGTAACAAATTATCAATTCATAATTAAAATACGCTATGCAAATAAATGAATGGATTCGACTGTTGATTTATTTTTGAATTGATTCAATGAAACATCAATGTAAACTTGTTTTATTTTAACGCATAGAATCCGAAATAGTTTGGAACGTCACTGAATTGAGTGCAACTGTGGCGCTGTCGATTGTAGGCAACCATTTAGATAATGATCATGTTGTAAGAAGCTTATTTTTTTATATTCTTTTTGTTGCACTAACCCGTGCTGAGGACAATAGGTAATTTTTTTTTACTAAGAAAAAAACATAATCATAACATAAACTCACGCTTGCATCCCAGAGGGGTAGGCAGAGACGGGTTCATCGACATTCATTCATCCTCAATTCAGCACAAAATATTTCTTTCACTCCATAGGCACTAAACAACTACAGTTAAATCATTAGGCCCCTGTGGTTCTATCGCACGCGCCGCCGGCCGACTCTTGCGCACGGCCCGCGTGTGACGTCACGCGCACGCGCGAGGTGTCCGGTTTCCCGCGCTTTCCGCGCCCAGCGCGCGCCGCCCACGGCCCGCCCGCCCAGCGAACTTTCACTCGCGACCTTCGTACATGGAATGGGGAAATGCAATTGCTGGCAGTGGATGAGGGTGTCCGAGGACTGAAAGAAACGGTGTGTCTTGGGAGATGCGTATGTACAGCACTAGACTAGACTAGAATATGGGGTGATTGATTGATTCCGAAATAGGGCTTAGCGGAGTTGGATATTAGAGTTATAAATTGGAAAATCTGTTCTCGTCAGATTAGGTGTGTGTGCCCGTGGCGGGTTTTTCAGCTTCAAATAATTTGAATATTGAAAAAAAGGTCCTGAGATTTTTTTTGTTTTGAAGTATCCTTTTCTATATCTTCTCACATAGGTGCGTACATAGTCCTAAAAAAGTGAAATAAGTATATGAAAAAAAACAAAATATGATAAAAGAGTCAATTACTGATAATAAAATTATTTCTCGATATGTATTTGCTTTCATATTTTTACGGCCTTATTTATAAAGCGCTCTTCCTCTGAAATCGCTTTTGCTTTAGAGCCCATTTCAAGGTATTGTTCGAAACAAAACAGCAACTTGATAGCGTACTCAATAGCTGTCTCAGATGTAAGAGCGCTCTATTGCTTCAACACTAAAATTACGTACCGTATTAGGAAAAAGTAACAAACAAATAAATAAATAATAACTTCCACATGATACAATCACTTACCCTGGTCCTAAACTACGGTAACTAGAAAAAAATTATCACAAACATGGAAATACGACCAGGGCCCTTATTATAAAAATGCGACATTATCGGAAGGGTCGTCAACGTCGCGCTTGAGGCCGACAATTGACTCGAATCTAGCGACAAATACGGTTCTTTTTTGAATAGCTATTACTATTCAACTAAACTATTCAAAAAAAGAACCGTATTTGTCGCTAGATTCGAGTCAATTGTCGGGCTCAAACGCGACCCTTCGATGCATCATAATAAGGGCCCTGGACTGAGGCCATCAACAAAATTAATTGTTTTAAAAATAGGAAGTTATTTACGCCCCTCGTTGTTGTAGCCGTCCCACGTTCCCGGCGCATATTTTGTATAGAAAACAACAAAATACTCGTGGCCACCACTTCTCACCAATACTCAGTGGTGGCCACGGGAACTTTAAAGAGACTTAGAGAAATCCCGTCCTGGTTTTTTTCATTGGTTTCCACTGAATCTCCAGGAATGAGATAGTGCGAAGAGGCCCTATCTGTCGTTTAACTTGGACTATTCGACATTCAATATCTAGCGATATTTAGGACTTCCATCCAATGATACTTGGTACAGTGTCACCTGTAGGTATGGCCACGTCTATACGTCTACGTCTATGCGTTTAAAAGTTCTGGTTTTGCTCTAGACTAAGTCTAGTGTGACTTTCGAAGTTTTGCTGAATGTCTTACAGTTTAACTAAATAGCTCTAGCAACAGCGGTTGGAATATTATTGAGATTAAAGCCCGTTGTAATGTTTTTTATTTTCATTTGAACAAGTTCACTCACTAATCTTACAAAGACACTTTCAGATTACGTTTTTGGCACAGATGCCGATCTCGATGTTATAATATCATTATCGATTTAGGCAAGAGCACAATATGTTATGGTTTTAGAATAGAAATAGGCTCCACACTTGGACGTGGAAAAGTTCACTTTCACAAAAGACCTAAGCTAGCTTTTATATTTTTAATTAATAAATAACTACAACGAAGTATAGTAATATATCTCTACGACGACCTGTTTGATGAAATTAATTATGAGTATTAAATAAATCAGTCAGCACGTTTTAGAGTCTAGCGCATACAAGCAGACCTTGAGTCGGACATACGATTACCAGCTGTCACGGCCCGGCCGCGATTGTGTCTGGCCACTCCGCCAAACTCATATCTAAAAGTGGACGTAAATGTTTGGCAGCGTTATCACTTTTATTTCAGTTGTTCAATCCTTGCCTCAGTGTAATACCGTTGCATCCCGCACTCGCCCCAGGTCCCCGCCTTCCCCCGCGACAAATCACCTTATTTCATAAAATTATAATCTCCCTCGTCCCCGCCTACGGCGTGTTTACAATTGTGCACCAGTGAGTCGTGAATCTAAAATGGGACTGTTGTTCTCCGCGATACTCTCGTACGCGGGAGCGTTGGAGGCGATAGAGTGCCTGAAGCATATAGTGGCGGGCATGCTGCCGGATTCAGAGCCGGACTTCGAGCAGCTGGTGCAGTACTACACGAGCCTGCTGCAGCCCAGCGCCAACCCGCATAGCGCCGTGGGTGGCGACTGGACGCGCGCCGCCGGCCAGGGCTACCTCTGCTTGCTAGAGAATGCTGACGGCTCCCTGAAATCGGCTGCCGTCAAGTACTACGACGGCCAGCCCGATTCCACTGCCATCCTATTCTCCACCAAAATATCCAGCTTCGGCCAAGATTCCGTCGACAGTAACACCTCCCACGCTAACGGCTACGGTAAAAAGACGCCCGAAAGGTACAACACCGCGACAACGACAACAATCATATCGAATTCATCAGAATCGTTCCGTATTGGGCAAAGAAACAGATCATCTACACCGACTTATGAACACGTTTCAGATCCAACTCATTTTTTGGGAAATTCTTTCGAGCGTAGCCAACAAGACGATCAGCGAAGCGAAACCTCTGAAGGAAAAGAGAAACTGACCTGGCACTACCGTCCCAAGAGTCCTGTCCCCCAAGCACTGCCTGAAATACATTTCCAAACCGAAGATACCGAAAACAAAAAAGAGCCTGCATATAGCGAAGATTTTCTAAGGTTAATATCTGTTGTTCACTGTGTACTCCACATCTCATCCGTAGCATCACATTATGAGCTTCGCTCGCTAGCGATCTGAGTAGCCATCCATCACGCGGCGGCTAGAGAAAAGCATATCGCTCATCGCATCCGTGCATGATGTTTGACGTTCATTGCTTCACTTGTACAATAAACCGACTCATTATATTGTACATTTGTAGATCACTTGACGGAATAAAGTACCGACCTTTGCAACGGAGCGACCCGAGTAACCGGCGGCGAAGTTACAAAAAACGTCATTCGTCCTCATCTACGTCCTCGAAAGACTCGCGGGCGTCGCGCGAGGAGGAACTTAAGATATTCACGTCGCTCGAGGAAGCCGAATTCGAACGTATGGGCAAAGGCGACAACACCACAGGGTTCGGAAGCACTCCTAATTTAGCGGCGCATTCTTATTCCAGAAGTCGCTCGCGAGAGAATTCTAACGAACGAAGAAATGAGTCATGGAGCACGGAGCAGGCGTCGGTAGACAGCGTGGAGGATGAGAACACAGCTGAGCTGAAGCCGCGGCTCAAGGACCTGCCCAAGCTTGGTTCCTTCGAGGAGGAGCGTCCCGAGGCCGAAGTCGAGGCCGAACCCGCCGCCAAGGAAGAGGTAACCGCCGAAGACGAGGAAGTCGACGATTTCTGGGGTAGCTCCGATTAGTCGCTTCAACCTCGCACGGTCGCAATGCACTCTTTATTAAGCTTCGATTATAAGCATGACTGAATGTGGAACAAATTAAATTATTATGACGCCCCTGTGTTTTGTTTTCTTTAGTAACACACTGCCCTAGTAGAACACGTTGGCTAGATCGCCTTTTGAACAGGATTGAAGGAGGTATGGTACAGTATGGTTTGGCTCTAACGTTTGGCTTTGATATATTGGCATTAGATTATGATAGTTTTACGTGTATTGGTTTCACTTCGAGACTGCTAGAAATCTAGCAATGGCCTAGATAAAGGAGAGCCGGAAAATAGCCCCTAAAATTCCTAAAAACCCTAAAATTGGCATGCATTGGGATTCATAGAAAATTTTATGCAGGAATATTTCTAAAACACGCAATTCCTGATACATGTCTGTTAGAGTTTGTCATTTTCAACAACTTTTGTTTTTTTTTTGTTGTTAAATTTCCCATTTTTTTAAATATATAGATAGAGAATTCTTAAAACCACCTGTTAAATAGAATGGAGATTCTCCTACATAAGACAATGATTTACTGAAGGCTGCGACTTTAAAAATCTGAGAAAAAATCGTACAAAGTCGTTGCCAAACATCAACTCTAAATGGGATGTCTCAGAAATTGCGCATTTCAGAAATAGCCTCGTATAGGATACGCCAATGCTGAAGAGACTGAAAAATTAGAACTGTCAGGTCTCGTTGTTGCGAAAATATACTAAGTTGCACAATTATTCTAAAAATACTGCTTGTATGGAACCTCGACCTATTTGTGTCATTATAAAGATGGCGCGGGGCTGACGGCCGCTCGTGGCAATAGGAGACGGGGATCACTTTCCCTGATTCCCAATTTACGCTCACCCGACTGGACCGTTGGTGTCACGTAGCGAGATCCTAAATGCAAATTTTATCATTGAACCACATTGTTCTAACATTAATTAATAAAACGAATAAATAAACAGCATTATTGTATAAGAAACGGGATTCTTACCACGATTTATTTATGTCCTTGTTTGTCTGATATTTCGGCACTGTTGTACTCTCCATAATCATGCAGGTACTCAAAAAATTAAATCGTGGTAAGGATTTCAAAGAAGCGGTGGTAGCCTAGTGGGTAGAACATTGGACTCGGAAGCGGGAGACCCAGGTTCGATTCCCAGTGCGGGCATGTACCTATGACTTTGTTTTCTAAGTTATGTACATTTGTGAAGTTATAGTAGCAATACCACTCGCTAACGGTGAAGGAAATCATCGTGAGGAAACCTGAGTGTCTGAGCTATTTATATATCTCAGCGCTTGAAATCGCCAATCCGCGGTGGGCACGCGTGGTGATTAAGCCCACACTCTCTCTCTGAGAGTAGGCCTGTGCCCTACAGTGGGACGTATATAGGCTACTTATATAAGGGTTTCATTTCTTTTACAATGATACGGAAGCTTAAAAAAGTATATAGGATGTAACAAAAATTCCCACATCTCTCTCTCCGTGAACGGGAAGGGACCCCCCCTTGTACTAGTCAATACGAATAACTTTTGCTGCGGCAAAAACTTCGAAATAGCGAAAAAAATTTCATCTGTTCCATACGTACTAATGCCGTAGGTCAGGGTTTGTCAAAGTGGGGTACGCGAACCTCTAGGGTTCGCCATTCGACGGTAGGGAGTTCGAGTTCGCGACCAGATTTGCGTGATGTAATGTATTTTGATATGGACTTTTCTTACAAAGCTTCTGATCTTTATTTATAGGATAGGTAGATCTACAGATTTTCCTTTTTTAAATTTTCCAATTTCTACCAATTTTTATAGTTCATCCACTACTATTCTAAGACTACAGTTGGCAACACGGTTTGCTCAGTGTTTATTACCCAACTGCGGCGGAGCCCAAAAGGAGGAAATGTGTTCAGCTCGTATGTATGTATGTAAGTATGTCCGATTCTATGCTCCCTCATAACTCCTTAACCAATGGTTAGATTTTAACAAATAAACAAAACTAATCAATCCATTCGTCATGCCTGCGCGAGTGTCGTAGGCTATATTAAATTAGCATTAATGGAACAGAAAAGTAACAGAAAACCAAATTCGCTATTAAGTAATGTTATAGTACAACCATGAGTCAGTACGCGGGTGTCATACGCTATATATAAATCAGCATTAAAAATCACTAAGAAGGCTGCTTAGCATTAACTACTAAGCAGACGGGACTTAAATTAAGCAATATACTCCTTAGGTTGGTCCCGCCTGCTTAGTAGATAATGCTCAGCATTTGGGTTGTTGGTTATTCTCTATTTCAGTTTTTTTATTTGTTTTATTTATTCTTACTTGCGCTTGTTAGGGGTTCGCTGTCATCCAGAAACTTTAACAGGGATACGTGGAGCCATAAGTTTGAAAAATAGCGAAGAGTAGCTATTTTTTTTGTTATTCTAAAGTCGTCGCCATTATGAAAGTTTTCCGAGCAGAACGAATCCGGATTCGAGCTACGTGAGGTTGTAGCTGGATGAGAGTAGCCGAGGACCGCGCTCAGTGGCCTGCAATAGGAGAGGCCTATGTCCAGCAGTGGACAAGCATAGGCTGAAGATGATGATGATGAGGTTGTAGGTGCATTTCGCTGTTGCAGTCCGTGTACGCGACATTGTGAGCAAAAAGGATGTTAGGTTTGAAAATTTATGTGTACACAACACAAAAATTTATTTTTGAATCATATCTTCATAACTCTCCGAGATATAAGGGGATCGCACTTTTTCGTGAAATTGAAGCCTACACTGCCTCTGGAGCGAACGAAAAGACATTGCCAATATCAAAATACCACGATTATTTATGTACTAACCTGGCCTCTTCAATTATATTTAAAAAAAATCTGTGCAAATACTCCATTTTGTCTTATAAAAACTTTGAAACCTTAGCCTTTGCATCTACGTAATGAGCTGATTTATACGGCGTCCAGTGGCACCTTCACTCACAATAGATGGGTGAAGGGACTACTCGGACGCTGCAGTGCATGGGACATTGGTTTAGATGGAGATATTTGTCTAATAAGAACTGTAATTATTCCAAGAACATTACAAATTTAATATTCGTAGTAGTTCCATCGTTTGGGCTTGTACGCACGAATGGAACTAGTGCGAAAAAAAAATCGCAGTAGTTCCATCATGTAACTAGGCAATGGTACTGCTGCGAATGAAGGACATCGTCATCCCTAAACTAAGCTTTATTGAAAGGTCTTACGGCCTTATTTATAAAAACACGATTCCTCTATAGCACTCATCAGAGGTACTTTATCCAATCTATGGTTACGTCTTTTCCTTGTAAAATCTCCACCACAGACTATTTTAATCGGCATTTATCGAGAGTCTTAAGGAATCATGTTTTTATAAACACGATCTTATTGTCTGTACGGGGTCGTAAAAGCCCAGAGCTGGCGCCCAACGTGGGGCGAGAGCCTTTAGTCCGCCGCTCTTTCTCTCTTTCGTAAATTTTCTATAATAATATATCATACTTTCAACGATCAGCTAAAAATGTTAGAAAATAAAAGTTTTTTGAGCAGAAAATACTAAATTGACCAAGAAAATAATTATATAATCAAATTAAGCAGCGGAAAATTTTGAGTACATTATAAAATGACCACGTGTCACTTGCTCATTTATTTATTCTGTTGAGATAAATAAATAATTGTTTGGTGATTAAATAATTATTATTTGAAATAATCGGTTAAAGTTTTTTAACGGTTTTTACCGGTTTTCATAGAACCGGTTCACATCATTACTCACTATCTGCTCTAGCATATGGGAAACAAATTAAATGACCAGGGCCCTTTTTATGAAAAATGCGACATTATCGGAAGGGTCGTCAACGTCGCGCTTGAGCCCGACAATTCACTCGAATTTAGCGACAAATACGATTGTTTTTTTGAATAGTTTCCATAGTTTAGTTGAATAGTAATATCTATTCAAAAAAGACGAGCCACTAGTCTACAAGCCTCCACCAATCCGGACTTGGCCCCCGTGGTGGAGTATGGCCTATACCTTCCTCAGGGAAGAGACCCGTGCCCCTCGGTGGGGACATAATGGGTTGATGATGATGATGATTAAAAAAAGAACCGTATTTGTCGCTAGTTTGGTGAAACCCGGTACAAACAGTTTTTTTACAAAGCCGACTTTAACCGATTATTTCAAAAACTAATCGAGTACTATTGTGGTGTAATTTGTACAGTGCGAGCGGTAGCCAAGAGGAAATTGACATTTATTTTTGGGATGAAATCTTACATATTTTCTTAATCTGTAAGAGTTTCTTCTGAGTTTCATGAAAATCTTAATGTTTGTTCGTTGTGCTGACAATAATCGGTATTTTCAGGTTGAGCAGGCTGTTAGATGGTATAAAAGACCTATTTCTGCACCAAAAGAGGTTTAATTACATACACGACTACTTCATTTTGACATTGCGGTTTCATTAAGTTTCATAAATTATAAGACTTTTAAAACAAAACTAAAAAAACCTAAAAGTACCTAAAAAACTTTTTTTTAAGTTATGGGAAAATACCGGTGCTATTGATTGTAATCTGTTCACATCACTAATAGTGAAGTTTAAGTAAGATAGTGTAGTGTAAGTAAAGCTGACTTTTATTCGCTATTTCAAAGTATATTGAAAGTTAACTTAGATCAATCCTATTTTGTTCTGCTGGACATTTGTAAGTAAGTACGTAAGTGAGTCGAGGAATTTATTTGAGACTTTAAAGACTTATACTAAACTAGAACTGCATTAAAGGTTTTACAATTTGTATGGAACAGCTGACAATTTTTTCGCACAAACTACGTATATATTAAGTTCGTCTTTAACCTAAATCAGTTTTTGCTATGGAAAAGATAATTTGAAAAGTATCAAAGCTTTAGATACAAGAGGTAAGACAATACCTCTGTCCGAAAAAAAATATTTTCGTCGACAGAAAGCCATAAAACCGGTTTGTTTGTCTATTTCACAAAATACTTGAATGTAGAGGAAACGGGGAGTGTGGTATACCCGGAACTATTATTATCCTCAGAGCTCTTAAAATTTTAATTGATGAGACAATAGTGAAAGAAACGTATTTTTCTGAGAAAATTGTATTTTGTGCAACGTGTTATTGAAATAACGCAACATCTGATTCGGTGTCGATCCAATAAGTTTACAATTTGGTTCGATAAGTTTACAGTTTATAACCGAGATCAATTTGTTTTCTACAAAATCAGTTGGGAACTTTAAGCTTTTGTTTATTGGAAGTAGTTCGAAACATTCTGAAGATTGTGTATATGGATACTGAAGAAACGTTTTTCTGGTTTTGTGGTATATAATACTAAATATTACTTTTAGTAGTACTTTGGCCATATTTTCTTACTATTTTTTTCTTAGAATTTCCTTGAATTTCCGAAGATTTCAAGAATCTTATATTGTGAACGAATTTATCACAACATAAGATACCGATTTTACATGTCAAAAATCATAAAGTATTATAGATATTATAAACTACTATGCTTATACTATACATAAAATTGTTAAATAAATTACATAACATTTATAAACAAATTATAATAATAAATAAATTAACACCAGTTTCTTACCGCTTATAGATTGTAAACACTTAAATAATTGAATCAGCGAAGAATCTGTAAATATAATTAACAACGTTAGAAAACGGTGCCAAGTCGATTCTATATTTTCCTGTCATTCTCATCCTATCGTAAAGTTCATAGAGACCAAACTACACTTTCTATTAAGATGTGTCTATTCGATGCAATGGACAAGTTCTAAAATGACGTTCTTATCCTTGCTAATTGTAAGCAGTAAGGATAAGAACGTAAATTTAGAACGTGTCTTGTAAGACGACAAAAATTATATATAAAGAAAAATTCCGACCTCTAAATATTATGAAAATGTATGTCTCCCATAATAAATAATGAAGAACATTGACGTATAAAGAAAACCACTCCGCGGAATAGCACAATTGAAACGTAGACGCACCTACCAGCTGTAAAACATTCAAACTGATTCGATTGAAGGCAAAGGGAGCATCCACACATGCCACAGGTGTCGTATTGTAGAGTAGATTATAGGCGAACCAAAGCAAAGACTTTAAAAATAAACCGATGAATGAAGCAAACGCCGACCTAGACCTTGGGGCCGTCCGGAGGCGCGAGGCTGCTCTGCCATCGACCTGCCGCTACACAGAGGAAACTAAAAAACTTTCTCAAACATCATCACCAGACGTAAGACGACCTTGCATCGTCTCACATTGCACAGCATTTGTGTATAGACCAGACAGTAGGTAAAACGAGCTTTCCCGAGGCAAATTGAATTTACGTAGGAACAGAAGGTATCATGCCCACCTTTGGGTTCTAAATTTGTTCGCGAAATTGAAACTGGAAGGAGCCTCTAATCCCTCTCTTTAAGACTAACAAAGCGGTGGTACGAATGCGTAAACATCGTCGACGTTTTAACTTAAGAGTCTGCTTATTGTCAGATCTAATTGATTTTGGCCGAAGTGGCGTCTGCGCCTACGCCTGCCAGATGTCGTGCCGATTTAACTAAGTATTTCGCTACATGCCTGATTTTCTCCACAAGTCTCTCGCAAGTCGCAACATATGGGGAATGTACTTTGTCCTCGCTATTCATCATTAGGTCACGCCTAAGCAGATGTGAAACATTCTTGCGGAAAATTTAATACGTATAAATAATTTGGTTGCATCAAAATCAACATTTATGTGTCTGTCCGGCGTCAGCATAAATCAATGTTCATTCAACTAAAATAGCCAAGTAGTGGCTGTTGAATCTCGGCCAAGCGATAAGGCGATGTTAAGTACGGGCATTAATGTTCATAACTAGTTCAGATCGCGAGGACGCCCTACATTGTACCCTGCGTATTTCAGCTAAACTGGTGAACACAGCACGCTACATAGGCAAAGGATCGGAGGAAATAAGCGTACCTAAGCGAGGGATTGCTTGCGCCGCTCGGAAACACCGCCCGCGCACCTGCCCTCTCCGTCACTCTTCCAAATTTAAATCCCAAACTCCCCCCACCGAGGCGCAAACGCCGTGCGCCACTAAATATTCTGGAATAATTTCTTGAACGCGATCCGGGAGTTGTGCTTGCCATTCGAATTCGGGTCGCGACCGCGTCCGGTGATATCGCTTTCCCTACATTCGCAATCGCAAGGCAGTGCCGACTCCTGCCATGGCCGACGTAGACGTTCAAGTCCAATACACCACCACCGAGCGCAAGACCAGGAAGGTCAAGAAGACCTCTAAGCGCAGGGAGTCTAAGGATGGCGAGGTCTCCATCACGGAGGTCGAGCAGACCAACACCACCAACGATGACGGGTATGTGTCGCGGTGGCCATGTCCCTTGACCGTAGTGCATCCTAGTGTGACGCCAGTGTGTCAGTGCTCCGGAGCCAAGTGTCGACATCCGATCGCGCGATCTTTAGTGACACCATGTGTACCGTAGTTAGTTGGCCACCCGCACATACCCGGACTAATCGAAGGTATCTATCCGACCGTCCCTTGCCGCTATTATAGCTCTTGTCATACCACACCTCGCAGCTTCCGTGGCCCACACTGTGCGTTAACAGCATGTCCCTTGTTGCAGCTAATTTTCAGTGGCGAGTACACGAAGGCGATGAACAAGGATTGGCACAGCGGGCACTTTTGCTGCTGGCAATGCGACGAGTCGCTGACCGGGCAGCGCTACGTGCTGCGCGACGAGCATCCTTACTGCATCAAGTGCTACGAGAGCGTCTTTGCCAACGGCTGCGAGGAGTGCAGCAAGACAATCGGCATTGACTCCAAGGTTGGTTTGTCTTGTGCTAATTCTCTTATTAGTCTGTTATTATAATTATACCCTTGTTAGTCTATTTGGTACATTTCATTGTTTACCAGTTAAGTGACATGATGTTGCCCTAATGTGGTGCCTTTAAATACTTCTGATCCAAGTTGTATTTAACACTCTCTAGATGGTTTTTCGTGCTGTAGCCCAATTGAGTACCTTTCCTCTTGCTTTTTATTCGTCGGAATAAATTTCAAGTTTCTAGCTATTAAATAGTTTTGACACTTAACATTCCAATGTTAGCATCAATCATGTTCCGAAACTAACACGACTTGAAAAAGCTTGTAAATTACAATAACTTTATTATACACCGAAAGTGCTTCTTTCAAAGTCCCGAGTTGTTTACATGTCATCATCTCAACTAACGAACCGACCTTGATGTTCATAATGAACTTTTAAATAGCTATTGGCTAGATATTTAATATCATAATTATGTTCATGAACTTTTAGTGTCACTTATATTGACATTACCGTAGATTTAGTCCTTCTTTTTGCAACATTTGTGTTAACAACATCTTTGAATCCTTTCTACAGCTCTTCGACTTACACTTTGTTAATATAAGATTTAAAAGAAATTTTATTCACTTTCCACTCCTCTAAATATTCTGCAATGCCATCACAATTTTTACTACCTCCGCCCATTAGCTTTGAGAGCTTTGCATTTGAATCAAGCTTTTGTTTCACCGGTCAAATTTAGCCGTGTCACTCCAGGCGGCCTACATTCCCGCTGTGCGTGGTATAGTGCACACGGCACACGCTGCCCGATCGCTGCCAAGCCCCACTGGCTCCGCACCCGCCAAAACATCGCGCATTTATCTTAACCACCCGCCGAATGACTTTTCCTGTCAGTCCGGCAGATGTAACCGTTCTGATGTTTACATCGAGTGTTTGTTCTCTCAAATTGATGTGATCTGCAAGGTTCGGATGGAATTGGCAGTTAAAACTATTGACTGGTCTTTGACTATTGGTGGCTTTTTGTAGAGTGAATGTATTTCAGGGGTTCTTCGTTCTTCTATTATTAGTAATTATTCAAGTCTTAACAATAATTGTGACCATTAAAATTCCGAGAGCCAAAGAGTACCTGTAACGAAATCGAATAAATTATTTATGTAACTGTTTACTTTTTGTGTGTTTTACACAATACATACGCTTAAAGAAACCATCGTCTGTTGCTATGAGAAAAGCTATTTTGAGAAACGCGATTATTCTGATGTTTTCATTTGGCTGCAACCTTGAGTCTCTGAGGCTGGAGCCGACGAATACTTCTTAGAGATCTATGTGTATCTATTATATGAATGAGGCAGCTCCACAGTATTTTATTTCGTAATCGTCCAAAATAAACATTCATATTTTATTGAGATTACGACATGGAGTTTTAAATGCCGTCAGTTCAGCGGCTCAGCGTCGCGCGTCCAGGAATAGATCTGAGTCCCCTCACTCCTTGTTTTGAAATTCAAGATTGCTTTCGCCGCCCGGCAACAGGAGGGATTTTATTTGAATTTTTATGACGGCGGGGGCATGTTCCCTCGCGATTGATCTCTAGATGACCTGTTACTACGAGATTACTGCGCCCCAGCCAGGTCCACCACGCTTATTACTTACCTACTTGCGAAAAATTCCAGGCGCGAAGCTGTTCATGTCTTTTTGCGAAGTCGGCTAAGATTTATGTGGTGACATTTCAAATGTGGCGACGACAAATTAATATTGTTGTTAGTATTACTGTCTGATTCAATTGGGAAAAAACATACAATTGTTAAAGAGGGTTGAAACAGAGAGCGCTAATTGAAAATCACTTCGCTCGTCTGGTAAATAAACACAACCGAATGAATTTAATTAATCAAGCTAAAATGTCTAATCGAAGCCCACGCCGAATTCATTCTTTTTATTTCGACGTTAAATAAGCGAGGGCCTAATGCGCGATTTTTTTCGCAAATTGCTCGAACTGAATGAATGACATCATCAGGTTCAAGGTTCCACAAACAAGCACAATTTCAAAACATACATCGCGTTTGGAGGAAGCTCAATTAATTCTTACAATAGTAGTTCAAATTTGTTTAAATCACACACAATAAATAGATAATATTGTACTACTTAAGCCGCGGAATAAATGCCTACTTGCTTTGTAGGTAGGCCTACCAGAAACGGCGGAAATAGTTATTTGTTATACAAGAGTGCAAAGTTGCTTTTTAACCGCGTGCTCAATTTTGATGACAGAGCAAGCGAAGGATTCTTGTGAATCACGAGCGCAGCGAGTGATTCAAATGTTAGAATCCTGAGCGTCAGCGAGGGAATCAAAAGAGCACGACGTGAAAAATCTTTGCACTCGAATGCAAAACGTAACTTTTCATCCCACCTCAGCGAGGAAATGACTAAAAACAAAAAAGAACAAAGAAGGTTCCGAGTCTGAGTTTATAACAAATTAAAAAAAGTAGTATGATAAATTCGGCACCATGGAGGTAGAAGTAAATAGGTTTAATGATGTTTTGAATTTACAAACTTAGTGCACTCGATGTTCTAAATTCAATTTACTTTATCCTCTAGCGGATAAAAACGGCTTTTGCACTCAGATATCGAAGAGCAAAAATACTCTTTCCGAGATGAGGGGATGAAAAAATTATTATTACCATTCAGGTTTTTTTCTGCTTCGAAATTTGACCAAAGCCATTGGTTAGATCCTGGCTGTTTCCAAAAATGTTACCATCTTTTCTTTTATCTGAGCGTCCTATTTTCTTCCGATGTTTTTTTTTCTGGCAAGAATTGCACTTCTTTGCATAATGTAATATTGGGATAACTCACACCGTTTTCGGTCTTTTCACGTTCTTTGCCGCAAGATCAATCGTACAAGACATTGTTTATCGTCTTTTTTTTCTCAGCGGCCTATATTATGTTCCATTTTCCTCAAAAGCCAGAAAGAAAACTGGCTTGTATTAATCTTGTTAGCCACTTCCTTGATTTTTTTTACTTTTAATTTATTGTGTCTATAGGTCACTGACCTCCATGGTAGGCACCATGGAGCCTACCCAAAGAACAGAGAATCTGTTTTGTTTTATCGTTAGGTTGGCACAATGGAGGTTATTGTGTATTTGTCACCTTTTACATACCATATTTTTGTCCGCAGGATCTGTCGTATAAGGACAAGCACTGGCACGAGGCGTGCTTCCTGTGCGCCAAGTGCCGTGTCTCTCTGGTGGACAAGCAGTTCGGCTCCAAGTTGGACAAGATCTACTGCGGTAACTGCTACGACGCCCAGTTCGCGTCGCGCTGCGATGGCTGCGGCGAGGTCTTCCGGGCTGGTGAGTGATGACTTTAAGATACAGAAAGAGAAAAAATCTGACCAAGTACGAGTCAAACTTGCACAATGTCACGCATCACCACATAATAGGGTGTTTGTTTGTGTATGTTTTCTTGTACAAAAATGGGCTGGCTTAGTATTTATTGTTGTACTAAAGGGACTGCACTGTAATCACACCAAATTTGACTTGTGGGTATTTTTTTGATCCTTTTTTTATGATAATATATAGCAAAAACAAAAAGAAACCCATAACAACTTAATTTGACATTTATTAACAACAAAAACAAAACTCCATAAATTGTATTATTTGTTGATCAATCCGCCACAGTAAAAGTTGTTCGGTGAAAATTTCAACTAGCTTCCTATTAAGGTTCCTACTCGTAGGTCAGACAGGCGTTGGATCGTAATTCCCGTTATAATAGGGTCCCGTTAGCAACTTTCAAGCACGGAACCCTTAAAGGAGCCATAAATAGCCTGTCCTACGTCCCACTCTTTCACTGCAAACAAGACACAGCCTTGTTCCAGAGACTACTCGATGACCCTGTAGACTTAACCGCCACGCTAGCTAGCCGCTCACTAGCGATATCAGAACAAAAAACAATAAGAATTAACTTTATTTGATAAAATTCGAGTAGGTACAAACATTATATACCTAGTGGGTACATGATATAATTATATCAAGTGGTATATGAATATCTTCGGTTTTCCCACGATATTTTCTTTTTTAACTATACTACAAATCAGGGACGGGAGATCACCCCTTTCAGATTGAGAGACGTGGTCTAACACAAGACAGTGAGATGAAATTAAATTAGTTACAGCCTACTAGTAACGTGAGAAATGATCCCATGAGATAGTAATCTATAGAATTTCCTTCCAAAAGGGAAATGTCCAATGAAATTACTAACATTCTGTGATCAGATGGTACGGCTCGGAAAAGTAGATTTTTCGGAAAGGCCCAGTGATATTTTCTTTAGCAAATATGAAACAGCTCATTTTTAGGGTTCCGTACCCGAAGAGTGAAAAACGGGACCCAATTACTAAGACTCCACTGTCCGTCTGTCCGTCTGTCTGGCTATCTGTCTGTCTGTCCGTCTGTTTGTCTGTCACCAGGCGGTACAACAACAAATACCAAAAACAGAATAAAATAAATACTTAAAGGGGGCTCCCATACAACAAACGTAGTTTTTTGCCATTTTTGGTCTTGAAACTTGAAATCTTAGACGCTTGAAATATTCCCAGAATATTTAGTTCTATATTAGCTTCAAAAATAAATAATTAAATTAAAATAAAATAAACATTTAAGGGGGGCTCCCATACAAACGTGATTTTTTGCCGTTTTTTCTCGATCTTTTTGTCTAATGTTGTACAGATAATGGTACGGAACCCTTCGTGCGCGAGTCCGACTCGCACTTGGCCGGATTTTCAATAATTTCGCGGTTTCTCTAAAAATAAAAGTTGTTTTTCTGTAGAGTCCCATCAAGTGTCATCGACCTTTCTGAAACACCCTTTAAATATGTATTGTATCTACTTCTTTGTAAAATTTGCAATGTAGAGACCATAGTTAACATGTACAAGACTGTCTTGTAACACTACACTAGCAAACAAACGAGTTGTACGTACAGTTAAATGGACTTGCAATTAGCGTAACAGACATGCCCGTCTAATTTACTCTGTATCAATGGTATTTACACCGTAGGCCAAATAGGGAATGCATCTTCAATTCTTCACCTACTCATTGCCTGTTTGTCTATGATCATAAGCGATCGGAATAGGTAGAGTTTAAATATTACGGAGTTGAAACAAACGAGCGATCTCGCCGTGAAACGTAACAGTTTGGCGAGTTTAAATTACCTGTATCATTAATTTGTATTGTGTTATGTTATTTTAGATATTAAAAAAATTACATTCGCCTTTGTTATGCATTTTTATGCATTTCTAGGTAACCCTGAATTTTGTGGTTTTAACAACTGCATGTTATGTCTCCTCTCCAACTGTAGGTATTTGTACCCTACCTAATCCGATCACTGCTGATCATCAGTTCACCACAGATTAGTTGAACACATGCCAGGCGAGCTTGTAGGTGATCTTGTAAGCTGATACGAGCGTACAATCGGACCTTATATAGCAAGCACTTACCGTGCCCCCTTATGGAAGTGTTAAGGTGATTCGGCTATTCGAAGAAGGCTTAAAAAACCTCACCAATGCCATTGCCAAGCCGCGCCTCGACGATACTTGGTGTAAATTGATTCTTGTTGAAAGGAAACTGGCAGATATACTTACAAACACTTGCAGGCCCAAACATTGGATTTGCTTCGCCGAAGACCGCAGTGACTCTGTTCCCGTTGAGTAATTTAGCGTCTATATATAATTTTGGCTGCATAAAATAGCCTGTCTTTTTAATAGTTATTTTCAATACATTATGTATCATTCAAGAACTCCATGTTTGAAAATAAAATATAAAAATTACCGTCTTTTTCAGATTTAAATATTTTTCAACGTGTTGAATATTTTTTGCCGGAAGAATTATTGAATGCTTTCAATTGCGTATAGACAACTCCGTATAGCTATAGTAATAATACTGAGTAAAACTTTGTACTAAAAGTAAAAGAAAAACGTGCCTTGTTATCTTAATATTTCAATTTTGATGGTGTATAAAAAACAGGAAGTTGAAGTGGCAGGAAGGCGCTGGATGCAGGCCGCTTCCAACCGGTCTTTTTGGAAATCCATGGAGGAGGCCTATGTCCAGCAGTGGACTTCTTGTGGCTGAATGATGATGATAAAAAACAGGATGTATTATAAAAAAACAACTAGTGATAAACTGGATGACAAATTTTCTACTGAGAAGGCGAGAGAGTTATTTCATCATCATCATCAGCCATTTGACGCCCACTGCAGGATACAGGCCTCCTTCGTGGTTTTCATAACCATGAGGGGTTTTGCCATAGTCGCCACGCTTGGCAGGCGGGTTGGCGATCGCAGTATGCGGTTGGAATCTCAGGAAGAAGCTGCTGCCCATCTCCTGGTACCTAATTGATTTCCTTAGTCGCCTTCTACGACATCCACGGAAGGAAATGTAGTGACGCTATTCCTAATCCGGCTCCACACGGAAAGAGTTATTTGTTAGAGAGAGTTATTTGAAGCACTAAACTGTGTGTAATTCTTTCACCTGTTTGTGCAGTAAAGTGTTCTCTATGTGTCTATCTAAACTGCTCAGGCAAGATACCCATTTCTCATATAATTACGGCAAAATTTATGGATATCCGGAACAGGATTCTCCTTAGTGATTAATGCACCAGTCTTTAAACTCATATTATCATAATGCAGTCGCCACCGAATAGACCTTTACATGCATGCACTCTACTCCGTTACTTGTGACGAGTGATTTTGCAACAAAAATATAAAGGTCGACCTGTTGTCGACTGTCCCCCCACGCTTCGATAAACGAACCAGGTATGCCATCAGCGGTCGCTAAATTTGTCAAGACATTACACGAAATAGGTACTTCCACTGTGACTAGAATCAACGCACGCTGTGCCTAATAAAGTTGCCCATCTAGCTCTCATAGCTAGAGATATAAGAGCAAGAATCGAAAAACAACACGCGAAATGCAAACAGCTACAATATATATATATATATAAAAGTATATACATGCAAATCGCATTGGCACTCCTATAAATACGGCGAACAACACTCGTAAATTGAACTAGGACAAGTAATTACTACGACCCAAATGAGATGGGGACTAAATTAACGCAACATCGCTCTTCTATGGCTTTCGGTGTAATGAAAATACTGACTGAGTAATGAAAAGGGTCCTTTTTGGCATGTGACCTACTTGACAGGTTTCTAATGGGTAAGTACTAAGTAAAACTTAGTGAAGCTTTGTGAAGTTCCGTGTGCGTAACACAAATTATGTAATCCAACAAAACAGCTCCGAACCAACCTTTGTAACAAATTACAGAGCTGATGACACCTTTCAGAATAACTACATTTTTAACAAAAAATAATTTCAAAATAAACACGCACTGAAAATAAGAATTCGATGACTTTTTCATGGATTTCACATACATTTCACAATTTCACATCGCATCACTAAAAAGAATGAATTACCTAAATCTGACAACGTGGTAAAACATTATCACTGAAAATACATAAAAACGGTCGGACATACGAACATACTGACTAATTGAGAGCCTCCTCCTTTTTTTAAAGTCGGTTAAAAACAGAATCAATCTGTTGAGGCAAAACGAACTGTGGCCATTGGCAGTGAAAAGCCCGCAAGTATCTAACTGCGTTATGAGAATACTACACAAATTACATCGCAATCTTTTACCAATTACCGTTGAAGCTAACGGTACGCTATCCTGCATAGCGGATTGTATTTTAATTCTGTTGAAAAATTGCTGCAAATAATCAAGTTTCCAACAGCATGAGTCACAATCTGGACACTTCCGCGGTTTCGTGCGCTGGGGCAATTTGGTGCCATCATTCGTATTTTTGGATAAAAGTGTGGGTGTCATACAATTGATATATTATACTACAACATATTTATCCCTTGAAATAAAATGTGTCATTGAAGTAACGAAAAAACTGAAAACAATCGGTTTTCCACTTAAGTAAAATTTTGAAATTCTCTATTTTATTTTTAATTCAAATTGTTCGCGTCAAGTTTCAAGATTGTATGAAAAAAAAGAGGTTTGCAGACGACATTGATCACGTCAAGTTTTAAGATTATATGAAAAAATAAAAATAACAGAGATTTTTTTCATACAAATTGATTGCATCAAGTTTCTAGATTGAATGATAGAACCATGAGTAGAAGAAGTTGTAGGAAATCAATTTATTTGTCGACAAACAAAAGCTGCTCGTAAGTTGCTGAGTTTTAGTGTACTTTAGTTTCGATCTTGCAGACCAACGACCCAACTATTTAGTAATCTAGACAGGAAGTAAGTCACGACTCGTAGTCACAAAAAAATAATTGGTTGCCTACCTATACCTCGAGGCTCTTCTTCAATTATCTGACACGCCCAAATCCAAAAACGAGCTATCGGAGACCCGCCAACCGATCTCGAACATTCATATTAAGAGAGAACATGATTGCATGGATGTTTCAAGAAACCGAAATCGAGCGGATTCTCAAAGTATGTGTGTGTGTGCTCATTCGTAGGTTTTCTTGCCTCCTTCACAATAGATGACAATAAGTCTACTCGAATCCAGCACAATGGTACCTTATCTGACTCATTATGTGTGGGCTGTATAAGTATCCAGTAAAACAGAATATTATTTGCTCTATTCTGCATAATGTGACAATCAATTACGTTGCCGGACATCTTTTGAATCTACGCTAACTATAAAAAAGCAGGATGACCTTGCCATCCTCAGCTCATCAGAAGAGGTCCTCATAAATAATTGTTATATCACACGATCTCTGCCCCCATAATTTATACCATATATCACTTGTCCCATAAATATGTATGTTTCATTCGGGCATATTGTTCTATTTATCATGTTAATTCAATTGAACTCAATTCAAATATTTTTATTCATTATAAAAACAAATGCGTCAAAATTGTTTCGTTCTGAGTAACATGGTTTACCCATTAGCCTTGCAAGGGTGTCACTCAAAAGTTTGAGTAAATAATAATATTCTCTTTTATAGACTCCTATGCCATTTTGACTAGATCAATGGTTTAATTAAAGATGCATTGACATCGTCTGTAACATGGTAATATTCATAGTGACATTAACAAATATGTATTTATTCACACAAGTATCTATGCATACATAATACAAGCTTAATGTAGATGAACACATTTCCATACAAAAACAAAGTTTTAAATAATGCTTCATGCTGTAGAGGAATAGTACCAAGATGCGTGGGCAACAGTAGGATGATTTTAACATAAGAATTACATTAAAAGTATTATCAAATCAATTGGTACGAAAAATAAATACAAAAACGTTTCGGTCCGGAAAAGCGCAAAGAAAATACCAACCTAACGTAGTTATTTAAAAGCTCCACTACATCCGTAAATATAGTCCATTGCATGGTTGGATGGTTATTAATGTTTTTCTTTCAAGTCTATCCCCCAGTTTCTCGTACACAAACACGCTGTTAATCTACTGTTAACAGCTGTCAAGTGACCAAAGTGCATACAAAAAAAAACCACTGACAGCTGTTAACAGTAGATTAACAGCTTGTTAGTGTACGAGAAACCGGGGGTATGTCTTTGTTTAAGAACTTTACATATTTCACGATTTTGAAGTTCTTGGTTACGTAGGTAAGGAAGGTACGGTAAGGGAGGTAGGAGGTAATTAGTTAAGGTAGGTAGATATCACAATTTATGAACATGGTGAGAATATATATATATACGCGTCGAATTGATAACCTCCTTCTTTTTTGAAGTCGGTTAAAAATCAGAGTCAAGAATCAATCATTGACACAAAATCGACATAGAGCATACATAAACTATTCGTCCAAATCTATGCTGCAATATAATTAATTATTTAATTAATTATAAACCTTTTGACAACAGACCATTTTATTATTTTATCCACACGTAATCAGAAAAGCTCCACAGCTCCAAGCTCTCAGTTGCCGTGTGGCTCCGGCCTAGAATGAGCCGCCCCATTTCTTCCCGTGGGTGTCGTAAGAGGCGACTAAAGAACGGAAACCAGGGAACGGGCAGCAGCGTTGACCTGTGACACGAGACCACCAAGCACTGCGATCTCCAATCCGCCTGCAAGCGTGGAGATTACGGCAAAACCTCCCATACAGGGAGAGACCCATGTCCTGCAGTGGACTGCTATGGGTTGATGATGATGATGATGATGAATCAGAAAAGCCCAGGAAAAAATAAAGCGCCAAGATACGAAGTTTCGTTAAAATTAGGTACATCTTCATAAAACAAACAATATTGAATATTTATCGCGCTGCTTATTTAAAACTTGCCCTGCGAGTATTGTTATTATGCGCTACGCTCGGGCGCCAAACCTCGTCTCGGGACCAAATAAGTCTTACACCCGAGTTTACTGTGTTTACTGTGCTTTCATTACGAATATAAGAAAAGTAAAAATAATAACATGAATTAGCTAAAACCTCTGCTGTACGGAAGTACAAACAAAACTCTACAACTCGAAAAAACAAATGGAGATTGCCTCTTTTCCGCCTTTTTAGGGTTCCGTAGTGGATAAGGAACCTTATAATTTCGCCATGTCCGTCTGTCTGTTTGTCTGTCCGCGGCTTAGCACTGAGACGGTAAGTACTAGAGAGCTGAAATTTGGCTTAGATGTACATATTTGTGTGTACATCTACGTACAACCGTATGGCGCCGGATTAAGAACAGCGTCACTCCATTTCCTTCCGTGGATGTCGTAGAAGCCGACTAAGGAAATACATAGAAGCCGACTAAGGAAATACATTACCAGGAGATGGGCAGCAGCGTTTTCCTGAGATTCCAACCGCGTACTGCGATCGCCAACCCGCCTGCCAAGCGTGGCGATTATGGCAAAACCCCTCATGGTTAGGAAAACCATGAGGGAGGCCTATGTCCTGCAGTGGGCGTCAAATAGCTGATGATGTACATATTTATAACGCCAACAAAACGGTAGAATAAAACCTCGGAAAACATTTTTTTTAGGATACCCTCCCTAAACCCAAATTAGGGATGCATTTTTTACACCATCGTGAATAGGAATCCATAGGAATCGTTGGATTGGTCGTTGAAAAATATTGTGGGTGTAGTAAGACCATTTTGTTATTTAGGGTTCCGTTTGCGAAATATCGAAATATTAAGATTTAAAGCGCAAATTAAACGGTTGATTGTAGAAACGTGAAAAAATTCAGGGTAGTTGCACATATAATGAACTTAACTAGTTAACGAGTAATAGGCAACCAACTTATAAAAGTAAAATTTCGTACAAAATTCATTGAAAATGACTTCGATGAAGTTGTTAGTTCTGTAAATCAGAAATAAAAATAAACCTCTTTCTACGGAACCCTACATTGCACGTGGCCCGACACGCACTAGGCCGGTTTTTTTTTTCTCGTCGCTGGCTAGTTGCAATTTAAAAAGATGCAACATGGTTCAACAGAAATTAAAAATAATTTGACAGCCGTCAGTTGAAAACGATTCTCCCTGGAACTGAAAAGTAACCCGCTTCTCAGGCAACTTCAGAGCTACTTTCCAACTACGAGTAATGAAAAAAATGTTTCATTTCATTCGCAGAGCCGCTTTTTAGTCCTAGGTAATTAATTCTAGAAATATCAACCCTTATTGTTAATTTCTTGATTTTTATAGTTTTTTTTTATATAGCCTATTATTGTCCCACTGCATGGCCCAGGCCAGCTCTCAGAGAGAGAGAGAGAGAGAGAGAGAGAGTATGGGGTTAATCGCCTACCGCGGATTGGCAATTTCACTATTTAAAAAAAATGTTAACTCCCAGACCAAAGCTGCATAACACGAATACGCTACGGTAGCAAGAATACGGAGAATTCAAACAATGACGTAACAACAAGCTGAAAAAGACATACAATGAGTAAACATGAACCCTAAGCAGTGAACATGACCCAGCAACGCGCTATGGACAGAAAATGTTTCCTGAGGTCACCCTGCGACTACGTATAAAAAGTAGAGTTTACCTGATAAATACACTGTAAAACAAGAGGTAGGTCAATGCAAGTAGCTGTCTAGTGTCAAATCTATTAAACGGAGTTCATCTCAAGATCATCATGTCTATAAATTAACTCAATGTCTTCTGTGATTCGAATCACTCCTACATTAATAACTTTATTGCGTCAATCTCAAGTGGCAATAACTCCATTTTTTCATGAAATGTTTTTGCACGTTTTTGTAACGTCCAGTTAGATTTATAAACATCCAGCAGGTGATAGAATACGTGTCACATAATGTAATTGCGAACGCCATTAGCATTACTTCATGAATGAAGTCTTTGTTTAAAAAACGTGATGTTAACCATACGTGCAGGTGTCTCACTTATCATGAATAACCTAATAACAAACATTGGGGATTAATGAAGATCTAGAAACGAAGTCCAATTAAAGCTTCCTTATTCGCTTGATTAGTTAATCTTTCTCTTACGGGAGCGGTTGGGTACCTCTTATCTCGGATCAATTAAGTTTAATCAACCGCCTTTGCCTGGTGATACCGGCGCTGCCTACATGTCGCCGCCTCACTTGGTCTTAGTCGCAGACCGTCAGCCGCGAAGCCTACATCGGACCGCGAACGCTCTTCCAAATTCAAACGTGACGGAACCGCGCGCGGAATTTAACACTACGTATTTCGTATTGAACCAGCCAGTATTATTTTTTAAAATGACGGACGTGTTGAGTAACGATTTAAAGTCGCGATTACACCTGACGACAAAGACCGTCGGTCAGGACAGGATCAGGAGAGCTCGGGAGAACAACGAGGATGTGGCCATACTGTCCATGTTCCTGCCGAATGCCACGGCGGAAAGGGAGAACAAAAAGTTCTGCTGCGCCTTGAAGGACGAGTGCTTCCTTGGAGACCCGAAGAAGACTATTGCAGGTGTCTTTTATTTTTTTTTTCTTACTCATTTGGCAGATTAATTGGTGTTTATACTTAGTTTTTAAGTGTACTTCGTTCACCTTAACCTTTGAAATTGTATGTTTGGTTTTCGGTCACAGACTTTTTTGGGGTCAGTGGAGGCATTATCAAATTGCTTTTAAGCGCGTCACATTCTCGATACAAAACTATAATCTGCAGAACACCGAACTTTCACCCGAAACTGGTTTAGTATAAAATCACACACCTTTAAAAGAATTTGTCGAATTCCTCTTTTATTTAATAAGAAAATCGAAGTATAAAAACTTCGCTTCGGAAACGCTTCAAGCCAATGCGACAAAACGTGGTCTTAATTTCTTAGGTACCTACTGGGCGAAGCAGAATTTTCGTACCTAAAACTTTAATAGAAGGTTTACTATGTAAAGTTTTAGTATGTCAATATATTGAGTATATTACCTAGAACTTGACAAAAATTAATGCCTTTTATTTCAATTTATCACGTTCTATTCCGTACATCTTTAACATACGTCTCCATTTTTTTTATACTTATTCAGTTTCATATTTACGAGACTTCAAGTTTGTTTGTTTCTTTTAATTCCACATTTTTTTAATGAATTTAAACTGTAAAAAAACGCTTATATGTTTTATGTGCTTTTTTCTATGTTTTAAATTGTTAAATCAGTTCAAAACTTCATTAATAATCAAGTCGTGCCTGTCAGTGCTTAAACGTGTTAATTACAAATAGCAGAGTTAAACAAACTTCTAAGAAACGTAACAAATACATTTAGACAAACCTCGAAATTCGACAACGTTTTGCTGATTTGAAGGTCTTTTTAGTGTTTAGTCATTAAAACTACAAAACAAACATAAACCCGTAATAAATTCACAACCACTCACGTAGAGTTCGCAACACCAGAAACTGATTTAGGTGAAAATAAGCTTACGTACTTATAAGCTAAAACTGGGCTCTGCTTATCGGCTGATTAGACAGATTTTATTTATTTTTTTCATATTCATATTATTTTTGCTAAATCATTAAATCAAATTTTTTGATTTATACTTCTATTGCAATTAAACTAAATGTATAATACGGTTAATTATTGTAGAAAATTCCGTAAAATGCCGTAGGAATTTTCTACCACTCAACCAGAGGAAGTGGAAAAAAGAGTTTGTAGGCGTGAAAAAAAGGAAGGGGGGGGGGCAGTAGAAGTAAAATTAAAAACATACTTAATACTTATACTCCGCGATTTACATATCACAATAATACAATACATAATAAACAAAACCTAAATGTTGGTATAAAATATATACTTTACACGACTAGAGATCAAGCCATACATCATCATCATCAGCCATTTGACGCCCACTGCAGGGCATAGGCCTCGGCATACATATGGCCCAATATGCCTAGGCATACATTGCCTAGGCATATTGTATTCTATCAATACTCTACCAGAGACTAAAACAAGTATCCTTTCATTGTCATTGTGGAACATTAAGTAAGTATCTACAGTGATCACCTGAATCGATCCGCTATTTATCCCCAAATTTTCATTAATATCTACCGGGTGTTAATAAACTAACGCCTAGAATACTGATCTCTTTCAACGCGCAATGTTGGAAGAAGAGGCGTGCCCTCGGGGAGGCATCCAGCAGTGGACGAATACGGGCCGATGGATTAGATTGCGGACGTATATATAACATCAGGTTTTAAAACTTGAACCAGAGGTCGCGGGTTAAGTCCCGGCATGGGTGGAATTTTTAGCCTCAAAATAGGTTTTTAAAATTGTCCTCAGCACGGGTTAGTGCAACAAAAAGAATATAAACATCAGGTTTTCAAATAAGAATACATCATTTTGGCAACCCATAAAAATGCATTAATTTTCTAGCATATTAATGAAGTTGTTTGTTTTGGTATCCATTATGAGTAGGTCTTGCTCGGGCGTCAGCATTTAAACACCCTGTATCTGTATTTAAGTAAATAAATAAATTACTGCCACACAACACGATCACTAAGTAGATGTACATATAAAACAGAAAATAAAACATCCCCTTTCATAAACTTCCTGTTTGTACGTAGAAATGTTCCATTAATTTTCTTTTTATGGTTGCTACGGTAAATGTGGCATAAAATATTGCAGTTAAAGAAAATGTCCTTCGCATAATTCCGCAATGAAGTACACCCACCCTATTTTGCTTTGCTCTTTTATATTTATTTCTTTGGGTCTTCTGTCGTGATCTCTAAATAACACTGATATTAATTTGTAGATAAATTATGACGTAGTCTATCAAAAGACGTGCGTTTGCGTCACAAATCAAACACGATGATCTGATCAAATTGGCCCACTTGTGTAATTAATATACTTATAATAGGTAAGTCTCGTCAAAACGTGTGTTCAATCTTCATACGATACAAATACGTTGGATAAACGTTTGTTTGTTACACTTTATTGCACAAAGTACAAAATTTAGCACTTAAAAAAATGATTGTCTAAGACTATGAGCAAGGGCGGACTTATTTCAAGAGAAATTTCTTCCAGCCAGCCTTGATGTTTAGAGTACTAAACAGACAGCGGGAAAAGGGCATGTAAAGCACAAACAAAAAATAATTACTACTTAATTGCTACATTATTTGTGAATATGGAACAATATTATCTACATACTAATATACAAACAAAGTTTGTTCAACTGTTAATCTTGTTTATTTTGTACTATTCTAAAGTAGATTCTTTTCATTATTCTATTCAATCGTCATCCATTCGGGCTCAGCAGCAAATCAACTGAATTATTCTTGTTTAAGTTGTTTAGAACAATTGTTTGTTTGTTACACATAATTGCACAAAAAAAAACATGAACATAAATAACAACATAATGAAAATACTACTGTTTTACCATTATACTGTCGTGAATAGTATAAAAATAATTAAATTATTATATTACATGCATTCTCGCCTATATCCTGGAGAGTAAGCCTGACAAACCTCTTTCGCTTCAAAAACAATTAGCTAGAAATATGAAAATATAAAAAAATCCTACCTATCGTAATCTCACGCGAACGATTTTATAACACAATTACGTGAAGTAATATATCGGACGTGTGACCCTCCTTATTATGAAGCAGCGAAGGGTCGCGCATGCATTACGTCGCGCTTAAGCTTGAAAATTCACTCGAATCTAGCGACAAATACGGTTCTTTTTTTTTAATAGATTTCCAATTTTCCTGCCACTTAGTAATGAACGCTAGAAATGCATGGGTTGTTGTTAGCCTAATGACGTCATGTCATATATACGGATTTGCGACCATCTCGCTACTTCCGATACTGTCGCATTTTTCATAATAAGGGCCATATGTTGATGTGTCCGACTTTGACATTACTCCCAGACGGAAAACAAACACGACGCGTCACGGACAAAGCGGACTATTTACACACACATCGGTTCCCGCCTTTCACTGCAACATACAGGTACTGGAGATAAACGACGGGAGAAGTGACTTCCACCATGAATTCCACAATTCCACCTGCCCTTTTGCTCGCGAGGCCCTTGTGTTGCAAATTGCGCAAAAATAACGACTTAGTAAACTTTTCAGTCGTGAGAAATAGCATTTTATACATATACAAACTTTAAAGTGCATCAGAAATTAAACGAAACTTCACTAATTTAGAGTCGAAAATAACTGATATTTATGATCGTTAAATAAAATTCGGTAAGGTGGCAAAATTTCAATAACGTTCTTTAATTTAATTTTAACTTTAATCGACATTTAACCCTATTACAATGCAGCCAATACAATAATTTGGCTGATACAAAAAGCTGGACTTTTGGTATTAGCAAAATTAAAAATAGTTCAAAGCAAATTAAACAAATATCTGATGTGATCTGTGATCAAAATGATTACAATATTATGTGCCAGTCTAAAAAGGATTAGGTACAAATAAATGTATATTTAATATTAATCTCCTCAGTCCTGACCTTGAAAATAACAATTGAAAACCATTGTTATTTTCAAGGTCGAGGAGGTTATACCTTTACGGCGTTATTTACAAAAAAACACGATTCCTCTAAAGCACTCCCTAGAGGCCGTTTATTTAATCTGTGGTTACGTCTTTTCCTTGTAAAATCTCCACCACAGACTATTTATCGAGTGTTTTAAGGAATCTTTTTTTTATAAATAATACAGTTAAACGGTTGTTACTGGAATCATACTATCCAAAAATGCGAGTGAATGACGAGTCACGCAACTTGTGTATGTTAAAAATCTAATTGTGTCTTTTTTTCTGTATTCTGCAATAAATATTATGTATTTTTATTTCCATAATCACAGTGAACCACACCGTGGAATACGCAACCTGTATCCGTTTTCGTTGTAAGGTTTATTTTAAAACAGCGGCATGTAGATGCACTCCTCTTTTGAAACTGGCCATAACATTATTGAAAGTAGCATATTTTATTGCCTCAGATAAAATTAAAAGATAAGGTCAAGAGACAAGTCTTTCATGTTCATTGAAACTTTTCATTGAACGCCATCTCCTGCAGTGAATAAAATATGACTACCTTGATTGAATTACTTCTTCTTCTTAGACATAACCTTTTTACATGCCATCATCATCATCATCATCATCATCATCAGCCTATGCTTGTCCACTGCTGGACATAGGCCTCTCCTATAGCACGCCACTGAGCACGGTCCTCGGCTACTCTCATCCAGCTCTTGCCAGCCGCCTTGCGAAGATCATCGCTCCACCGAGTCGTAGGACGTCCCACACTACGTTTACCGATCCGCGGTCTCCACTCAAGAACTCGTCTACTCCATCGGTCATCAGTTCTTCGGATGATATGGCCGGCCCACTGCCACTTCAGCATGCTAATTCGGTGGGCTATGTCGGTGACTTTGGTTTTCTGTCGGATCACCTCGTTTCGAATTCGATCTTTCAGAGAAACCCCGAGCATAGCCCTTTCCATAGCACGCTGAGCGACTTTAAATTTGTGGACCAGCCCCACCGTGAGTGTCCACGTTTCGGCACCATATGTCATGACGGGTAGGACGCACTGATTGAAGACTTTCGTCTTGAGACTCTGTGGGATTGGCGATGTGAAGACTCGACGTAGTTTCCCATACGCTGCCCAGCCCAGCTGTATTCTTCTATTGGCCTCTTTCTCGAAGTTGTTTTTACCTAACTGCATGGTTTGCCCGAGGTAAACATACTCCTTAACAACTTCGAGAATACTGCCTTGAACTGCAATTGGCTCCGGACTTACATGTTCATTGAACATAACCTTGGTTTTATCCAAGTTCATCCGGAGACCAATGCGTTGGGAAGAATCAGCTAGGCCACTCAGCATATGTTGCAGATCTTGCAGCGTTTCCGCCATGATGACAATGTCGTCTGCAAATCGCAAGTGTGAAAGGTACTCGCCGTTTATGTTAATGCCGTACCCCTTCCAGTCCAGTGTCTTGAACATATCCTCCAATGCATTTGAGAACAATTTCGGGGAAATAACATCCCCTTGTCTCACACCACGATGTATGGGGATAGGCTCAGACTGCCGGTTCTGGATTTGGACGGCCATAGAAGCGGCGTCGTACAGACCTCTCAACACTTGGATGTATCGCCAGTCGACTTGGCATCGCTGCAAAGATTCCAGAACAGACCAGGTCTCGACCGAGTCAAAGGCCTTTTCATAGTCCACAAACGCTAAGCACAGGGGCCGATTATACTCTTCGGTCTTCTGTATAATCTGCCGCACTGTGTGAATGTGGTCTACGGTGCCGTAACCCGATCGAAAGCCGGCCTGCTCAGGTGGCTGAAACTCATCAAGTCTTCTCGCAAGACGGTTCGCGATGATTCTTGAAAACAGCTTGTAGACGTGGCTCAAGAGTGAAATGGGTCGGTAGTTCTTCAGGAGGGTTTTATCACCCTTTTTGAAGAACAACACGACAACACTCTTACTCCACGCCTCCGGAGTTCTGCCATCAAAGAGGACAGCATTAAATATGTTCTGGAGCTCCTTCATTACAGGTTTACCGCCAGACTTCAGGAGCTCAGTTGTAATACTGTCCTCTCCAGGGGCTTTTCCATTTTTAAGCTGTCTAAGAGCCATCGCGATTTCGTCCAGGCTGACTTCTGGCAAGTCTTCAGTGTAGTGGCGAGTCAATGTAGCTCTGGAATCCTCATTTTCGGGATCAGGCCGAGGTGCGTGCGCAGCGTATAACTGGCCGTAGAAGTTTTCAACTTCCGAAAGAACCTCTGGTATGGAAGAAACGACCACTCCATCCGTGGTGGTCAACTTCGTCAGATGGCTTCTCCCAAGAGATTGGACAAACACTTTAGATCCCCGATTTTGCTCGATTGCTCGTTCTATTGAACAAGTATTGGAGCATCGGAGATCGCGTCGAACTAGTTTGCCAATTCTCTTGTTTAGAGCATGCCTTTCTGACGCAGTGACTGGTGGGCGTTCACATCGCTCTTCCATAAGCTTGAGTGTTTCTTCCGAAAATTTCGACTTCCTACCTTTACGCTGCAATTCGCAAAATTTCATCCCTTCCTCCCTGAGGATTCCGACTACATCCTCGAGGGCCTGGTCAATGTCAACGCCATTTCTGATTTCCACGGCAGCAAATCGGTTTTCCAGATTAGACTGGAACTTTTCAGACCCCACTATACATGCCATAAATTACATGAAAAACATGAATTAAGAAGCAATAACAGTTTCTTTATTGTAAAAAACCGACCAAGTGCGAGTCGGACTCGCGCATGAAGGGTTCCGTACCATTATACAAAGATCGAGGAGAAACGGCAAAAATCACGTTTGTTCTGTGGGAGACCCCCGTTAAATATTTATTTTATTTTAATTCAATTATTAATTTTTGAAGCGAATATAGAACTAAATATTCTGTGAATATTTCAAGCGTCTACCTGTTGCCGTTATTAATATCGAGCAAAAAACGGCACAAAAACACGTTTGTTGTATGGGGGCCCCCCTAAAATATATATTTTATTCTGTTTTTAGTATTTGTTGTTATAGCGGCAACAGAAATACATCATCTGTGAAAACAACTGCCTAGCTATCACGGTTCATGAGATACAGCTGGTGACAGACAGACAGACAGACAGACAGATGGGCGGACAGTAAAGTCTTAGTAATAGGGCGAGGTTTGGCACCCTTCGGGTCCGGAACCCTAAAAATTAAGTAACTATCACGATAACGAATAATAATAAATAGCAGTAATTATTTTATTCTTGGAAAGGTGGTACGTCTGATGTAGTTTTCAGCTGTTTATTCACCATTTACTGGTGCAGAGACACCACAAAGCCAAGCGGATCCGACATCACTTGTACATATCAATTAGCGTCAAAATTAAACCGATGACGTCACTCCCATACCACACAAAATACACACAAACAGAAATACGATCTAGTCGATCTAATAAGTATTTCGTGGTATTTCTTTTCAAACGTGAAATGTATCTGGCCAACGTGGGAATTAAGTTGGGTCTGATGCCGCTAACAACCGTGGCAATATTGTCGCCTCGCAGCACGAACGCTAATATTTCAACTGTAAAAATGGCCAACTTATTTTTTACATGAAGTCCTCGGGACGGAGGCGACTTTAGCTCTGTGGCTTTCGGCATAGCAAAACAAATGCGCTTTATCTGCGCCTGGCATCAATCAATCAGCCCGTACTAGTCCACTAGGTAGTGGACGTAGAAATCTCCCCCAAGGCACGCCACTTCTTTCCGTCCTCGGCCATGCTCATCCGGCAAGCTGACCGTGCGTCTGGCATATTTATTTTTTATTTATTTTATTTACATAAATATTGCAACATGACAGTAATTAGGTACACCAAAGAGTATGTATAGGTACAATTAGATCCCTCTAGAAGCTCGATACCCCTGGATATGTTAGTCATGTTGTCTTTCTGACATTAATATATCGCGGTAAAAGCTCGGCATTCGTCTCAATACGGGCAGGAACAGATGGTCGCCGGACCGCCTTGACCTTCGACTCCTTTCGAGACAATATTTTATGATGACTAATCCGTCACTCAATAGTGGATTCAATACCTAAAAGACCTTTTGAGCTAGCAATTGAACTATAGGTATACCAGTTGAAAGTCTGGATTTTCAAACCTACAATTCAAAATGGAACTGTTTGTCAAAGATTTATCTATAGACGGCGTTTAAAAATTGACCCCTAAACAAAACCAGATAAGTGCAACTAGGACTTACGCCCTGAGGGTTCCGAACAAACTATTACATACAATTACAAACTTAACTTTGCTTTGAACCAAAACGTGTGACATGTCAAAAGTTATATTTCTTATTTGTTAAGACACGATTTCTTAAAACACTTCTCAAATAAAGTTTAACTTCGTCCTTGCCTTTACGCAATACTATTTAAACTCCATTTAAACACTCCTCGTTTTTATGGAATCTTGTTTTTATAAATAACACCTTAAATTTTTTATACTTTCAAAGTACTTACTGTGGGTCTTCTTAGTATATAGATTTTTCTTTTTTTTTACACGAAGCCCAAAAAAATCGCAAGTACATATTTGCTTGAATTTATCTATCCTCGACAAACAAATCTTTTGGTTTCGTACGCGTAGAATAGCATGTCAGCCCCCTATTCCGCGACAAGCCTAATCTCCGCTGAGTTCACATGTTATCGAACAATGCAGGTGAACTTGCACATGAATGTGCACGTGGGATCGCCATTAAAACGAAACTGGTAAGGAACGCGTGACCAACTCCACTTTATGGGTGGAAATCAAGTAGAAACTGCATGCAAAGTTTCAGTGTAGTTTTTTGCATTCCGTATCAGAAGAAAATATTGAGTACAAGATATGGACGATTTGATTTTCATGCTTGGAACATAAAATAAAAATAGGGACTCCAGGTTACGCGATTTCGATTTGAGAGGGCCGCCATAATCCCATAATCATAATCCCATTCTGGGTATTATTTATTTCCATAAGTAAATATCTTATTTATTACGGCATTACAGCCTAAACTGAAGCACTCTTAGATTACCTATGTAATTATATTTTAAGACGTACCTATGTAATTATATTTTACACATAGACATAACACAATAAAAACAAATGAAACAATATAAAACTGATCATCATCTCCATACTCTCCCTCGCAAAATCTCAGACACTTACTGCGTAGGTACACTACCTACTCTCTAAGATCTGCTCACATCACAATCGGTGCTGATGCAACGAACGCATTGGTACAGCAAAGCACCAGTGTACCATGTTAGTGATGTCATGGAATAAGGGTATCCTATCTTATAGTTATCAGGCACAAGTGATTCTGTTCTCTTATATTAACCTTTAATTGACATCTACGAAACACGATTTTTCGCCACGCACCACAGTCCAAATATTAGATAATTCTATTTAAACTGCATTAGTCACGTATTGGACCGTGTGGTCACAGTTAGCCTCAAGTCGCTTTGGCAAAACAAACTACGCCGCTCACCTATTCATTGATTTATCTACTCACAATAATACATAGAATTAATATCTTATTATTGTCAAACCTTGGGTTACATCATTTCTTTAAATAGGAAGGTAAGATAAACTTAGTATGTACCTACTAAACTTACAGGATGACACAGTGTTCTTAAGAAATTTTTTTCTGCGTAACAACATCTGAATTTAAAAAGTTTAGTTAAGTTTGTCTCACGAAACGTTTCATGTTCATAAAAATAGAATCCAATAAACATAAAGACTGAACTCTCATTTCATTATACCGCTGTTATTACTGAGACATGCTGCTTTAGCCTGTATTTTGGATTCCAGGACAATTATCCTTTAACAAAGAAAATTGTAGAGCTGTGTTGAAATGAAATGTTGGAATGAGATCACTAATAAGGTAAAAGTTTGTGGTAATTATTAATTAATAATACGTTATTAATGGCTATGGAGGTCGCACAACTTTCAAATACCTGTACACATTCATAAGGTTATTTTTGCAGTTGTAATGATTTGCATAATTTCAAAGAATTTAAAATTATCCAATAATTTTTCGTATTTGATCCAGAATTTAATAACTATACAAGCCCGCAGCAACTAGTATAATCCAAATATATAGCTAGATTTTCAGTTTAGGACATATTTATTTCTATTAGCATTTTGCATAATATCCAAAGATCACATCCTAACAGTGGAATACAATAGACACTTTGTCCATGAACAGTGTAGCCACCGAAGGTATTGCTAGGTCGCGTGATGTCAGAGAATCATCATGCTCATATACCCGCGTGGGCTGCATTGAATTTGTGCAAACATTCAACATTTATAAAGCAAACTCATATTACTCGAAGAGCAAATGTTGCGCTCGTTCGTGTTTCGCTTGAAACTGCTAAAGGTGTATTATATCCAAAAGAATTCCAGAAGTTCACCCGTTGTGGAGTTTTCAGGGTTTATGTAGGTATACTCTTCTCTCTGTTTACTCTCCTTTTTTCTTTAGGCAATCGTGTAAAAAGCAGATTGGCTCTGCAACCTGTGAGAATCCTTAAAACTTTCAGGGTTCACGTATTTGTGCTAGTTTGACCGTTTCTTTGTTTTACCATAACTTCTAAACACTAAAACAGATTTAGAAGTTTTAGATATTATGATATTAGAATCCTTATGCTATCCCACGTAACATATAGTTTAGGCAGTAGTGTTTTTTGTATCTAGTTACCTATTTTAGGTTATTGTTAACTGATCCCTATTTGGTGCATTAATGTCATTACTCGTAGTACATGTAGGTATTCGCTCCTACTTAACATAACTTGTCATCAGCCACCAACCACCAAATTGGATTTTAATAGCTTCCCTTGACTCCAATTTGTAGAAATTACAATCGTTTTGCGGTTTAATTAACCCCTTTTTGGCGATCCTTGGTATTAATTTGACAGTCATTAATTACTAATTTGTACTCTACGATAAGTACCTACTGAAGCCAATGTTATCGGAGTGTGGTACTTAGCCTTTTTTCCATTTCACTAATTTCCATGACTCAACTGTATGTACTAATGTATTTCCTTCTTAGGCAACGTATTGGGTTTGATATTGTGTCGGGAATTTTCCTACTAGAACTATCTTGTATGCACTCTTATGATAACCATCACAAGTATTGTGTTCTTAGGCGGACACTATTTAGCTTGCACCCATATCTAACAGTAAGTATATGAAATTCGGCTTCTATCAGCGTCTCAGAATGAGCGCGTTTTGAGATAAAATCTCGGTTAAAATCACTGCCAAGTCGTAGCCGACCACGCGCTAAGTTGCAAAGACTCCGAGTCGATACCCCACGCAGATTTATCTAGGTAATTCGACATCTTTACGATACAGTTTGTCACACCTGGCGACAAGTCGAAATTTCGTCAAGGTCCGATTGATATTTCGATTTTCAACAAACAAGATAAGGCCAATTTGAGACTGGTTATAGATTTTAATAAATACTTATTATTTTATATTCTGTAAAGTTGGCATGGTCACTAAGATCATTACAACTATTTAGCCAAGTTAGTTGTGTTATAAGTTCGAAGTAAAATTGCTTAGCCAGTGGCGTAGCGAGGGTGTAAGGCACGCGGGGCGGACGAAAATTTTGCCCCCTTCTTAATTAGGTATTTCAATTTGAAAGGCTATCTTGCCGAAAAGTTCTTTAGAAAATATAAAGACTTTTTGGCAAGAACAGGCACATTATTGTGTATTAAATAAATAATTAATAAATTGTTTATTTTCATTAATATAACGTAACATATTTTACAGTTCTTTTAAAATTAATTAGGCTGGCATATAACAAGTGTTGCCTAAACTAGGTTACTTTAATGTATCCTGTGTCTTAAGCGTGTTTACACAAAAATTTAATGGAACCAATGTTTTTATATTATTCGCAAAATAAAAAAAATAATTATACAAAGAGATTTGCTTTATTATTGTTAATATGTAAATGAATCAATAATTGATTGTTACAATAAATATACCTAAGTTGGAAATGAATTCCGAGCTTAGGCTTATGCATACGTCATTGATTTAATTTTCAAATTGCATCAAGAGATTGCTGTTGTTTACATGACTTTTGCTATAATATTGTGTTGTTGAGGTATTGTGACTTTTAAATAAATTTACATAATATACTTGGAAAATTTTTATTATAAAACTATTCAACATCCTGTAAGAACTTGTCAAGTTTGGTATGAAAATTGTCACACTTTTTTTCCATAACATTAAATTACGGAATTAGCAGTTAATTCCGTAAAAACAATCATCGTTGGTAAGTTCTTATACGTCGTACGTAAGTATATTTTTTGAAGACGAAAAGTTTTATTATTATTTATTGTGAAATTTTGCCGCCCCCTAAAAGTACCGCCCGGGGCGGGCCGTCCCTCCCGCCCCCCTGTACGCTACGCCACTGATCTTAGCTTCTAGGTTTCTTAGTGGCTTGTGGTTTTGAAATCATCTTAAGACAGTAATTCAATAAATAAGTACCTACCTATACAGCATCTAACCACAACGTTTCTATTTGAAAACAAGGACCAAAGTATTTGGTGTCATGCGGTTTAGCTTTGTATCTAAATAGAAAACTCTATTGAACTTAGGCTTCGATCAAGAACTATTCTGTATCTTTGTAATATGTATATTTAGTTATTAGAGGTGATGCAAGGTTGATTACACCTATATTCTTAACTACTCACAGATCTTATATTTTGTTACAAGTTCCAATGTTAGGTGTAGATAGTAAAGATACAGCAAGTTTCCAAGTGAAATAAAACCATAACGTTTATAGTCTAGACTTCTACTCCTGCGTGTAAGCTTGTAAACGGCTTATTTGATTGCGATTTTACGATTGTAACCAGGAAAAACGATATTCTTATTTCGCAATCCGTCTTTGCGAACGTCGCAAAAATATCTATCGACGAAGATAACCAATATTGCTAAATTGGGTGCCATATTTTCCCTCTTTCTACAAGAAAGCTGAAAGCCACTAGTCTAGAAAGAATGAGTTGAGAAAGTCATCCTCGTCAAAAGAAATAATCATTCATAATTATCCCGAGGGGTAACAGTGACTGACCTTACTTAATTTAAATTTTTCAGAACAACTAAGCCGAAACTCGCCTAAAAAATCTCCCGGGTTTTTTAACAAGCAATAACTACTTCTCCCTTCTCCCACATCGCATAAATAATTATGCTAAATACTAAGTGTCCAAGACACTTGCGTGCATTGGTCGCCTGACCCTCAAAGGAATAAAACAGAACGTCCACGTTAAGGATGTCTATGCTTGGTGGACATAAATGTGGAGACTACAGTCGGGCGTACGCAGTTGCCGAACCAAATAGCACAATTAGAGTTATGTTAGGAGGAAAACATCGTGAAAAAAATATTTCACTATTTTTTGGGAATGTCACTACCACTCCGCCAAATTGTGTTTTCCGAAATCAAATGCACGAGTCACTATAAAAAACACCCAAATCGCTTCAAGTGTGCCTTTGAAATTTGAAGAGTTCGCTCGTGAAGTCGAAGTCCCTTTCATACAAAAAAAGATTTTTCCAAAACGGTCCACGCGTCTTCGACTAATCGGGGAACATACCATACATAAAGGAGATGCATCGTGTTTAAAAAAATCTTGACGATTTGTCAACCTCCTCCTTTTTTTGAAGACGGTTAAAAAATTTAGTCAAATGCAACTGACCTTCTGTCTCAAATTATCAGATCACACTGGGGATCCATTAATTTGCAAACCAAATGATTAATTGTCTCCGATACACTGTTTATTGCGGTCAGATGAAAACATTGTTCAACTGCCGTTGTATCCTTTCACCCACACGGTATTTGTATGGCAATGGTAACAATACAATGATGAGGAATAAAATGGGAGCATACTGTTATTCCTCAATAGAGCAAAGAAATATGGTGGGTTCAATACGGTACTTGACTATTTAAATCAATGACACATTTTACGTGCCACTGTTTAGGTGAATACGTTCACAATTCACATACATAGGTACTATTTGACTTTACAAATAATAATATAATGTAATATATATAATTTAATATGTGGAGTAGATACTTGAATAATTTCTGAACGTTTTAATATGCTGCTTGGAATCACAAGCAAACTAAAACATATTGAAAAATTAAAAGTCGCGCAAATATTTGTTGGCTTACTTATTAGCAATAGGAATAAAATACTTCTGACAATATTGCATAGCAGTGCAGGGGTAGATTATCTATGGGTGACTGTCTCAACGTCGATAAGTTCAAAGCCCTCTTGATTTGCGTCGTCGCTAATAAAATCAAATCGGCGATCTGCAATAGTCACGAAAAAGTTTGTAGGTACAGTGAGCGACATTAGTTACGCCAATTTTATCGAAACTCGAACCTTCGCCTTGCCCAATAAGAATTGCCTTGGGATATCAATACGTCTTTTTGACACGCAACATAATTTGCACGAGAAAGTGTGATAACATTGTTATTCGCACAAAAGTTAGCCGATTTAACTTTATGCCAACTTTTCCCTATTATGACTACGTTTAGGTATTTTTCATTTTTTTAAATGTGAGTAATAATTTCTGTCCCACTGCTGGGCAAAGGCCTTGGATTTCCACTCCTCCCTTTTTTCGACTACCTATCCTACCCCGTAGGTCCATCAACATTATTTGGAATCCCCCATGTACTTACCTATATCCAAAAATAAGGGTTCTGCTAGTCAATACGCCACTTTTACTTTAAGTTCTTAAAGTGCCTCTCCATCACTAGAGGTTGGCAGTCAGTTCTTTACAACGGTCTCTATTTAGTGCAATTCTGAACAGCTGCTCCGCGGTTTTAACACTGGTCCATTCTTTGATGTTACACAACCATGACATCTTTCTCCTGCCCGGTCTTCTCGTTCCTTCCACCTTTACTGCCACGACTTTTACTACCCTATGTGTAGTCAGTAAAATCACATGTTCCTCACATTTTAAATGTGAAATTAATCTGAAACAGCTGGTATTTTTTTTTTCGCGAAATCGGAAGTTTTCCTCACAGTAAAAGTTTTTTTTCTATTGACGAGTGGAGCCCTACATTCGGATGTATATGGGAATCTTATTACACCCGAAGCCGGCGATTAGGACCCAATTCTTATTTTTCGATGTGTGTGATTATCAGGACGACCTCTTCTTTACGAAAATTCTTAATTTAAAAAATTCTTAATTTTCCGAATGTTTCATATTCCTAATTAAGGTTAGGCCTGCATACAAAAGTCTCATTTTAAAAGGCATGTGGATGGATATTGTGACTTTTTTAGTCTTTCTTCTGTGCCTTTGTCAACATCGAGTTCAGAGTTCAGAGCCAAACATGGCAAGCACCTTGAAGCATCTATGTCGCGTGCATTGTTCAAATATTCATCACCCACTCAAGGACGCGTTGCCGCATGCAACCGATGACATGGCCTTCGACTTTAAACACAGAACGTCTTCCTGACGGGACCAAATCACGCTATGGCGTACAAGACGAGTCTAATCGAAAATAAGTCCTAATCTTTGCTAGATCATACGGTCTAATAGCAACCTACGAGAACCATTCTTTAGTTCTTCAATGAATAATGGAATAATTAGAGCCTTATATCCAAGAAGATGAGTGTTTATATTTGAAAGAGCGTTGAGATCACAGATATAGATATTGAGACCGCCCGTTTCTTTTTTTATAACAGTAGGTTATTTATTTTGATGTTGTATACATAATTTTAGTCCTTTTTACAATCCCTAACGCCATATTTAGCCCAGCATAGGCCATAAAACGTTTTAGCATGGAAATCAAACAATTTTATAGCTGAAACTCATGTTGCCGTAATTAAAACCTAACCGCCCACTCTCTTTTTATGGTTATTTGCAAATATGGACTTTTAATTAGTGTGCTTATATATGTATCATCGCAAACAAATCAAACACCAAGAGCTGTTTCTAAAGCTTTTTTTTTTTTCATCGGCTAGTAAAGGCAGTAACAATCTTACGAAAAACAGGGCCGAAGTATACGTAAATAATCGTGACAAGTATACGTAAATAATCGTGACTCAATGTTATGTTGTACACCGAAAAAAAATAAAGATTTTTTTTATTATATTTTGGTTAGTACTACAAAACACGATTGTTAGTAAAGGAAAATGCTTTACAAAACGTGCGTAGCTACTAAATTAATGAACCAGTTTGTAAACAATACTTCTACACAAATAAATCCTAAGGTTATCTTGCTTCCTATGTAGGTATATAATTAATGCTCTGGCTCTGGAGTTGGCAGAGACCAGGGTTTGTTTCCCACTTGCCACATTCCTGACAAACCTCTATCGCTTCATCATCAACGACCAAATGTCCGCTTCTTACCCATGGTCCACCTCCTGAGACCACCTGGGTGAACCGTTTTTTTACAACGGTTCACCTCTCTGGCAAAACATTACAAAGTTCTATTTTTTATTGGTGACAGTCCACCTCAGACTGAAGAGTTTCGATGTCAAGGTGTACGGTGAAAAAAAATATTTCCCAAGGAACACTCAGGTGAACATAGGTGGTCCGTTGTAAAACAAAAATGCCCATGATTCACCCAGGGGTCTCAGGAGGTGGACCGTGGGTAAGAAAGGCAAAAGTCGTCTATTAGATTATTTATTTTACCTCGAAAGTTGGCACATAAATGAACAGGATAGTCACCGTTGGGATTGGGATCATCATCAGCATCAATCACCCCGCACACGTCCACTGCTGGACATAGGCCTCCCCTGAGGCTCGCCACTCTTTCTGTCCTCAGCCATCTCCATCCAGCCGATGCCAGCAATCTGCCTCAGATCGTCGAATAGAATACCGTCCACCAAGTAGGAAACTGTTGTAATTACCACCGCCAAATCCCTAACGACCCCCCTTCCTCCCCAGGCACCAAGAAGATGGAGTACAAGACCCGGCAGTGGCACGAGAAGTGCTTCTGCTGTGTCGTGTGCAAGAACGCGATCGGCACCAAGAGCTTCATCCCGCGCGAGCAGGAGATTTACTGCGCCGGCTGCTACGAGGACAAGTTCGCCACCCGCTGCGTTAAGTGCCAGAAGGTGAGCCACTTAAAAACATAGGTGTCTAGTTAAAAAATGGCCCCCGTTCAATTGTGGGAAGACTTGCGGGGCTTGTCAACTGTGTTACCAATCGGAGCGAATTCAGTATTACCCGGCAAAAATATCAATGCACCTGCCACCGTCAGGCCGCCATCTTGCGACGTACCTACATAGATATTTCGTCGGGTTACATCATGGTTTAACGATTTTGTGTACAGCCAATCATCAGCTACGATGTCACTTACTATCGCCCAATGAACATTCACGTAGTCAAGCACGGCGCATAGGATGAACTAATCACAGAGTGATTTACTCTACAGCACATCTTGCGCTCATTTCATTGGTAAGGACTAATCGAGAGACTAGGGCCGTTTTTAACCGACTTCAAAAAAGGAGGAAGTTATCAATTCGACGCGTATATTTTTTTTTTTTTGCTATGTTCCTTCATAACTCCGTCAAATCTTAACCGATTTCGACAATTCTTTTTTTGTTCGAACAGGACAATTTTATTTTTATTTATTTATTTATTTGGAGAAAATACAGGCCCAGATAATAAATATTTTATGTTTAACAATATTGGGTATGGCCTTATCAGCTCTATGGAACATTTCTCACTTATAGTTCAAGCAGGTAGTTTAAAACCTATTTAGAGGCTAAAAATTCCACCCATGCCGGCACTTGAACCCACGACCTCTGGCTTACCGTGCCAGCGCTCTCCTAACTGAGCTAATGGACAAGTGCAGGCAGGCATCGACGAAATTTCGTGCCTCTTTACAAACTTCTCTGTATTACGTACTGGCAGCGACATTTGGCCAGATGTCGCGGGTTCAAGTCCCGGCATGGGTGGAATTTTTAGCCTCTGAATAGGTTTCTAAGTTAACGTAAAAGAAAGTTACGGTCGTTTATGCCGCAAAAAAAGGATATATTGACACTCTCAAGGGAATAAAAATTTATAGGGTACTTTTCGTCGACATAGACTATGAAATTTGGCAAGTAATATCGTCGTATAGTACAAGTGCAGGGAAAAATCTGAAAATACGAATAAAATCATAAAAAAAATTGTCTTTTAAATTCGAGAAAAGCTCTGAAAGACTGCCAGACTCGATTCCTGAACTATTTATAGTATGTAAGTACTTAAGTACCTTCAAATTTGTAGGTGGGTATTTAGGTATTGTAGGTAGGTATAGTAGGTATTTTTATTTTTACTTTTTTTTATTTTTACGCCCCGAATTCAGATTCCTCTTGATAGCCATGACAAATCGCCACATCTAGTGTTTCACACAATCGCCAACTCTAACTCCACACCTCGCTTCCAAAACCAACCTCAACCTCGACGACCACCGTCTCGCTTCCAGATCATCACCCAGGGCGGCGTGACCTATAAGAACGAGCCGTGGCACCGCGAGTGCTTCACCTGCACCAACTGCAGCACTTCCCTGGCCGGCCAGCGGTTCACGTCCCGCGATGAGAAGCCCTACTGCGCCGATTGCTTCGGCGAGCTCTTCGCTAAGAGGTGCACCTCTTGCACCAAGCCCATCACCGGTAAGTCCAATGCAATCTAATCTATCAGCTCATATTCGACTGCACAAAGCAACAGTAAAATCCAGAAATATTCATGTGAACTTCTTGGTCGTTAAATCTTCATTGACATACATATTAAACAGTGTTCGATCAAGAATTAAGCGAACCAATCAACGAAATCTGTGCAAAACAGGCAAACATTAAGGATAAAATTATTTAGAAGACAAATATCATCATCATCAACCCATTATGTCCCCACCGAGGGGCACGGGTCTCTTCCCTGAGGAAGGTATAGGCCATACTCCACCACGGGGGCCAAGTCCGGATTGGTGGCGGCTTGTAGACTAGTGGCTCGTCTACTGTCAGAAGTTGTCAAGCCGCCCTAAGGCTTGGCCTGACTTGGCTTAACGACTGCCATCTATCGACGGCAGCCGGCACCAACAGCTTAACGTGCCTTGCGAAGCACGGAACCGCTCGGAAAAATGCCACTAGCGTTAGACAAATATATCTGTTATTAAAATCAATGTTAACGGGGACGATTGTGTCTAGTGTTGAACACGTTCAAGAGTAGAATAACTTTACGTTGAAAACTGTTAATTAAGTTCAAAAAATTTTTGGAAAAGAATAAATTTCTTTATTAGCTTCTTCTCCACATAATGTATTAAATCTGAAACTAACTACATTTTGTACGCATAATGAATTTTAAATAGATCAGAAGAAGAAAAACCTTTATTACGGCAACGATTCACAACTTGACATTAACGGCCTTATTTATAAAACACGGTTCCTCTAAAAAACTTCTCAGAAGCAGTATATCTGTGCTTACATCTTTTCCTTGTAAAATCCCCACCACAGACCGTTTAAATCGGCGTTTATAGTGTTTTAAGGAATTGTGTTTTTATAAATAAGACAGTTACAGTATTATTTACATAAAACACAATTTCTTAACACTCCTCAGATGTACTTTAAATAGTCTGTGGTTAAGGGAAAGACGTAGACCCTCTGAGGGTGTTTCAGAGGAATCATGTTTTTTATAAATAAGACCGTTAGACGACAAAATCGCCGGATTAAGGGACGAATCGCTCGTAGCCCCGGCTGCCTGAGTGATCTTAAACGATCACGAAGGTTAAGCAACACTGGGCGCGTTCAGTGCATGGATGGGTCGCCGTCTATGCCTAACGCTAGTGGCATTTTTCCGAGCGGTTCCGTGCTTCGCAAGGCACGTTTAGCTGTTGGTGCCGGCTCCCGTCGATAGATGGCAGTCGTTAAGCCAAGTCAGAGGCCTTAGGGCGGCTTGACAACTTCTGACAGTAGACAAGCCACTAGTCTACAAGCCTCCACCAATCCGGACTTGGCCCCCGTGGTGGAGTATGGCCTATACCTTCCTCAGGGAAGAGACCCGTGCCCCTCGGTGGGGACATAATGGGTTGATGATGATGATGTGTTTTTATAAATAAGACAGTTACAGTATTATTTACATAAAACACAATTTCTTAACACTCCTCAGATGTACTTTAAATAGTCTGTGGTTAAGGGAAAGACGTAGACCCTCTGAGGGTGTTTCAGAGGAATCATGTTTTTTATAAATAAGACCGTTAGACGACAAAATCGCCGGATTAAGGTGGGACGATTCCCACACAAATGATTTTTTCCAGATTTGTTAAAAAAATTACAGTTATACACTGAAATTATGTATATCTGCATTAATTTAAACTTTTTTTGCGCTAATTTATATGTTCTGGAAAATAACAGTAGTTCATTAGCTTAAATTAAATCGACAATTTAGTCCATACAAACAATATCAATTTATTTTAGTATTAAACTACTATTTTTTTTCAAGGAAATGTAAATTGGCGCAAATAAAAATCTTAATTTATGCAGACAAATATAATTTCAGTGTGAATTATGTAAATTGGGTATTTGACAAAATATCAAATGAGTTACTTTTAAAATTGTAAAACTAGTAATTGACTAAAAGACATACATTTTCCGAGATATTTTGTCATTTTTGTTTTAATCGAGCATATGAAATAATTTATTGTTGATCGTGTCAAATACCGTATTTGGAAAAAATATTTGTATGTGAATCGTCCCACCTTAAGAATAGCGTCACTCCATTTCCTTCCGTGGATGTCGTAGAAGGCGACTAGGGAAATCAATTACCAGGAGACGAGCAGCAGCGTCTTCTTGAGATTCCAACCGCATACTGCGATCGCCAACCCGCCTGCCGAGCGTGGCAACCCCTCATGGTTATGAAAACCACGAAGGAGGCTTATGTCCTGCAGTGGGCGTCAAATGGCTGATGATGATGATGAGACGACTAAATATCCCTGGTTGTATCCGGCGTTCAGAGCTACTCCACGCGTCATCCTTGCCTACTAAGCAATCTACTATCTTTTGCAGGCATCGGCGGCACTCGTTTCATCTCTTTCGAGGACCGTCACTGGCACAACGACTGCTTCATCTGCGCACAGTGCAAGACTTCCCTCGTGGGCAAGGGCTTCATCACCGACGGCCAGGACATCATCTGTCCCGAGTGCGCGAAGCAGAAGCTCATGTAAATACGCCTCCGTCCGCCTACAGACTGCTCGCTTAACATCACGGCACGCTATTGCTGGGAGCAGATGCCCCGCTCCGATTTTTATATCGTCATCCTACCATACACTGCCAGAGCTCGGCCTCTGTGGGAGTGATGCTACATCATATTAACGAGCTTGACCAGAGCGCTAATCTGAAGTTTTTCTGCTTGCGCAGTGACAAAACTGTCCTACCCTTAGTGGCTAGCGCCAGGGATTGGTGCTCGCTAGCAAACAAGCAAGCTCCGCCGAGCGACCAGTTGATCCACCTTATCGACTCAACAAACTTTCGAAAGGTCAAACCTTAGTCGTCGTTACAATTATTTTTAACTTCTATTTAGAATTGTTGACGAGAATATTTTTATACGAAAATGGAAAAATTATGTTTGAAAAAAAAATCACAAAAAAATGAGGATGCACAAAATGTTATTGTATTAAGTATTTAGTTTCGCTTTTTTACTGATTTTTCGTTGTAAGGTGTTTGTTTATATATTTTGCCTTTTAGCATGAGACACGTCTTATTGTCACTAATATATCGCGATGTGATTGCATCGTGTTGACCCCTTATTGTTATTTATTGTGGTAATTGAACTATCTGCGACTTTATGTATTCTCGACGTTATCTACGCTACTCATTATTTAAATCTTCGCTTTGGCTGTTGTATTAGTCTTTTAGGTGTTTATCAATTTACCTAGCGCGATTCACACGAATATGCCTTAATAACATATCTAAGTCAATTTCAAGGGTATGTAATCTTATGTTGTACATGTATTTGGGAATATATTTTACAACATTATTGTAAAGTGCTAATACTTATTGGTCTGGTGGAGCCAGATGGGTAGACGTTTTCATGTTTTATTGTTAGTTTATTTGTCCGAGAGGATATTAATAAGTGCTTGATATGTTTATACATCGTAACATAGTTTTAAGGAACTTATTGACAAATAATTTGTTAAGTATTTATTGCAACTTGAGTATGACATTTATTAATTTAATGTTCAAGGAATGAGGACAGAATATCAATGTAAGGTATGTCACATTATGTACGTCTGTGAGATTTTAAAGTTACACTTAGAAACTAAACGCGATGCCATAACACCCGATTGGCGAACGCTTGCTAACATTGTTATGTGACGAGACGTCACTATAGTTTTTACTAATGAAAATATGTTTATAAAATATTTTTGTTCTCGAATTAAGAATCACTCGCATTGCGTTCGCAATGCAATTTACTTATCGCTATTTTTTACAAAATAATAATATATTTAGTGATGTCATCATGTCTTTAAGGGCGTAACATCTGTGCTTAGTGAGGATCGCGACGAAGCTGACCATTGGGGATCACTATCTGTGTAAAAGTTATTGCTTAGGGTAAATTATTTTATTAAAATGTTGAAAATTTATACTTACCGTTTAGCTGTGTGATCTGATTTAAATCTTTATACCCATAGATTGTATGAACAATGGAAACTTAATAAATGATACAAAAGTTACATTGATGGTTTTTATTTTTACATATAAAGTTCAATTAAGTGCCTAGGTACTTTCCATCAAAGAATGTCCTATTTTAACTAATAAACCTTCGTTCCCATTAATTCCATTTAGAAGTTCCACCATGGAATTAGTGTTTTTTTTTTCACTAATTCCATTCGTTGAATAAATTTAAGAAATAAGAAAATGTAACTACTGGGAATAGTCTAAAATCTTTGGGATTAGTTCCATTAGTTGTAGGTTCTGGGTTAATTCCATTTAGAAGTTCCACCATGGAATTAGTGGTTTTTTTTTCACTAATTCCATTCGTTGAATAAATTTAAGAAAATGTAACTACTGGGAATAGTCTAAAATCTTTGGGCCATTAGTTCCATTAGTTGTAGGTTCTGGGTTAATTCCATTTAGAAGTTCCACCATGGAATTAGTGGTTTTTTTTTCACTAATTCCATTCGTTGAATAAATTTAAGAAAATGTAACTACTGGGAATAGTCTAAAATCTTTGGGCCATTAGTTCCATTAGTTGTAGGTTCTGGGAATGGGACATATTTTTTCCACCTTCGCCAGTTTCTTTTTTTTTCAGTCTATGTTCAAACGAGTTCCAAAAGTCATTTGATCAATGAAGGATATAAAATCCTGCAATCGCAGTTGTGTAGAGGAAGAGATGCAGTAGGAGCAAAAATAGGTAATCAAGTTTTCAGACTTTGCCCTTGTAGTCACAATGATGGAATTTATGAGACATAAATTTTCTAGTGTTAATGACTCGCGATGCTCATTCGTCATCAATCCATCAATCACGATTAGACCCGTTAAACGTACAACGTTAAATGTTTAGACGTTTCTATAAGTGTTCAGACTTTTTCCTATAGTCATATTTCTTAAATTATGCAGCGAATGGAACTGGAAGGAAAAAGTCCCATTAGTTCCATGGTGGAACTAGTGCGAACGAAAGTTAAGAAATACTTTTTGGAAGTTCCCCTATTTAGTTTCTATTAAATTATTTATATACTTACCTAATACTTCTTTAAAAATTAACTACAATTCAAGAAGCGTAATAAAGTAGATAGATCATAAGCTCACTTTAAATAGGTTGCAAACATCATAAGCCGTTTTAACTAACACAGTTAGTGTTACTTATAAAACACGATACATACAAATAAATTTATAAAATAAACATCTTTGGAAATAAATTCTCCAAATATTAAAACAATCAGCAAACTCATGAGTAACAGTGTTATGAGACCTATCACCACATCATGCTAAGCTTATAATAGAACCATGAAGAAACAAGACTATTTTTAAGCGTTGACGCAATCCCAGACTTAAGACTCAGGTATAGCTATGCATGGTATGGCTTTGTAGTAGTTTTTACTAGTAGTAGTAGTAGGTTTTGACTGGCACCCTAGACTAACGAGCGCGCGGTAGCGTCATAATTCCCCACAGTCGTAGTTTGGGTTTCATTTCCAAAATATGAGCCGTATTAGAATAAAACTAAGTAAATATTCTAACAATAATGTAATCTACATATTATTTACGAAGTACCATTCCAAATGGGCTCATATTTTAGAAATGACATCCAAACAACTTTGTTAAATTTTGACTGTACTGTGTTTAAATAATATTTATACAAATCTGTGAAAGAACCGTTAAAAAAACCTCATATCTACTAGTTAATAAAGAATAAGACAGCTTACCTCTCATATGCGACATTCTAACTCACTATCATATCAGTCCGTTCCAAAGTATTTCATGCCAAAATGGTTGGGTGCCACGGGGTGTAACTCAGAGGTAAGTATTTTCAATTTAGGAACATAGTCTACGACAGCTTGGGCCGCCGCCGGTGTGCAGAATAAGTTTGACAGAATGATGCGCTCTTCTTTCACTCCATGTTGGGTTAGGACATTCACTGCCTGGAACATGTAAAAATTTCAGTCAGACAAAGTTTTGAAAAATATCAACTAAAGTTTTATTATTTATGATGAAGTGCATCATCTGAGCACTAAGGCGTGAAGGTCAAAAACGGTAAAAGAAAGCATGATTCGCCAAAATAAAAATAAATAACTTGCATTGCCTTGCCTAGTCCCAAGCTAGGGCACCCTGTGCTATGGTAACCAGGTAGACATCACAAACATGGAAATACACCCAGATGGAGGCCATTTCTACAAATGTACAGCAGACCCCAGAAGGAATTGACCCCAAGACAAATTTTTTGTAGTGAACACTTTACATAATAGCATGAGTAGAACTCTTAAAGCATTCAAACGTTCCACTCATGCTGAGCATGCATAGTAGTAATATAATAACATTAGCCTGGGTGTCAAAAGATGGACAATACTTAAAGAATCTACCCCACCCGACCATAAATCAAGCATGCATCTGCTCAGAGTTGACCAACTAATCGCAGATAAAAGAAAAGAAAAAAACTTCCATACGAACCAATAATTTGTCTCGATCCCAAACTAGGATTCCCTATACTATAATCAGTACAGAGAATCCTAGTTAGTGTTCATACAAATATGCACATACTGTGAGACTCTAAATAAAACTGATGAAACCCCCACTGCAAATGTTTTGTTAACTTTTGGGTTTTTGTTTGTTTACCTATGTGTTTACTTTGTGTTTCTGTGATAATTTGAATAAATGTCTTCTTTCTAAATAGGATTTTATATGAATATAGATAAAGGAACTAAGATAAGCTACACAATCTTTGAACAACTCTGATTAAAATCTGGCAACTGATGGTAGATGCAATTAGGAAAAACCAGCCAAGTGTGAGTCGGACTTGCGCATGAAGGGTTCCGTACCATTATCTATACAACATTAAACAAAGATCGAGACAAGATAGATTAGACACATTGAGAACAGCACCATCTATGGAAACCAACAACATTGACATTTAATGACATGACATCAACACTGTAAAGTTTACATAGATGGCCGCTAGATGGTGAGCGCTGTCTTTAGACAACATTTGTTGTATGGGAGCCCCCCTTAAATATAAATTTTATTCTGATTTTAGTATTTGTTGTTATAGCGGCAGAAATAAATCTGTGAAAATTTCAACTATCTAGCTATCATGGTTCATGAGATACAGCCTGGTGACAGACAGCCAACCAGACAGACATACAGATGGACAGACAGACATACAGATGGACAGACAGACGGACAGTGGAGTCTTAGCAATAGGCTCCCTTAAATATAAATTTTATTCTGATTTTAGTATTTGTTGTTATAGCGGCAGAAATACATAATCTGTGAAAATTTCAACTATCTAGCTATCATGGTTCATGAGATATAGCCTGGTGACAGACAGACATACAGATGGACAGACAGACGGACAGTGGAGTCTTAGTAATAGGGTCCCTTACCCCTTTGGGTATGGACCCTAAAAAACATCCAGTGAGGTTACCTGAAAGTTTTCTGGTAAAGACACATTAACGGTATTTTATGAGAGGCATTTATCAATATTTGATTAATTCTAATATTGATAAATGCTTTAAATGTTATATTCTCGTGAAGTGATAAGGCAAAGTAGGCCCAAATGTTTGAATACCTGCTTAACTGTGTTTCCAGTGGACATAATAGGATACATAAGCAGCACTTGTCTCCTAGCTATATCTTCGGGGAACTTGGCGTAGACCACATGCGCCTCGTGTGTGTCTGTGTCACTCTCCACCAGGATCTTGCCAATGCGAATGGAGCGGCAACAGTCTCGGAGGCCCTGAAGCAGGGAAACATTTGGTTAAATTCACTTTACTTTTAAACAAAGTCCAAACCCAATTATCCATTTATCCTAGCTATGCCCGTTAAAGAAGGTTCTCAACAATGAGGTTCCTCAATCAAAATAGCTCTTGATTTTTTCAAGTATGGTCCATAACTAAATTGCTGACACTCCAACAGTTGCCTGTACCATTATGATTTTCCATTGAGCACAACAGGTTGACAATCAACTTTCACATCTTTGGGCATTTCAATTCTGTCAGTTTGTAATTTGTTGGACATGTGGTAATATGTGTGAAGTCATGGGTTCAAATCCCTGCATATACTTAAATCAAATCAAATCAAAATGCTTTTATTCAAAATAGCACACAGACTGTGACTTAATGAATGTTAAAAGTAAAACCAGGTGTCCATTTCAAAATCTAGATCATCTTGATTCACTGTGTTAAAATGAAGTCGAAAGTTTGAGACTTTGTAGCAGCAATAGCACGAACTGTGAAAGAAAACATTGTGAGAAAACCGCAAATAACCCCGGTGTTCACCTCAGCGCGGAAATGGACAGGTCTAGCAAAGCGTGAAGTGACTATCTATGAAACTTTTTTCTATCCCTCCCTTCCTAATTTTTTACTATTTGTATTAAAATGATTACCATTACAGAACGTAAGTACATCTGACATTCTGACCTGCTCCATGGCCTCTCCAGAGCGCACGATGGAGACGCCACAGTTGCCAGCGCCATACTTGAGTCCCTTGTAAAGAGCACCGGTCGGTGTGATCACTTCGCAATCCGTAAACGGCAACTTGTTCAGGCTTTCCTCGATCACAAGGCGTATGAGGCGATCTGCGTAGAATTTGAAGTCACTCCGAGACGTGTTCCTGGAGCAGTTAACGAAGTCTGATAAAAATAAACACGAAAGAACAGTCATGTCGTGATGATAACCTATCTATTTACTTGTCTCTGAGAATCGTTTGTAGCTCCTTTATGTTGTCGTTTGAAGGTAGAAGGTTGACGCTGTCGCCAAATTGTTCCTTCACTTCGTCCGCGTCCCATTGTCTAAGGTCTGTATCGCTTATTTCCATTGTAACCAAGTGAAAACAGTCGCTCGCTACAAAAATATTTTCTCTCTCCGGACAATGACTTGACTACTTTACATGCCAATGACAAAGAGAATATGACCACAATGATCAGGGTGACCATCTCAAAAAACGAGAATCTGCCACACATTGTCTAAAAATCTGCCAAACGTAAGGCCAAAATCTGCCAAAAATATGCCTTGTTTGTTATATCGCTTTCAAGGAGAAGGAAAAAATAAAAGAACCAATACACTATGTACATACAAGAAAAATATTTAATACAGGGACACAAAATTTACAATTTAACAATTTTAACACTAAAATTAACAATTAATCTACGTTTGGCTCAAAAATTTTCCTTTTTCATTTTCTATATACATTGATTTTAAAGACATTTTTGATAACATATTTTTTGTGGGTTTAAAAGATATGCAGTCTCCGTGTTCCTTTATTCCCTCTTTCGCCGTAATGATATAGCCGACACGTGTTTGTTTATAAACCTGTTCCTTCCTTTAGTTTTATTTAAATTCACCTGGGAGAATATTCTTTCGCACGAAGCGTTTGACATTGGCAAACTTAGAAGAGCCTTTGAAAAATTAGTTATATTGGGATATTTTGCGGCCCCTTTTGCATCACGCATTTTCCCAACTGCTCCCCAAAATTTGTCCACACTCATATTTGTGCTGGTGCTACTTCCACCCGATTCCAACAAATCGCTTACACTTGTGTCAAACTTAATTTGTCTTAATTCGTCATCAAGCATTTGAATGTTGTTTTCGTCTATAAAGTTGGGAAATTTCTGAGCAACGTTTGAAATTGATGAAAAATCTTTGTAAACAACATTCTGAGGATCAAGGAACTGTAATTCTTTAAAAATATTGTTCAGTGGCAAACGCATTTTTAGTTGATTGCAAAGTTCCATCAGGAATGTTTGCATTCTTTGAAGGAATGCTTGGATTCCAGGTTTCATACTCGCATCCGCGGATAAGCGAGCGATTTCATTGCCCACGTTAACGCCAAAATATATTTCTTTTAGAGGCAAAAAGTTTACGGTGGATTTTGGATCAAGAGAAAGTGGATCTGCGGTTTTCAAAAAGTTTCCTTTCATGTAACAACTCAAAAGGCAAACGTACACCTCTGAAATGTTTTTGAACGCTGTGTGGACTGTTGTATAATCTCCTTGAAATATGGTGTTTAGTTTGTTGACTGTGTGCAATATATAATCCAAGGCATAAAAATATAGTTTACATAAGTATCTTGTCCGCCAAACTGTTACACAGGAATTCCGACGAAATATTTTTGTCTTCTAAAAACTGTGTCTGAAAAAAAAGTTTGAGGGCATCCCGTTGCTCCAAAATTCGTTTAATGCATGCACGCAAACATAGCCAACGGATTTCATAATGTTTTAGTATCTTATGCTTTTCGGTGCCAACAAAATCTTGGTATTCAGCAAATTCCCTTTGTCTTTTACTGCTATGTGCGAAGTACCCGTACACCTCTTGTACTATTTGGTTAATAGCCCGTGGTATATTGTGCTTACTAGCATGAGATACACACAAAGCAGTGGAAGGACATACACACTTAATGAATATGCAGTGGGGATTGACATGCCTTATTTTTGCAATAATACCACCTTGTTCTCCAAACATAACGTTAGTAGTGTCAGCACCAAAGCCAATAGCATCTTTAATACTAAGGTTAGCATTAGTTAAAGCCCCGGAAAGTGCATCAAATAATGACTGTGCATCAGCCCCTTGCAAGTCAACCAAAGTCAAAAATTTTGTTTTTACTTCGAGATTTTTTTCAGAGTAATATTTCGTTACCACTGCAAGCGTCGATGAAGATGAAACATCTGTGGTCTCATCGATAATCAAGGAAAACATTGGTGTACCTCTTTTAATATTTTCACACGATTTTAAATCAGCAAGCATCTCTGCTTCTAGATTGGGCTTCAACACGTTATACGTTACCGCTGCTGCTTTAGTTCTCTTGCAGGAAAATGATTTGGCGATTTCAGAATCGTGAAAGCTTTTTGAAATTATTTCGCTCAAATGGTCCATTAGACGAAATGGTAAATTGTGTTCCAACAGCATAGCACAAAAATTTATTTCTGCTTTCTTCACTTCCTCTTCTAATGGAGCCTTCTTGAAAAACTGCTGAACCTGAAAAAGATGAATACGATATTTAAAAAAATAACGTCAACTTAAGCTGATAAGTTGTTGACAATATTTAATTTTGTCTTTGCAAAGTACCTAATAATTACTTAACGACGATTGGCCACTATACCCAATCATGTTCTTTTTGTATCTGGGATGTTGCGTGTTCTTTTAGAAAAGACAATCTGGTTACTAATTTACAGTTGCAAGCTTTACAGAATGCAACGTCTTGGTCATCCTTAGCACTTGCAATCCAGGGAGAAAGCAAGGGATCTTGCTCCCACTCCGATCGATAGGAACGCTCGTATTTCCTTTTCATAATGAATGTATTGTTTCACAATCAAAATCTCACTCAACCAACGAACGTAAGCACGCGCCGAAAGAGAATGGCATAAAAAAGAAATAAATAAACAAGAGTTCTTGTGAAACTCAATGCAATGTATTAGGAATATGTATCCTATTCCAAGTGCATTAAGGTTCATAATCATGTGACGTACCTGAGTAATAAACAGAATATGTTGGGAATCCCCGAACAATCTGAGCTTGAATTGGGATTGCCAGTTCAGAGAAATATTTTTTGCCAAATATACTTTTGTTAAGAATTCAAAATAATTGAATAACAATGTCATAGCGAATAAATTGAACATAAAAACTAATTTTAGGTACAGATTTTCTTAGTATCCTCCAAATCTGCCAAAATCTGACACTTTTGCAATTCGTCAGCAACATCTGCCACAGCTAAAATTTTGGAGCCAAATCTGCCAAAATGGCAGAAATCTGCCACAAATGGTCACCCTGACAATGATGCCGAGTGAAGTGAGTGACAGTCAGTACTGACAGTTTGCATAATTTGCATTTGCACTTTGCATGTTTGCCAGTGTTGCCAGATGGGGAGATTGAAAATGCGGTAGCAGTGCTTAACACGTTGCCAGTCCAATGAGTCCACATGGAGTCACAGACAGTACTGACTGGGACGTCCATGACTCCAGTAGGAGTCACATTCGCAAGGTAGAATTAAGTAAATTTATCTTGTGGGCGTGCGAGTTGGAGCAAAGATATTCCCATGGGCGTATGAATTAGAAAATTAAGTATTTAAAACGTAAAAAACCCGACGTATTTTTTTTTCTAAGAACTTTTCATGTGGCATCATAAATGAAACTATTTTTGAAATTTAAGTTTCGTATTAATGAAAAACAAATCAATGAATAGCATTATAACAAGTACGACACAAAGCTTTTTTACATTTTGGGCACCAAGTTGTCACTTTTGAAGCCTTTGCGCTAGCAATTTTTGAAGTTTTACCGTCTGAAACAAGTTTGTTGTAGCATCCTACACAGCGTTTCTTGTTAGAGGTTCAACCTTCTAGTTTCTCAATCATCTCAAACCTTCATCTAGCAAATTTTTAGCCAATCGCGCAACAATACTTCCCGATAAGTCCAAGTCGAATACTCTAGCGTTGGCCACAGTAAATTTCGTAGCCCCACACAAAACCGTCTATGGTGCATAGTTTGTAAATTTTAATTCCATATTTATGGGCTTTCGATGGAATGTACTGACGAAAAACAAGGCGTCCACGAAAATGTATTATTCGACCCGGCGTATATACTGCTCTTCCATTTCCCAATATTAGGTCAACAAGAGGCTTTATTTTGTAAAGCCTATCATTTGAACTTCTTGGAGCTTCATTATCAGCAAAATGCCAACATTTCAGCAAAGTGGCAAAGCGATTGTATGATAATTTGACGTTGTGTAATAGTAGGTGAAAATTCAAGTATTGGCAACTTTACAAGTCCGGTAAATAATATCACCCCTATGAATTTGAGCATCTCACCTTCTGTCACGTCTGACCACCTTTTTATGCGGCTATACTCTTGAGGGGCTGTCTCTTTTAGGCGTCTGGCGTAAATATTTGTCTGTTCCACCATAACTTTTATGACTTTATCGTCGATGATTTGACGGAAAATAGAGAAAACGCTCGTGGTCTCGACAAAATGAATGAATTGGCGAGGAAGAATATCCCAGCCAGAGAATTGTTCTGCGGCCAAGTCGTTGACTTGGATTGACCATTCTTCTGGCAGCTGAGGACGACTTGGGGAAAATATATCAAGACTACTAGACTGGTTTTCTGTATCTAGGTCTTGGTCAGATACCTCCTCAGCTTGAATGAAATCTGTAATGTCTTCCATGGATTCACGTAGAAGTGGAGTAGGAGACTCCCGATCAAAAACGATATCATCTTCAACTTCGGAACTCAGCTCCACGTCACTGTTTTCCAACGCTCGCAATATATCTGTATCACGAAGTCTTTTATCCATTTTTGTTACACAAGTCACGGAATATCTTTTATAGAACGTTAGAATGCACAATTCACAAGCTAGTGATCATTTTAATATGAGGGTATATTAAAAATACTATAATTTTGGTAGGTGGTGCCATTGAAAATAAACACATTTTTATCGTCATACGTTCGTGACTCTAAGCGGCATTCATACGCCCATGACTCCGTTTAGAGTCACACACATTTATGCTCATACGTCCATGACTCCATACGGAGTCATCGTGTTTTTCCGGGAAAATTAACAATTTTTCCATTTGTAAACGCATATTTGGGAAATTATTTGAGCATTACTTAATCTTAAAACAAAAAATCTATTGGACGTATGGGTAGTACCAAACCCCTTGTATGAGGACAGGGAACGTGTTAAAAACCACAGATTTTTTTACTAAAAAATCGCGATTCCATATTTTTATTATCCATCAATTTTACATAATTACCTACTCACTTCATGCACTTATTGATGTTTTTGATCGTTTATTCACATAAGCAAAAGGCAACTTATATTATTGAATAAAAACCGGCCAAGTACGAGTCGAACTCGTGCACCGAGGGTTCCGTACTCGCGCTTGGCCGTTTTTATTATTGGTCGTTAGAATATATTATAAGTCCCACATTTATGCTAAGTTTGATGTCTGTACCTATGTATAACCGTTGTTACGATAAAGCATAGACCAAATAAAGACTATATTTGCGACCGGTCGCCGCGCCGATTGAAATAGGTTGCTATTTTTCCTTCCAATCAGGCGATCTATCACAAAATTCACAAATGGCGATAAATCACCTTGTCTGTCGATATAGTTGACATAAGTGACATTGAGAGCCACATATGACAACAGCTGCTAATTTCTCGACTTAAGATGTTTTCGACTCTAGACTTACATTATGTAAGTATTTTGACTTAGTTTATTGCTTATTTTTGTCGTTTGTAAAAAGAGTAAAAATATAATAATAAATAATAAAATGTTTATTTCATCAACTTAAGGTACATTTGTCTTAACAGTGTGTGGAGCTTCCATTTAAGCAAATAGATGCCTGTGTTAGGACACTCCGCTCTTCCATACCAGTATAAACTATTTTCTAGAAGTTACACTTAAAAATAACATTTGATTTTATAGGAAAAATTAAAACCAAAATTAAACAAATTTAAGTACGTGTTTGTGTGTGTGTGTGTGTGTGTGTGTGTGTGTGTGTGTGTGTCTGTACATTCATCTTATTGTTTGCACCATTGATTCAATTTCGTCGTAAGTTTTTGTCTTAAGCCAAATAGTCAGTGTCTTTTTGCAGTGACAGTATGTTAGGGGATAAATTTGGAGTTCCTTATTTATGAGATTATAGACGACCTGATTGTATTTCATACTGCCTCTTAGCAAAAGTTGATTTAGCTTGCGCTTCAATGGCCACTTTATAGTTCCTTCTTTTGGTCTTTATATTTGAATCATAGGGAAGAGACTTATGTTTCTTTAAGATTAAGTTTAGTAGGTATAGTTTTCTAATAGTAAGTAGATCACTTGATGTGTAAAGACACTCTGTCGGAAATCTGTAGGGTTTAAAAAACATTACTTTTAGAAGAGATCTCTGAGCCCTTTCTAATTCAATAAATTTTGTTTTTGTGGCCCCACCCCATATAGGAAGGCAATATGAGATAACCGATTGCGCCAGCGAGACGTAAATGTTCTTAAGGAGGTCTTTTGTAGCTATATGTCGCAGGGTTTTAAATGTCCATATTAACTTACGAATTCTATTCATGGTAAGTTCGGTGTGGTCATGCCAGGAGAGTCGTTGGTCAACAATGACACCCAAGTATTTTACATAATTAACTTTGTTTATAGTGACGCACGAACAGTTCATTTTCGGTGGGTTTCCACATTTATGGATTTTAATGCGAAACTCATTTGGTGGCTGAGTGCGATCATACTTCGTAAAGCAAACGTAATTTGTTTTTCACTTCTCATGCTCTAAAAGTTCGTCTTTATGTCGTGCGTAGGCGACATAAAGTCGCTTTTTATGCTCTAGAGCATAAAGTAAAATCTTCGTCGAAGACCAAGGCAATCGCTGCAACAGCCACACGAACATCTTTAACTTCATACAACAACCTCTTTATTTTATTTCGTTTCGTTCGTATTCTAAGACCAAGGCAAAGATACCAACAGCCAAAGTACACAATAAAACTTCATGAAATAAACTTATAATTTGTATTTCGTCTCATTTATTATTTTTTATATTTGTTTATTTTTCAATTTAGTAGATCAGTATAGTATTTAAGCCATAACAACAACTTATCATAGTTATAAAAAGAAAATGTTTTTATAACTGAGCAGTATGTAACGACCTTAAGTCAGGTGTCACGTCCCTACAGAAAAAAAAAAGAAAAAAAAGTTAATTGGCGGGAACCATAATTATTTTTTCATTGTAATATTTGTGTTACAACTTAAAATTGTTTTTTGATTAACGATAAATAATGTCGTCAATCGAAGTGAAAAGTAGAGTGTACAACTCGTCCATAAAACCCATTTTACACTCGACTTTATATCTATCCTCGCTCGCAAGCTCGCTCGGATGGATAAACGTCTCGAGTAAAATGGTGCGTTTTATGCACTTGCTGTGCAATCTACTATTTAGTGCGTTTAAAGTCAAAAGGTTTGATTCTAGCCAGGCCGCTACTTTTAGGAGTTCACTCTCAGATGATCTGCGGACACTATCCCAGGTTTTACCAGCAAAGATGATTGCCGTATCGTCTGCGTATGAGAAAGTCTGTCCATCATCCACTTTCAAATTACAGAGCTGGTTTATGTATACTAAGAAGAGTGTCGGTCCCAGAACACTGCTCTGGGGAACTCCGTAGGAAACCGTTACTTGTGAGCTAACGGTTTGTCCTATTTTGACAGTTTGCTTGCGGTCACAAAGATAGTCTCTAAGCAATTCGAGTGGTAATCCTCTAATACCAATCTCTTCTAGCCTGTGCAGAAGGATGGAGACAGAAATCGTGTCAAACGCCTTTTTTAAATCAAGAAAAACGCCGAGGCATTTATCCCCTTTATCTACCTTAGTTGTAACAGTATTAGTGAGTGCCAGAATGGCATCTTCCGTAGACATTCCTTGTCTGAAACCAAACTCCGACTCTGAGATAATATTGAATTTTGTTAAGTATTTTATTAACCGATTGTTAATGAAATAAGAGACTGATAACTGAGTACTTCGTCCGCCTGGGTCAAATAGATGTATCGTACACATAGGGAACGTAGTACCCACTAGTGTGGGACCCATTTTTTTACAAATTTTATCCCCGTCTCTCGCATCGTTGACCAACCGTAGTATAAGCAAACCCCCCACCCCCAACCTCTAGTTTTCACGTAATATTGTTTTAAATATTTTTTGCAAACCGAAAGTACAAAAAAACATTTTGCTCACTAAAATTACAAATAAATGAAAAAAATCTGCTAGCGTCCTGGCTTCTTTTATGTTTTTAACTTTATAATGTTTATCCTACCTGCCAAGGTTTTCAGTACAGTATACATGGTTATTTTTATAATGCAGCATTCATAAAACACGTCAAATAATTTATTGAATTTTTCTCAGATTAATACTTTTCGAAATATTAGGGTTAAAATAACCGAACCCGAGTTAAATAAAATAAAATAAATTTATATTATTTTACAATTTCTTGCACAATAAACGCGTTTGCACAGTAATAATGTGAAATTCGCGTTTTTAGTGCAAAATCAATGTCTGAGGCTCAGGTAAATTATCCTACAAAGAAGAAATTAAAACATACATGTTTATGAATAATGTTTCATCTTTATTAAATCCAATTGCATTTAGAAGACAAAGGCGCGCGTGAGCGTGTATTTTTTCACAAAGACTGACCTGACCAAAGTTCTCCAAGGGGGTCGAAGTGTGATGTGTTTCCCGAGCTAAATTATAGTCTAGCAGCAGCTCGACCCGTACAAACTTTACCAATCACCACCCTGGCTAGTCCTTCTTTTTCGCGTTAAGGCTACATGCCAGTAAGATTTTATCATTTGCATACCATTAAGGATAGATAGACTGTGGATTACAGACATAAGTGACTGAAATGTAAATAATGTTTGGTAATAACTATTGATAGTGCCACTATAAAGCTAAAAAATCGTAAAACCAAATAAAACAACAACTTTAATTGACATGTTTCAGGAATCTCGTATTTTTAATATAACACCATGGGATAGAATGCGTGTTAGAAAAGCTCATATATCGCCACTTTTAATAGATTAAAAAGTTAATAAGACATTTTGTCGATTCCAATAGCATAATGTGGTAATACCACAAAAGCTTATATAAACGAGGCTTTTAGCACTTGACAACTACTAAACGGTACTTGACACTGGCGATTAATTCCATGATTAGTTCAGTTGCAATTTTCGTGCACACGCTGCACTGAATGAAGTTCCAGATTTGGAACACATAATTATATAGGTACCCGAGTGCATAGTGTTCCATATTTTGAACAAAACTGTTTCTTAAAATAACTTATTTAACCTATTAATAACTTTTAGATTTCTTATTTTTACTGTCTTATTTACTATTTAGCATTTCATATATTTTTTTCAAACATATAAAAAAAGCCATGCGGTAAAGGGTTAAGACGATCACAAGTAAACATAGTGGTAGTCACTCGACTTTCAAGTTTTCCGTTTTCTGCACAAAATGCTCACAAGCAAAGCAAAAATGTACAATCAGCCGGCTGTAAATTCTGGTTTACACGTATTAAGTTGTTAAGTAGTTAATAAAATTTTACTTAATTTTAAGCTACTTAAAGAATGTCGACAACGAATTCAGCAATAAGTTGTCAGTTAAAATATAGCATGCAAGTAAACAAGTAGAACTTTTTAAATTTTTTCAGTAAGTTTGTGGGCGTGGCCAGTCACTTTACATATTTGGACAGGCACTATTTAGTTAATTATTAGTTAAATGCACAAGCTTGGCAGTATATATTTATTAAATAAAAAATACATTCTCGCTTACATGAATATTTCATCCCTAATTACTTCCTCTAAAACCTCACTTATTACGAATTTTATTACAGTCTTACAGATTTGTATTCGCTGTTGGTCGTCCATCTTGAGATAACTAAAGAGCTTAATAGTATTTGAGTCATCTTCTGTTACCTACTACTTAAAAACTTAATACGTGTAAGCCAGCCTTAAGAAACTAACTTCTGAAACTTCTTATTTCAGATGCCGGCGTCGGCAGCGAAGGCACTTCTTTTCATGACAATAGAATGGCAACATTAAGTGACATGACTTATGTTTGCCTGATTGATTTGAAAAAGGCGAGCGAGCGAGGCGAGGTATCGTTCCGTTCATTCACTTGATTCTAAAAAAAAAACATTTTCTGTCTTCTCGTCCTGCTGTGATGAGGTTTTTATTTAAGTTCAGAAGTTAGCCGACGCGTCGTCACAACTCGTCAGTGCAAATAAATAGTCTACATAAAGCCGTACTGCGGTCATTACCGAAAATAGAACGGCAGCGGCAGCAGCCCTCTTATATTTCTTCGCCTGTTCCTTTCCTCTGAAGTTACTCATCTGTGATATAACAATAGGTTAGCTATCTAGACCGGTGATGAATGTGACCGGATTCTAACCCGCGTGGTGCGCTGTGCTTTCTCTTTGCGTGAATTTAAACCGACGGACAATAAGCCAAATAAAATGGGAAGTGCCAAAATGACCTACAACCTCGAAGTAACGCCGAATTACTCTTATATTTTCGACTTTGAGAGCGAGTTTATTCACCAGAATTCGCGGAAATGGATGACGGAAAACTGGACTGTGGCATTCTACTATGTGGGGGTGTACATGGCCTTCATCTGGGGCGGACAATATTACATGCAGAACCGACCCAGGTAAGAATTATATTTGCTATGTAAATAAAACTACAGGTTTACATAATATTTTTTTAAAGTAATATATCTGGGGGGATAAATGTTCGTATTGAGTGCTTTTTTTAAGGTATTTTTTTTGTGAGGCTGAAACTAAGTCGTTAGTACATTTTTACATAGTTTCTTGTTTTTTTGTTTTACTTTTGAGGCTGTTTAAAGTTAAAAAAAAGCAGGTGTCTCCCTATGTATTGTAGTGTGCCTAATTCAGATTCATTGATTTGGTTTGAAGATTAGGTGCTTTCTTTTATTATTTATTAATTACACACATACCTTATTCATCCATTGTAAGTAAATTGCCTAATTAATGTGTTCCTTTCTCCTTATTAGAAACAAAACTTTCTATTGTTTTTTTTAATAATAATATTTACTTTCCCACTATAAGCAATTCGGAACTAGCCTCAAATATAGATTGGCGTGATATTGTTGTTATTACCATAGAAAACTTTTCTCAGAATAATACTTTTTTCCTACTCTTTATTTACAAAAGTAAAATGAGGTGTCAAACGTTTTTTTTTATCTCCATTGTGATGGGCCATCCATATTTAACTGATTGTTATTGACATTTACAAGGAATTAGGGGTCGTAATACTGGACCTTTTCTCAAAACCGGTACATTCGGTATTGCTTATTGATCAGTACTGGGATTCCGGTATTTACGACATCTAGAGAAAAAAAATTAAAAAGTATAACAGACTGATCAATGTTTGTTACGGAATTGTTAAGTCTTAACAAACCAATAAATAAAATCTCTTAGACAAGGCCTGTGCCCTAGTGGGACGTATATAGGCTGTTTATGAAATAAAATAGTTTTATTTGTAAGAAAATCACATTTCATGTACTTTTAATTGAAAATTAACAATAACATAAGATAAACTCACGCCTGTATCCCAGAGGGGTAGGCAGAGACCAGGGACTGCCACTTGCTACGATCCTGACAGATCACTTTCGCTTCCTCAACATTCATTAGTCGTTGCATGCATGCACGCCGGTTTCTGGTACTTTTTATTAAAAGTAACAATAATTTATTTTTTATTTAATTTAATCGATAGGCAACTTATTTTTGTCATCTAGGTGGCAGTTTTGATATATTTTGATATCCATGTGCGTTTAGTTATTAAGCTATTCACCTCTTATATGGAAATAATATTCTTTAAATAAAAACTTTAGTCAACTTAACAAAAAATTTAATGCTTTCTGCTGGCGAATGAAAATTACTTCTAATAAAACATAATATATCACTCCATCCATGTATGAGTATTAATGAGTAACACAGCTTACATAGTCAGTCATGTGTATCATACTTGCATGGTCACACAAAATAAAACAATTGCTATAGTAACCAAACCATTGAGCGAGCGATGAGCGGCGGCCATGTTGTGGCGGGCTTTTTAATACCGAAAATCCCAGTTTCAATGAACCTAATCCCAGTTTTGTAAAGCTTCCGTTATGGTTTAGTATCACAGTATTTTGGGACCCAGGTATTCAACCCCTACAAGGAATCCTGATTTGGGTATATGATACTTAATTAACCCTTCAACTGTCAACATTTTTGTGTATTTGTGAAAATGAAAATGTTTTCAAAACAAATTGTTTTGTGTATGAGGGTTTTATGAAATCTGTCAGACTAAGAAATCCTTGGGATTGTATGGATTACAAATATTTTTTGTTATAATTGATCAGCATACATTTTTTGCTGGTATGGTCTTAAAATTTTCTGACTCAAATAGGTAAAAATTCAATTCAATAACTTAAAAAAAAGGACCTCAATTCATGCACCTATTTAGGCATAGTGAGTGTCACAGCCAGAATAAAAGAAAGAAAAATAAATGAATCAATCAATTTTATTTTAAATGTAAAAATTCATATAAAGTTGTTAGTAATCTTATTCTACTTAACTACAATGCACTGTCAAGGTATTGTCTTCCACACACCACAATCACTGTCTTCATCCCAAAAAGCCCCTGAAGTGGAATACCCTGTGCTGTGGTTACCAGTCAATGATATTACAAACATGGAAATACATCCTGAGGCTGTTTGCATAAATCATGTATTGTGGCCTCCAGGGGGAATCAAACCCACAACCTCTGTTTTGGTAGTCAAATGTATTAGAGTGTGTTACGAATGAGACAGTAAAAAAGCTTTTTGCGTTTGTTGGTAGACTTAGCCCCTATAAATTGTTTAATAACCCAAATTGAGAATATTTCCATGTAAACAGTCGGAAAGCAACAAGCAATTAGTTTTTATCAGTAAAAAATGTTTTATTACTGTTCATACTGATACTGCTAGCATCACCTGACATTTGTTATTGCTAAATAATCACTGACAACAGTTGGATCAAACAGTTTTGATGCTGATCATTATATTGTAATTGAATTATTTTCTGGGAGTAACATGCAGAACTGTTTACCAACGAGGCACCAGCATAGGTAGCATGACGGCGACTTTTGTGGCGCTAAAATGTTAGCTATTGGCAACCAATAATAATAATAATAGGGGCTGTCCCCTATTATGTAACTGTCCACTGTGTTGGGATTTGAAGTGTCAAAATATGTATGTAACTGGCAGCTGGAGTGGATTAAAAAAAGTAAAAATCGGCGTCTCTCAACCCAGTGGAGACTTACGTTATATAGGCGCTGAAAAGTCGTGAGTTTTGACATTTGTGCGCGCGAATCTTGTCATGCTACCTCTGCAGAAGACAGCAAACCGTCTTTCGCCTAGTGCCCCTGAAACCGGCAAATCGGTCATGAATTGCCGCCATTGCCGACGTGTTAACGAACCCGCTAGCACCGGTCTTTGTTGCGATTGAGCTATTACATCCACATTTGGGCTTGACTAAAGGTCTATCCACGTTACAACGAGCCAACGTGCGGGCGGCAAGATTTCAATCTAAATGAATCCTTAAATAATAGGGGTTAAAGTATGAAATTGCCGTTTTATTGCAATAGGTTCTTTGAATTGACATAGAATCTTCATGGTTTGAGGTTTTCGAATGAAACTTTTTTCAAATGGTTTCTATGATGTTCTTTTTTTAAAAAATGTGAAACATTTGAATATCGACTTTCAATTGTTTTTGTTATTCAATTTAGACAAGAAAGATGGATACTGCGAAAATTCGAGTGATTTTTGAATACTGTTGTGGCTTTTGACCTGGGGTCAGCCATTGCATTTTTCTTTTCCGGTTATCATAAAGAATCCACTTTTCATCACATGTTACAATTCGATCCAATATTCCTTCATTTCTGTACCGGTTCAACAAGGCAACACAAGTTTCAACACGCGTTTCTTTCTGCAGATCAGTCAAATCATGAGGCACCCATTTTTCGTATTTTTTTATTTGACGCAAGTGAGTCAAAAATCTAGTGTCCAGTGCAAACGAGAATAGAAGATAAAGTAGGCTTACCCAGCCCTTATTTATAACATCTTGTCAGAATAATACGCCAACAGCTTGTGAAGTTGTGACTGACAAAAAGCACTAAATACACGAAGTTTCAGAATTCGCTTAAGCTTTTTACTCTAAGCACTTTTATAAGCACGATCTCGTGGAAGCTTAATACACAAACGCCTATAGACAATAACAAACAGAACAGATTTTTCGGTTTTCCTACACTAGTTAGTAACCCTAAGTAGGGTCTACGCTACGCTGGTTCGCTACCGTACACCCTGAAATTATGCGTAGTATTGCGTGGTGTGGAAATCTGCTAAACTGTTCCATTGGTTCTTACGACAACGACCGGTCTAGCTTGACGTCCTAAATAGCTCTTCCCGAACGTTCGATGTATAACTACGCTATGACTAGCCTACGAACTAAGTTCTAGTGGCTTTTAGATGAAAATTTTATGAGTAGCTTTGAAAGGAGATTCGTTCCGGTATATGACTGCGGCTGATATTCTAAGTACCTACATAGCAATTACAATGGCCAGTAGATAACTAAGACCTACGTGCAGCACGACAACGGAAAGCGTAGGGAATGTAATAAATTAATCACTTAGACTTTCATAAGAAAAGAGACACTGTATCAAATTCACGACGATTTTGGTGGTATGGGATTCTCTAGCTAGCTAGCCAAATTGAATGTGCAAATTTCCGGTATTTTTATCTACTAATTGCCTAGTTTTTCCTAACTCATGCATCATTACTCGCGTGGGATTCGAGTTTTTGCCATCTGACAAAATATTGTGTTTTGACCACAGGTCACATCAATCTTATTGGTTTTCTTCTATTATTGAATTATACATTACGTACATATCTATTCAATCCGTACTCTTTTAACTTGATAATTAACATTTTGACCTATAAATTGTTCTGAATTACTGGCTTAGCTACTAATTAATCAGCACAGAATACAATAAGTATCATCAACTGAAATAACTGTTCAATTATTATTTATTATCTGTAATGTATTGACTTTAATGTGAAATATATTGCTTATATTGTTTATTTTCTAACAATGTGCGATCTACGTAGTTGTCAGTAATTAATGTGCGCTTAAAAATTCAATTAGTCAAGAGAAGTCGTGAAGTTGGAAAACAATAGACATTTTTTTCGTTTTGTCTTAGGCAGCTAAATAGTTTGCGTGACCTAAACACCTCGATAGACAAAGAAGAGGCAATAAGATGCCTGTATTTATTCGTTAAAGCTTTATTTACATAATGTACGAGTACTAGCTGGTCCCCGCTTCGTTTGCGGCAGTATTTACCTATTCGTCAAAGCTTTATTTACATGATGAACTAGATGATCACCGCTTCTTATCATATCTTAGATAAAATAAGATGAAAATATTTTATTTACCAAAGAGAAATTTGCATAGTTATAATACTTGAGCACTAGACTTTAAGTCTGTATCGCAGAGACCTTGTTAAACTTACTAAAGTAATTGTCGACAGGTTCGGTAACGCTACAAACAAACGCTATAAAAATAGAAGTTCTTAGGAAAAATAGAAAGAAAGAAATACATAATTCGCAGAGTTCGGAGAAAAAAGCTACAAAATATGTTTAAATACAAACTTTCGCGTCCATTTTGAACTCCTTTGAGGTAGAAACGTGCAAAATCCTCTGAAATACGTATTCATTTCATTGAATTGTACAATATGTATACAAAATATAAAAAAATAATTTTAATTTTCCCGATACAAATGTTTACGATCTTTCTCATCTCTTTAGGGGTGACATTGCAAAAACCCTGACACACATGTTCTTTTATTTATTTTGCATCGTAAAGTAAATTTCAATAAAACCAAAGTAAAACAATATTTTTACCATTTTTATAGTGATAGTGATAGTAATAGTGAAAATATTTATTTACCATAAAATCAACTAAAAACTAAAACTTCCAACAATAAATAATAATTCATTAATATATTTATTTATTTGAGAGTAACGTACCTAATTAGGTTTTAAAAGTATAGAGCTCTCAGGGTACATCAAAATTTCCTCATTCCAGTTAGATTCTGACCTTGAAAAAGATAATTAAAAACCATTGTTATGGTGGCCCAGAATCGCTCGTAGCCCCGGCTGCCTGAGTGATCTTAAACGATCACGAAGGTTAAGCAACACAGGGCGCGTTCAGTGCATGGATGGGTCGCCGTCTATGCCTAACGCTAGTGGCATTTTCCCGAGCGGTTCCGTGCTTCGCAAGGCACGTTAAGCTGTTGGTGCCGGCTGCCGTCGATAGATGGCAGTCGTTAAGCCAAGTCAGAGGCCTTAGGGCGGCTTGACAACTTCTGACAGTAGACGAGCCACTAGTCTACAAGCCTCCACCAATCCGGACTTGGCCCCCGTGGTGGAGTATGGCCTATACCTTCCTCAGGGAAGAGACCCGTGCCCCTCGGTGGGGACATAATGGGTTGATGATTATGATGGTGGCCCAATCGGGTCCCTTAGAATTCTACAGATTAAGTTGGCGCGGATATTCTTTGGGTTTTTTAATTTTAAATATTTTTACCCGACTGCCCCCGAAAGAGGGTTATTTTCCAAAGTATATCACTTTATTCAAATACCCATTAAAGTCCTCAAATGTTTTACGTCACGAGTGTCATTAATGGGTCTGAGAATTTCTTTGACGTCAACACCTACAACCTTCCTAACCGGTTGGTGTTAGTTGTTTTAGCAGGTGAGCGTGATGTGATGCTTTCTACATTTACCTAGCAATAAAGTTTGCGGTTTTTCCATTTTAACGTAATATTTGAAACTCGAATCTCGTTTATAGATTACTAGCTGACCCGGCAAACGTTGTTTTGCTATATTGATTAGCCTACGACCTATTCTCAGACCTACCAAATAACACAAAGAAGATCGTCGTTTTGGAGGAGTTCGATAACAAACACTGTGACACGAGATTTTTATATATTAGATAAAGTTATTTTCCATGAGGATGTTTAGTTTTCCTTTCGAAAGACTTGGTATTATTTTCAAAGAAATTATTGAGATCTACTAGTTGTAGACCTGTTATTAGGGTCTTTATTTATCTTACTGACCTTTGGGGGGGGGGGGGTAAATTACGCGAAGATCGTGAAGATATAAACTTACGGCCTCATTTATAAAATCACGATTTCTCTAAAGCACTTTAGGAGTGAGTCAGTTTATTTAATATGTGGTTACGAGTTTTTATTGTCAAATCTCAACCACAGACTATTTTAATCAGCGTCTAAAGGAATCGTGTTTTTTATAAATAAGACCGTTAATGAAATGTATTTTATTTATTATGGGCAATGTCCATAATATAGTGTTAGTAACAATGGTGACTAAGCTATATTAGTATAATATATACCTACATTAAAATTTTATTTACATTTAATTATATTTAAACCACGTGCATCGACACCCAGTGGCGCAAAACTTTGGCATTTGCATCTACGTATGAGATGATTTATACAGCGTCCAATGGCAGCTTCACTCACACTAGATGGGTGAAGGGACCACTCGGACGCTGCAGTGCCTGGGACTGCAGCGTCCAGCGTCTGGGTTTTTAAACCTCTAGTGTGAGTGAAGGTGCCTCTGGACGCTGTATAAATTATCGGCATGTATTTAACGCGGCGACAAATTGATACCATTCCGGATCTTAAAAAAACTGAAAATGGATCGTAAATAAACTACTTTGGCGACTAATTTGAGGTAGCATCTTAACTAGAAAGCGGCGGCTTTTTAATGAGTTTTGAGGTTTTATTTAAATTTTATCTGGCAGTGATTTTCTTTTGTGGCAATTGAATTTCTTCTAAGGCGACAAATTATTGGCGGATAAAAAAGGTAAAATAGGCTTTCATAAATTCTAAAATGGGGTTGTCTATAAACTTGACCAAGGTCTTAAATAAATACAAACAAGATCTTAAAAAAATACTTTTGGCTACATTTTCATAATGTAGGCCCCATGACTTTTCCATGCACCAACCTGATTTAAGTTTGACTCAAAAGTAAGTTTTTTAGTGAAATATTTTTTTTCGCTTTTATATAAAAAAAAAGAACTAACACCCGAAGTTTCAGGATGGAGCGTCGCTGCGCTCCGCTCCATCCTGGAACTTCGAACCTATTTTTGCTTATGTGTACTGACCTAACAACCAACCCAAAATTTAGATTGCCAGTAGTTGCCAGTGAAGAATGTTTGATATCCCCTCGGGATAATTAGTCGCCACATTAGGTTTTATAATACCTTAACCAGTTTTACACTGATCCCGCTTGATATATTTGACACCTTACAGTAGCAGCCGTTTTTTAGTTTTTTTGATCCTAGCCTTTTGTTGCTTGTATAGTTTAATAGTTGCTAAGATATTTAATCACTGAAAAGTTAGTTTTTTTGTGACTTAATAGAAAGTCGCCTAAAAAGGATTTCAGTTGCCGTGTTAAATATTTGCCTAAATTATCTCATTCGAAGAAATAATTCATCAGCAGAATAAATAAATAATCTACAAGGCGTGGTCAGCACATAAGAGTACTAAATATGGTCAGAAAATAAACTCAATTTGGCCAGCGTAACAATTTTATTTGGTCAAAATAAGTTATCGAGCTACAAAATTATTACTCGGTTAGTACAGCATGAGGCAGTCATTGTTCCGTTTGTATTTTTTGGCAGTAAGGTACAAAAACCGTACATATTACGGAGAGAACAAGAAATAACTATTCAGAATATGTTTGTTCGATCAGAGGTCAGTTCCGCCCAATAATTTAATTCAACGCTCAATCGCAGTTTCATCATCATCATCATCATCAGCCATTTGACGCCCACTGCAGGACATAGGCCTCCCTCATGGTTTTACAAACCATGAAGGGTTTTGCCATAATCATAAAGGGTTGGCGATCGCAGTATGCGGTTGGAATCTCAGGAAGATGCTGCTGCCCGTCTCCTGGTAATTGATTTCCTTAGTCGACTTCTACGACATCCAAGGAAGGAAATGGGGTGACGCTATTCTTAATCCGGCGCCACACGGATAATCGCAGTTTGAGTTGACACAATACGTACATCATATCAGCATCACATGTATTGAAAGGCAAAATATACCCCGTTGGCTTCTAAGAAAGTAGCTAAAACAAAGCTATGAAATCTCCATTACTGGTTGCTAAGTATTATGTATCTAGTATTTTTTTTTTATTCGCCTTTATATCCACGCTCAGATATAATAAATTCGTACAGCTTCCAAGGAATTATTACATGTATAATTCCATGCCTACTGCTGATGTTAAATAACTTAACCTTTGCTAACCGTCAATGACTTCGATACATGTTATACATGGCAAGATGACGAGCGTAACATCGATTTGTGAATTCATCTGTCTGGCAGGTCTTGTATACTGATTTAAAGATATCATAATAGTTTATGTTAACAAACTGTGTACATCGCGGGATGTGAATTAAACACGCACACGTATATCGCTAGTACAGTACAATAGTACTGTTTACTGTAATCCGTCTATGTATAGCTGTTTAACCTGCTCGTGGTTTTCACAAAACAATCAGTTTTCAATGCGCAAAAGATTATTTTTATCCGACTGCGGCGGAGCCCAAAGGGAGGGTAACGTGTAAAGTGTTTCGCTCGTATGTATGTAATGGCCAATCGTCAGAGCGTAAATACACACTGATGACGGAGGATTCTTTGAGGGATGAAATTAGAAATTAGACAAGACAGTTCGCAAATAACTAAGATAAGATAAGAATATTATTTATTTTACATCAGAGCACATGACACAAAAAAACCGGCCAAGTGTGAGTCGGACTTGCCCACGAAGGGTTCCGTACCATTATCTATACAAAATTTTAAGCGTCTACCTGTTGCCGTTATTAATGTCGAGCAAAAAACGGCTAAAGATCACGTTTGTTGTATGGGAGCCCCTTTAAATATTTATTTTATTCTGTTTTTAGTATTTTTTGTTATAGCGACAACAGAAATACTTCATCTGTGAAAATTTCAATTGTCTAACTATCACGGTTCATGAGGTACACCCTGGTGACAGACGGACGGACGGACGGATGGACAGCGGAGTCTTAGTAATAGGGTCCCTTACCCTTGGGTACAGAACCCTAAAAACATGTAAAGATACAGAGTACAATTGGCGGCCTTATGCCTGATTTAATGTAATTGACATAGCCTATATAACACTGATAAATTGTAGAAAGGGACTGGCCAACTATTTGCGTTTCGCTCATACAACACCGTCTAGATAGTGTGAGAAAGAGATAAATAATAATTTCTTTAGTTAACCACGCTATAAGAACTTGCAAAAAGTTGAAGTGGCAGTGACTGGTCGCTGCCGAAGAACCGATAACCGCTGGGATAGAACATGAACTGTGCATAGGACGCCTAGCAGCTCACTGAACTAACGGTCTTAGTCGGTTTGCTGTTAGCGGCTGGTTGAGGATGGCCGAGGACAGAATGAAGTCGCGTTCCTTAGGAGAGTCCTATATCCAGCAGAGCTGCTTAGTCTTATACTTGTGTAAATAACCGCAATCAAGAAGAAGAAAGACATTTATTATACCAACAAGATACATCACAGAAACAAAACAAGCACATAAGCAACAATATGCACAACAACAGAAAGAAAACTAAATACACAACAGACAAAACGAATAAATAAAACAGGACCATAGATGAATCACTCAGTTAAGCCGCTCGCGCCAAGATAGAGGTGGGCGAAAATCCCGACAGGGTTTCCCTCTCTCTATTAAATAGTTCAATTATTATTGTTTTCCTGTAGGTATGTCTTTTCTTTTGTCCTCTGGTAGAACTTTATTGTAACTTATGTAACTTTATGTATGTTTATAATTGTTGTATCAATAGTATGTAAAGGTTTATGTAAGTATATTGTTATTAAATATAAGTATGTAAATTAATATTCATATTTGCACCTACTACCCGTCTCACTTTTCCTTCAGCAGCTCTCCATCGTCGGTTGCCTGGAAGAAATTGCTATAAGCAATAAGGCCGCCAATTGTAATGTATTTTTGTGCAATAAAGAATATTCCTATCTTATCTTATCTATCTAGATAGAGATGCATTATATTTGTTTCTATATCAATTCCTCGTATCAGGATCTGTTTACCTGCTTGACAAGGTGGCCAAACAAAAATATGGGAAACCAAGACATTAGGGATTGCTCAGCATTACGGCATACAGCACAGAAGTTTCAAAAAAATCAGTTTCGACGTCATAATGATAGCCTCGGTTCTCTAAAATATAGGTACGATCATATTTTACTATTCCCGAAATGAAATTGGTACTCAGCAATACGAAGTACTAACATCTTTAAGAGATAGTTGATATTTTATTCGCGATTTCGAACTAGTGATAGTAAAAGTTGTCCGCGTTCGCAAATACAAACCCTTCTTTTTGGGAAGTCGATCCAGTTTCAGTCCAGTTAAATACCTTCATTGTGACATTTCCCCCAGGTTCGAGCTCCGACGTACTCTGATGATATGGAACAGCTGCCTGGCTGCCTTCAGCATCATGGGGGCTTGCCGGACGCTCCCCGAGTTCATACACGTGCTCCGGAACTACGGTCTGTACCACTCCGTCTGCGTGCCCAGGTGAGTTTCGACCTTAGGTCTTTAAATCTACGGTGGATATCGGAGTGAGGCTAAGATGTAATAAAACTCGACATAATGCAGAAGTTAGTTAATGCCAGTCTGGCACGCCTTGAAGATCAAGGTTATATCACGAGCATGGCTTAGTTTACTACTCTTCGACATTTCACAATGTGAATAGAAACTCTATCGAGGTATTGTTCGATAAGGGTATGGGGTGTTAATGTTGATTTTTATCGATCGAAGTCATCTGCTTTTTGGTATTGTGATTTTGCACGACGTAAAATTTAATTAAATCTTTCTCATTATTTTTTATCGTCGTCATCAAGGAGGAAAAAGAAATAAAAAACTCGCTATCAATAAACGAATAAATACTAACGATTATATTCTTTTGTTGCACTAACCCGTGCTGAGGACAATTTTTTAAAAACATATTTAGAGGCTAAAAATTCCACCCATGCCGGGACTTGAACCCGCGACCTCTGGCTAACCGTGCCAGCGCACTCCCAACTGAGCTAATGGGCAAGTGACTTGCCCATTAGCTCAGTTGGGAGTGCGCTGGCAAGTCACTTGCCCATTAGCTCAGATGGGAGTGCGCTGGCAAGTCACTTGCCCATTAGCTCAGTTGGGAGTGCGCTGGCAAGTCACTTGCCCATTAGCTCAGATGGGAGTGCGCTGGCACGGTTAGGTTAGGTTAGGTTAGCAGCCGTAATAGTGATGTTTAGGACCCACGACCGAGAACCTGGGATCACGGACCTGGGACTTGATAGCATTTATGCAAAAAACGGCCGTTTTTGGTGTTAATGCTATCTAGTCCTAGGTTTCTTGCCTTAGGCCATAGGTCCTAAAAATCACTATTAGCATGATTGAGAGATTGTACAAAAACTTTTTGCAAATATGATGTGTAAAAAAAGATACGATTTTTTCCCAAAAATCAGCCTCTTAAGTATCTACCGTTTAGTCATGACTTCAGTTTTGTCACAAAAGAACGAGTGAAGTTATTTAAAAAAAAAATACAGCGTATTTGAGTGATTTTCACCATTTAAGAGCGGATTTTTAACAGACTTCAAAAAAGGAGGAGGTTATCAATTCGACGCGTATATATATTGTTTTAAGTTTCAAGACCAGCACATATATTTTGGGCACCGGCTCCAAATTATACTTCTACAATACCTACATATGTATAAATACTTCTAATTATTTAAATTATTTCTAACTTTTTAGTGCTGTAGTGATTAGAAGTCGGATTTTATTTTTTATTTAAAAATTTTTGTTCTTCCAGTACCTTATTCGACTAAAATTAGTTTTTTACTGTAACCGTATTTATAGTAAACATCACTAATTATGACGGCCGCGAAAAAGTTTACAAAGATAGACACTCATATTAAAATATTAACGAAAATCCTTTTTGGTGCGCGATTTTAACTCGAATATTTGTCTCACTATCAACTCTTTAACTTATGTGCCTATTTTAGTTGAAATGTGTTAAGTACTAGTGTGATTAAAAATATCAATTAAAAACAATTTATTAGATTAGATTAGATTAGAACACTTTATTGTACACACCAGAAAACAAAATACATTAAAAGGCTTAAATGTCTAAGTTTTGCCGTATACAATTGGCGGTCCTATCACTAAAAGCGATCTCTTCCAGACAACCGTGTAGTCTTATGTAGTGTTAAACGCACTGTATGCAGATATTTGACAGTCATTGATACCGAATGATACCGAAACTCCTAATATAGCTCTCCCCATTGCTCGTTGGGCGACCTTGAGCCTTCTCAGAGCACATCTTCTTGAGGCCCATAGTCAGCAACCAGGTCTCACATCCATAAGTCATCAGTGGCAACACACATTGGTTGTATACCTTTGTCTTGAGACACTGAGACCTTTGTCTTGAGACACTGAGGTATTTTGAACGCGAAAATATGTTTTAGTTTGCCAAACGCTGCCATCCGAGTTGCATTCGACGAGACGATTCTTCTCCACATAATTTATTGGAACTACTTCATTTATTTGTATAAATATAAATTTATAATTTTAATTTACTACTAACTTTGACGTTCATTAAGAAACCATTTTGTTTTCATTATGAACAAAAAATTTTGGATGATCGCCAGATTTGTTTGTTGTTATTTGTGCTAGACAGACTTAAACAAAAAACTGTACGAATTTAATTTAAAGTTTCCTTATGAATTTACCAATTTTGTGACTGGAACGGACAATTTTTTTAAAGCTGCTGTCTGATCAAATTAACGGTTCATTCTGCGACTGAAGGTTTCTTGCTAGGTTATGTGATCTCGACGAATACTGTGCTATGCCCTCACGTGCATTTTTCTCTGATATAATTATCTAAAGTGACGCGAAATTGTCACGTCTTCCACGAATTCCTTTCATATAAAACGCTGTTGAGTGTGCCTATCGCGTATGCCGAGAAGGTGTGTTGTCGTATTTTAATGTTATTCCATCGATGCTCCGAAGCGAAAGTTTGCGTAACTGTCGAATTCAATCGTATATTCGCGTCTCCATGGTGGGGCCGGCCGTTTTTTTAAGAGTCATGTACTCATACATAATACAAACGTGTTCCTCCTAGAACATAACATCCGTCATGTGCTTCGATTCTTAGCTTTTCAGGGTTCCGTAGTCAACAAGGAGTTATAGTTTCGCCATATCCGTCCGTGTGTCTGTCTGTCTGCGGCGTTGCTCAGAGACGCTTATTACTAGAGAGCTGAAATTTGGCGTAGATAAAAAACATTTTTTAGTGTCCCTTCCCTGCACCTAAATTAGGGTGTTTTTTTTTCTGCCCCATAGAATCTTATATATAAAAATGAATTGCCCTTCGTTAGTCTCACTAAAACTCGAGAACAGCTGGGCCGATTTGGCTAATTGTTGTTTTTATATATTTTTGGAAGTGCAGGGAAGGTTTAAACGGCGAGAAGAAAAAATACGGTTGACGTCGGTGATATGAAGTGTACGGGGTCATCTAGTCACTTTATAGTTCTTCCGTCCGTCTGTCAAAAGTGAAGATCCCTTTTCCCAGGAGTGAAATTAATGTGATAAACTAAGGCCTACGATCCCTTAAAGGTATAGAAGATTCAAGTGTCTAAATCTATGTAATAAAATTTAATGTACGACAATTTATGTCACATTTTTTTTAGAATCAAACTTTATCACTAAGTCTATGCAATGAAATTTTATGTACGACAATTTATGTCACATTTTTTTTAGAATCAAACTTTATCACTAAGTCTATGCAATGAAATTTAATGTACGACAATTTATGTCACATTTTTTTTTAGAATCAAACTCTATCAAAACCTATAGGGTAGGTATTTCTCGTAGACCTAGAATCATGAAATTTGACAAGAAAGGGAAAAAAATCTGAAAATTATTAATTTGTAGACTGTTTTTTTTTCTACAATTGGAAGCCCCAGGTAGAAAATATTGCAAGATGAAAATATTACAAGAAAAAATAAATAGCTGTTTGTTGGTGGGATTTCTGCTTTATCAATTTAATAAATATGTGAAGAGCGGCCACGTGTTTGCAGTGATTTAATATTCACTATTGAGTGTTGATTAATTTATCAGAACAATGCAACCATCGATTAACGAAGCTATTATGTACCTACTGAAAAAAATCACGTTGATCGACAATTTTACACATGCTAAGCTTTGTTATGTTACCGGGATATTTAATCCTCATGGTTATCTTTTTCATTTTTTGTTAATAAAAATTTTAAATTTTTTCAGATCCTTTTTAAGAATTTTCTCGCTTTTTCTGCTTTGTAGTGACGTTGTTTGATAAAAATTCAAATGCATTACGTCGATGATCATTGTTCCTTGTATGACAATGATTTACTGAAAGCGCGAATTCAATAAAATAATTCAGAACCAGGTATTTAAATACCGTAATAGAGGATTGACAAAATCTTATGAAACAAAAGTTGTTGAAAACGGCAAACTGTTTGGTTTCAGGAATACCGAATTTTTAAATCCTTGTATAATTTTTAAATCCATGTAAATCTATAAGGACAAGTAAGCAATTTTAATTTTATCCAAACTTTAACTGGTTTAATCTACCGGTTTCAGTCACCGAAGTGGTTATAATCGATACTAATGGCACGATTACCTACGTAACAACAATAAATCGATACAAAAACCAATAATCAAAGGTTCGAAAGCGGAACTGGTATTTTATCGCTGAATGCACCTAATCGAATAATAAAATACTGTATTAAATTAATTATTAGTAAACCAATCTAACCTATGACGTGACATGACTTTGCGACCCGGTATTGTCCGGCACGAGATAAGACATCGTACGATCGCATTATATACGTCATAAATGTCATGGATAACTAAAGCCGTATTACAGCGGAACGTAGGTAGTTTGTAATGAGTATGTAGTTATCGGAATTAGAGTATATCTATCTATGCTTACAAATCTATACTAATATTATAAAGAGGAAAAGTTTGTAAGTCTATATGTATTGTAAGTTTGTGTGTAAAGGGTAATCCGAAAGTAGTACTTATCCGATTTCACCGGTATTTAGAATTCTGGGCAGCCTATCTTTTAGCCTATAGCTAAATTAACCTTCAGGGTGGACATAGGCTATAAACTAATCCGTTTACCACGCTAACGTACTCGCGGGCACTGCTAGTTAGTAATATAAATTACATTCAAACTAAATGTTAATCATAAATAAACACTCCTGTAATTGTTGCATACTTTACATTTCTCCCCAAGGAAACTTATCGAAATTTTCATGGAAATTTAACAGCAGCATTTAATGCTGCACATTACCAGGAGACGGGCAGCAGCGTCTCCCTGAGATTCCAACCGCATACTGCGATCGCCAACCCGCCTGCCAAGCGTGGCGATTTTGGCAACACCCTTCATGGTTATGAAAACCACGGAGGAGGCCTGTGTCCTGCAGTGGGCGTCAAATGGCTGATGATAATGATGATGATTTAATGCTGCTGTTCAAGGATGTTTTTCTCATTTTAGCCGCTGTTCAAGGATGTTTTACTCATTTTAGCCGCTGTTTATGGAGGAAAGCAGTGAAATTAAATATACACAAAAAGTGCAGGGGCCTAATTACGCGCACCAAATCCTGAGTGATTCCAATCGTCTAACTGTCAAATTCCATACTAATTTGACAGTTAGACGATTGGAATCGCTCAGGATTTGGTGCCCGTTATATCGGGGCAGATCTCACATTAGACGCTGCACTGCCTTGGCGGTCAAAGGAGAATGTGCAGAAAGTAGTGAAATGGTTAAATTTAATGAATATTTTGAACGGAGATGGCTAACGAAAAAATCATTGTTCTCGAAAAAAGAATAATTATTGAATAGCCGATTAAATAGGTTGGTTAGTGGCAAACCGAATATAGCAACTTTCTTAAAAACTTTGCAGAAATATTCCAATTATTATTTCGGTGTTTATAAAAAAAATGGATTTATAAGCAAAAAGAAAATAAATTCTATTTACTAACAGAAAAAAGAATCGATTTATCTTAAAAGAATTAATTGACAAAGAAATAAGTGTTGGGCATTGTATAGGAAAGCTATGCACATTGTAAATGTTAATCCTACTGTTGAATTCTATTTACTAACAGAAAAAAGAATCGATTTATCTTAAAAGAATTAATTGACAAAGAAATAAGTGTTGGGCATTGTATAGGAAAGCTATGCACATTGTAAATGTTAATCCTACTGTTGATTCTGTACGCGGTACGATTAAAGCATAATAAGTAAAAGATTGAGTTTAATTTTTATATTAAGGGGTTTGCTCTATTACTACTGTCCGTCCGTCATACACGGATACACTATCAAATAATAAAACGGGCCAAGTGTGAGTCGAACTCGCGCACCCCCTATCTGTGCCATGTAAGTATTTAAAAAAATCTGAGTGTAAGGACCCCCAGTGCGTGAGTCCGACTCGCACTTGGACGTTTTTCACTTGGTACTTTATTATAGTATAGAGTAAGCCTTATAATTACACTAAGTTTAACGCTATTGCGAAATATTAATCTTTAAAGCGCAATTTTTTGTTAGAGTAGGGTGCCCCTCCCTTTCCGGGCTAAGCGGTTGATTGTAGAAACGTGAAAAAATTCAGGGCAGCAGCATTATAATGAACTTAAAAGGAAAACTATCATGGCGACCAACTCAAAACAAGGAAAACTTCGTACAAATTCCATTGAAAATTACTTAGATGAAGTTGTTAGTTCTGCAAAGCTTATGCGCATTTTAGCAGCCTCCGGTCAGCCAGCTCTCCTGGCTGCGATAATGCGCATAAAGTAGCATTAAGCTCGCCTATGTGCAAAACTGCCTGTTTTAAATGCAATAAAGGATTTAATAATAATAATAATAAGAGAATAATAATAATTGTTGGAGAAGTTTGAAGTAAAATGCGCCTTCTTCCTTAAATCCGATTTATTAGAATAAACACGAGACAAAATACACAAGCGCCGCGCGCGCACACGTAGAAGCAGTAGAGAAAAAGTGTTGCCAGTGGCCTACTTGTGTTATTCCCTAACATACTGGGGCGGCCAGAAAGACGAAACAATCTAATTTAAAAAGAATTGAAAATCAGAGTCAAAAAACAGCAAAATTTCTGGCTAATTAAACAATGCCGGATAGATTTGAAATTATAAACGTGAACTGTACATTTCTCCCTGAAATTCTTATCATACATTGTTACATACTATTTATTTTGAAACGCTGAGTACAAATTTTACATTTATTCTGCCCCCCTAAAGAGTATGGTAAGTATTTGATGCCTTGCTACAATAAACATGTTGTTTACTTACAAAATAAATGCTAAGTTTACAGAATAAGTTTTTTTTTTTATTACACTAAAAACTAACACGTTTGTAAATGCCTTGGAATTACATAGCGAGAACATGATCCTATTTAATATGAACATATTCAATTGACCTTACTTATCTTTACAACGGCTTAGTTACAAAGGAACCTAACTGTATAGGTGTTTGTAATATCTAACTATAAGTAGGTGCGGAGGTCCCTAGCGGTTCTTGGCGTCGTGCGTGCTGCACACAGCCCTTGGGTTGTCCTGCGAACCGCTAAAGACCCACACATTTTATGCTAACCTAATTCTTAACTATCTTACCGCTACGAATAAGATAATATACTAAACCTAATGCTTACTGAGAAACATTTTTCATGTTGCATTACATTGCTAATGACATTGGTCATCATTAATGGGCAAAGGTACAATTGTTGAAATTGACCTACAATAAACGCCGTTTGTAGTACGCACATCTGCGACCCTGACCCTCTGATCCGCACCGGGATAGACCTTGGTTACCCTGCCCACCGGCCAGTGTAAGCTGGGCGCGTTGTCCTGTTTAAGTAAGACCAACATACCTTCCTTCAGATTAGGATGAGTTTTGAGCCACCTTGTGCGTTGGTTCAGCGAGGACAGGTAATGACTGCTCCAGACTCTCCAAAAGTGCTGCTGTATCTGTGTGCATCTCCGCCAAAATGTAAGTCTGTTGGTGGGTACCTGAGTGACATCACGCTCGGGATGGCTACTAGGGACGGTGCCCATCAAAAAATGGCCAGGTGTCAGATATGTATAGTCACTGGGGTCTGATGATAATGGGGTCAGAGGCCGCGAGTTTAGAATGCACTCGACTTGAACGATTATCGTATTGAATTCTTCGTATGTAAATGGGATTGTACCAATTATTCTTTTGAAGTGATGTTTAGCCGCTTTAACAGCTGATTCTGCTAAGCCCGCAAAATTAGGTGAATAACTGGGAACAAATTTAAAATTGATTCCTTTCACGGAAGCATGGCGACAAATGTCAGACTGGTGAGTGCCTTTGTTGTGAAGTTCGTAAAGGCAGCGGAGCTCGTTGTTAGCTCCTTTGAAAGTTGCTGCGTTGTCACACACAACATCTGAAGGGCAACCCCTGCGAGAACAAAAGCGCTTGAAAGCAGCCAAGAAGCACTCAGTGGTCATGTCGGAAACCAGTTCCATGTGCACCGCTTTCGTGGAGAAACACACGAACACAGCTACGTACCCTTTTGTTGTTATGCTTCGTCTCATGCGAGATTGCTTAATCTGGAACGGCCCGCAGTAATCGAGGCCTACCGTCTGAAAGGGGCGCGCTGGGCTAACACGGCCGGCGGGCAAGGTCCCCATCAGCTGTTTGGCATTATCGTTTTTTATACGAAAACATTTCATACATTTATGAATTACCCTTTTAATATGCCTGGTAGCACTCACGATCCAGTATTTTTGCGATATTGATGACAAAGTTAGTTTTAACCCTCCATGCAGAAGCATGTGGTGCTCGAGTTTAATTAATAGGTATGTGACGTGAGAGTCGCCAGGCAGAATTAAAGGATGCATTTGTGCGACAGGTATTTTGGCGTTTTGCAGTCTGCCTCCTACACGGACCAGACCGTCAGCGTCCAGATATGGGTGCAGTGAGGCTAGATTTGAGTTAAGCTCTTTGTTTTGTTTCAACAAAGAAATTTCTTTTGAAAAGTGGTGTGATTGAACACATTTGATTATAGCCGCCGTGGCCGAACGTCTTTCCTGCGCAGAGATACAAACTTTGCTGTTTACATTGTTATTTTTGAGTGAATTTATGAACCTGAGTACATAGCACATTACGGTTTGTAATTTTGTAAATGATGAATACTTAGTGAGAGAGGGCCAAATCCCTTCTTGAATACTGTTTGAAACTACTGAGGGTGTCGAGGAGGTGCTTGCCGCGTTGCATATGTTTGTTGCACTCGGGCCGGGATCCAGGGCCAGACGCCTCTCTTCCCGACTACGCGAGGGAGCGCTCCAAGCGCCGGAGAGGAGCGGCAAGTCTCGCGGACCATGCCACCACAAGTTGCTGCCTTGCAGTGTAACAGCGTCGCAGCCTCGCGTGAGCATATCGGCAGGGTTTTGTGTGCCTGATATGTGGCACCAAACACCTCCTTCTGTGAGCTGATTGATTAGACGTGTTCTGTTATAAACATACGGCTTCAGATTTAATGAATTCGCCTCTATCCATGACAAGCTTATTTGTGAATCTGTGTAAAATATTGCTTTCGTGATGTTAGTAAAGAGCCGTTTTACGTTATCATAAAGCTTGGCTAGCAAAACTGCGCCATTCAGTTCAAGCTGAGGTACTGTTAGTGAGGAATTTATAGGCTTCACGCGCGTTTTTGCACAGAGCAAGTTACAATGCGTTTGCTCTTCGTGCTGAGCCTTTATATAAATGCAACACCCATATGCCTCACTAGAGGCATCACAGAAACCAATCAGCTCCACTGAAGCGGCGCCTGATGTGTGTAAGCACCGGTTGACGCTTATGGTGGGCATGGTCACGACACTGCGAAGCAAAGCAAACCAATCTTTAGCTATATCGTCAGGCAGAGAGACGTCCCACCCCAGATCACGTCTCCAGATGCCTTGTAATATTATCTTAGCTCGCACGAGCAAGGGCGAGACGAGACCCAGGGGATCATAGAATCTGCTTAAGAAGCTCAGAACAGACCTTTTTGTGGCGACTTCGGGCACATTCTTGTCAGGGCAAGAAATCACAAATTGATCACCTTTAGTGTCATATGCGATCCCTAGCGTTTTTGTAACGACGGGGTCCTTGTCCAGGTCTATTACATCAAAGCCTAACTTGTCTTTGGATATATCATGCAGAAGCGGTAAGTAGTTTGAGCACCACTTGTGTAATTCAAAGCTGCCTAGCTCTAAGAGTTGAACAAGCTGCCTTTTTAATTCTGTTGCCTCTGCCACACTGGCAGCGCCCGTAATTATGTCATCAATCCATGCATGGTTGCATATAGCATTTGCAGCGAGAGGAAACTGAGTGCCAAACCGGTGAGCAAGCTCTGCGAGACATCGAGTGGCTAAGAAGGATGAGCTACTTAGTCCATAAGTCACTGTTTGGAGCTGGATGCATTTTAATTGTTCTTTTGGGTCATCGCGCCAAATAATGTTTTGTAGCAGGCGATGGGAGGAATGCAAATATACTTGTCGATACATATGGCGAATGTCACATAATATAACGATTTCAAAGGTGCGTAAGGTCACCAGAATCTCGAATAGCTGCCTTTGAATGGTCCCTCCATTACCAAGTATGTTATTGAGGCAAGCTTTACCTTTTGTAGTGACACTACCATCGAATACCACACGGAGTTTCTTTTGTATTACTCCATGGTGTGGCAAAAACCAGAGTGGTTTTGTTGGTGGATCAGAGGGATCCACTACTTTAGCGTGCCCTAATGCTAAATATTCTTTGATGAAAAGTTTGTATTTCTCAAAATATTCAGGCTCCTTAGAAAATCTTTTTTCTAAGTTTCTGAACCTCTGTAGGGCTATATAAAATGATTCTGTTGAATCTATATCTGTAATGGGAACTTTGACTGGTAGATTGACATAAAACCTATTGTCTTTCAGTTCTACAGATTTGACAAACTCAGTCTCACAAAACTCGCCCTCCGACTGGGACTCACTCACATATAAGGGGGCTTGCTCAACCTCCCAGAACCCCTTTATGACGCGCTCTAGACTGGGACCATCGTCACACACACACAGGTTCGCGCACGACACGTTTGAGTTACCTGAGTACAAATCACCTGACAAAATGTACCCGAACCGTGTCTGGAGTAGCACTGGAGCCCCCGGAGCCGTGTCGACCTTGTCGCCGGTCACGATGTGGAAGAACACATCGGCAGCCAGAAGCATGCAGATGTCACCTGGAATGTTGCAGTTTGGATCCGCTAAGGCGTCAATAGGTATTGGTAAGTCATGTATGGAGAAGGAAGTTTGTGGGAGTTTGCATGTTATTTTGTGAATGATTGAGAAATCAACATTCATTTTGTAATCTCCCTTTAATGAACAAATTGCTAGGTTTGTGGCTCCATTCACTTGGGTGATATTATTGCCCATAGATACTATTTGAAGGTTGCTGCTGTGTACCGAACAACCTAGTTTATCAGCAAGTTCTGCGGTTATAAATGAAGTTTGACTACCACAGTCCAGAAGAGCTCTCACAACATGAGTTGTGTTGTGCTGGTCAATGACCTTTACTTGTATGGTAGGTAAGACAACTTGGCACTGCGGCCTTCTAGTGTGCATTACCTGTGAGGGTGGCTCGGCCTGCCCTTCATGCTCGCCTACATGCAGTAAGCTATTGTGAGCTTTTTTGCATACATCGCATTTGAAACGATATCTACATTTTTCTTTGTTATGGGAATTAAAACATATTGGGCATAGATTATTCTTGTCAATAAAGTCTAGTCTTTTAGTGGGAGAGCAAAGGCTGAATGTTGGACATTTAAATAATTTGTGTTGGCTAGATTGGCACATCCTGCATGTTGGTTTATTTCCCTTTAGTGCTTTCTGAGAAGCGTGCAAGGCGACAGACCTTGTCCTCGACACCTCAGTACTTACATAGCTAGTAGAACTTGATTCTAAAGCCAGTGCCCTTTTTTCTAAAAACTGTAAGAGATGTTCTAATGTTGGCTGCTCACGAGGATGCCTGTCACTGTGGTACAGCCTGCTAGTCAGGCCGTCCAGTTTTTGGCTGACAATACATAGCATAATACTATCCCACATGGATACAGGCTCACCCATGTTGGACAGTGCGCTCATCTGCTGCCTGAATCGAGAAAGGAAATCTCTTATCTGCTGAGCTGTGCCCTTTGTGATACTCGGCAATGACAGAATGGTGCTTATATGGTTGTGAATGAGTATGTATGCATTGTCATAGCGCTCTTCTAGCATTCTCAATGCAACATTGTATGAAGCACTGACAAGCGGCAGGTGATCAATCAAGGCAAGAGGTTCCGCTTTGACATATCTATGTAAATAGAACAATTTTTGTACCTGATCTAGACTAGGATCACGATCGATGACAGCTAGGAACATCTCGATGAAGGGACGGTACTGCTTGATGTCCCGCCCGTCGAAGGTAGGGACCTCGATCGGTGGCAGCTTGCTGGGGTGGCCTCTGGATCCGGACGTGGGGTCGCCGGGATGGCCACCGGCCCTGGGTAGTGATGACTCGCTAGGACGGCTGCTGGGAACAAAGAAGGTATGTTTTGCACCTCGCTCTTGGGCGCTGTGCGTCTTGCTGTTGTAAGTGTCGCTCTGGGTGGGCGGCGGGGCTCCTGCTCGCTCACACGACGGTGGCACCGCGCTGTCATAGTCACGGTGCTGTGTTGGCGGGTCGACGATAGCTCTTCCATTTGGCGGGCTCTGTGCGAGCGGCGGGGCTCCTGCTCGTTCGCTTGATGGCCCGAGCATCGCGCTGTCATAGCTACGATGCCGTGTGGGATGTTCGTCGATCGCTCTGTGGTATGTTAGGCTCTGCGTAAACGGCGGGGCTCCTGCTCGTTCACTTGATGGCCTTTGCATCGCGCTGTCATAGCCGCGATGCTGTTTTGACTGCTTGGCTACCGCTGTTTCCCTTGATGTCCCTGGCGGCATGATGTCGTTGGCACTGCGCTCTATTGGCTGCTCGGCGATCGCTCCTTCTCTCGATGGCCCTGGCACCGAGGTGTCGACGATAGTTGTAATTGCATCACTCCACGCGGTCTCCTCGAGGCGCGGCGGTGGCGGCGCGTGCTCGCGTGCACGCGGTGCCGGTGGCGGGTGCGCATGCTCACGGGCGCGCGATGCCAGTTCTTCTTCTAACCGCGCTATGGCTTGAAGGCATCCTTCTTCGAAGGCAGCTTCGTCGTCGTCGTCCAATGCGTCGTGGGTGAACAATTGTACCTGTAACTCGAAGTACCTTTTGAGGGCCTCTCGCAGGATTCCCAGTCGTACCCGCAGTTCCTGTGAGGTCTTTTGCGCTGCGCCTTGGAGGAAAACTTCGGCGCGCGTGACTTTGGCCTTGCACTGGCCGCGTGCATACCGCAAAGTCGTGGATACGTCACGCTCCCGTTTTGGACTTTTGCTTGGCGATCTGGGCGATTTGTCGTCATCGGCGTCACTCGGCACGGCGAGGTTATCTGTCTCCATTTTCCTCTGCGACATAAGAGGACATTCAGGCTGCAATCACAGCGAGGTAAAGTGCGGCGAGTTCTGGCTGGTTCTTGTTCGACAAAATGGCGGACTTGGCGGCGGCGGTCTCGGGAACACGGCGAAATGCGGCGCCTGTGTACTTCACGGTTTTTCGGTGTTTTTTCCAGTCCTGCGGCTTCCGTAGCAGGGTTTCGGCACCAATGGTGGAGAAGTTTGAAGTAAAATGCGCCTTCTTCCTTAAATCCGATTTATTAGAATAAACACGAGACAAAATACACAAGCGCCGCGCGCGCATACGTAGAAGCAGTAGAGAAAAGGTGTTGCCAGTGGCCTACTTGTGTTATTCCCTAACAATAATAAAGTGCCTTTTTAATAAATTAAACCCTTTTGTAAAAGTACACATTTAACAATGTTTTAAAACACGAACTAATTTTTGAGGTAACCACAGGGTTATTTACACACAGGTGTTATTTACTCTTGAATCCAACATGAGGCAGGTCCTCAAGCTCGCTAATGGGTCGTGAGATATAAGCAAACACTGACCAGGAATTGCTATGACTATGCGAATTTGCAAAATGACACCATCGACATCCAAACAAATCAAATAATAGCAAAAAACTTAATAAAGACAAGTGGTTTCCGCGCGATGAACCATTTTGCGTCTGCTGTGAAATAAACAACGTATGCCAAAGGCCAGTCAAAATCCTGAAGGACTACGGTGGTATTTATAAAAACACGATTCCTTTAAAACACTTCTCTGAGGCAGTTTAAACGTGTTTTTTCTTTTACCACAGACTATTTAACCTGCCTCTGAACAGTTTTTAGGGAATCGAGTTTTTATAAATAAGACCGATAGGTTAGACTTATGTCCGGTCTTTTATCCCATACAGAAGTAAATTATAGGGCATACTCCCGCAATATTCTCGCTTAACTAATCTTATTCGGACATTGTACAGTACGGTAAATTATGCAGTTGCTGGGAGTTTCCCCGAACGTCCATTCAAAGTTCAAACCACCTTCGTTTGTACCCGACTTCTAGTTATTGAGCCGATCGACATTGGTACAGGCGACAGCAGGTCAACCTTTTCATTTTTGTTGCGAAGTCCCTCTTAACGTAACTGATTAAAGTGCACATCTGTAAAGGTTGATGTGCTGTTGATTTCTGCACTCGTAATGAAAGCGCTTAGAAGTTCAAAAATGCCTAGTTACGCTGATTGGTGTTGGTGCTGTTACAATGAACCATGCAAGTTGATGCAATGCGGCATTTACAAAGACTGGACTAGTTACGTTTACTAACTTATTAAAGCATCATAACCGGAATGAAAAGATCCAGTTCTCAAAGCCAAGTGCAGTTTAAGAGCGCGCAATTTGCGATAGTAAAATGCCCCCGGCACAATATCGATAAGCGTTTAATGCAGGGATTCCCCAGACATGGCAGTCAATGACCGGCTATGCGAAGGCTTCAGTAGAATACTGTCGAAAATGTCCCGCGACACCACAATTAACCGCCCACGGACCGTAAGACAGTCGATCCAATAGATTTTCGGCATTTGGAACTGGCTGCCCGTGAAATGCCCGCATCGGCTGTGGACTGAGATGATTTCTTTTTTGGAACTTTTACTTTCTCCCGCTGGTTGCCTTTCACAATGCGAGGAGAGAAGTAACTTCGTTCTGCGAAGCGTAAGCGGGATGGCGCACGACATCGATTGCGCGCCACTCTCTGCCTCCATTGAGCAGGCTGAGACGGCTCATTCACAGACCCCGGCCTCCCCCCGGGCGCCCTCCTGTCTCCCGGAGCCTCATACCCACACCACGCCGCTGGGCTCTCGACCACGTTTGCGCCAAGGCTACAGACGAGAGGGGTGACCTGATTTTCAAGTGTAAAAACTTCAACTATAACCTTTTTCTAGCTTTATGAAGTCAGACTAACATCTGAAGATGCGGGAGACAAAGTCTTCTAATATGTCGAGTGCTCTCACGTGCGTCATTCTCTAGAGTAGATATCTTGAACCTATTGACTTCTTTACAAGAGCAGAGCTATTTCAATGCATTTTCCTTGGTATTATTATGATGTAAAGTATATGTAAATCTCTAACTTATGTACTTACCTGGGTAGTATGTCAAGGACCCTTGACATGAGTCAATAAGAGAGAATAAGCACATAGCCTCAAGCTCTGTAAATATTTAACCGTTCAACGTAAATAGGGTCGGTCTGTCATGAACGGGGTCGTTTAGGACTTACTGTAAAACGTTTCTTTTGATTGTTTCTTTGGCATTATTATTTTACATCAAACCGTGACCACAGTACAAATCCCTGACTGTATTATTTGTACAAACACATTTCCTCGAATACACTCCCCAAAAACAGTTCAAACGTTTACAGTTTAGTTAAAAAAAACGGTATTGCGTAAAGGGGAAAACCAATTTAAAATGCACGTGAGGTTGGCTTCGAGGGATTGTATTTTTAGGGTTCCGTAGTCGACAAGGAACCCTTATAGTTGTAATGTAGGGTAATATATTAATAATATTCACTGTAAGATTAGCTGCATCTACCGCCAAAGCCCTCTTTCAGTAAACGCTTTTAACCAACGGACGTAAATAATAGTAAAATTGTTAATAATAATAACAAATATATTAATAGTTCCGCCATGTCCGTCTGTCTGTCTCTCTGTCCGCGGCCTAGCTCAGAGACGATTAGTACTAGAAAACTGAAATTTGGCATATTTTTTTTAAGGTACCCCCTCTACACCTAAATTGGTTGCCATTTTTTTTCTCGTCTACACCATAGTGTCGGGTATCGTTGGATTGGTTGTTCATAAATATTATTATATGGGTTCAGGAAGACCATTTTTTGATTTACGGTTCGGTTTGCGAAATAGTAAGCTTTAAAGCGCAAATTTTTGACCGAGTAGGGCTTCGTCCCGCCCCCGTCTCCTGGCTAAACAGTTGATTGTAAAAACGTGAAAAAAATCAGGGCAGCAGCACATATAATGAACTTAAAAGTAAAACTATCACGGCTAAGTAGGCTTTACAAGTTAACGAGTAATAGGCGACCAACTTATAAAAGAAAAACTTCGTACAAAATCCATTAAAAATAACTTAAATGAAGTTGTTAGTTTTGTAAAGCAGATAAAACCCACTCTTTCTACGGAACCCTACACTGCGCGTGGCCGACACGCACTTGGCCGGTTTTTTTTATTAAATAACACCGTAAGTCTTCACACAGCTTGCTTGTCTGAAACTTTTCATACCGACTCTTTATCGTCTAGTCGGGCATATTCACTCAGAGAGATTCGCCTAATATCATTTAACTTTGCTCATTCCAGCAGTCTTATCCTAACCTCGGGACAAATTAAACACTGGAGCTTTATGTTAAGATTCAGACAAGAGCTTTCCTACTTGTGTTATGGTCCTAAAATACGGAGGCTTTTTGGCCCGGGAAAGCTGGGCTCCGTTCCAGCCTGATATTGATTCTGCGAGGTACAGCTGCGGAAAAATAAATATTTCCTTTTTTTCTCAATTCTTGCACTTATTCCTCTTGCGATAAGAGCCACCGTGGAACTCCCAGGTGGAGCTGACTTTAGGAGTTACTATTTAGGAGGCAGACGCCGCCCGCTGCCTCAACGGTCACGGTCAATGTCGCCTGCGGTTTATTATCTTTCATTACATGAGATTTGCCTGTTCTAACCTTTCATTCAATGCTTAAATTAGCCCAATTAGTTCTGAATCATTTCAGTTTACATTGTTATTCAAGGCTTCTGAAGTTAAGTAGATAATTGGTTATAGAGAAGTTTTAATTTAACTGTTTGCACAACGCAATATCAACACCGATACACACATTAATTTGGCACCGAACGGCCGATAAAACGAGGGCCGTTGGCACGGTAACCGAAATGGAGAAGAGCCAACTGATTTTGCTTTCCTATACAGGGTTATTACCTACTAAAATGCCCAATTCCTAAACATGTCGCTTATAGCCTATCATTTACAACAACTTTTGTTCTACTACTTTTGAATTTTGTTTGTGCAATTTTCCGTTGACAAAATGTTTTTTAGGCTTTATGAGGCGCTGTTTGATAGATAATGCTTCAAACCGTATCTGTTAAATTAAATGGACATTATTCTATAAGGGACAATGATTTCCTGATTTACATTGGTAGAGCGCGTAAAGCGAATCTATCCCTGATATTTCGCACAATAAAATCTAAGTAAAAACTCTTACAAGAGTCGTTGCCAAAGAACCTCTAGTTTGATGTTTCAGGAATTTCGCATTTTAAAAATAACCCTGTATGTTGGTTAGAACTATGAACTCGTCCCGAGCCTCGGTTCCCCGTCTCGCATTGAACGAAGAAACAATGTGTTGGATAATATAAGAGTTATAATTATAATATAAACGTTATGCTACACGAATGATGTAAGAACTGTCGCCTGCAACGTTCTGTTCAATAAAATGTAGCTCTACGCTTCCCGCTTTATACTTGACATGGTAAGAGGTAAGAGCAACAGCATAAATATTCAGTTAGCTATAATGATTGTTTTGCCTGCCATGATGTAGCGAAGCGTTTCTCCATTATGTTCTCGTTTTTCCGGTTTATATGAAAAATTACCTCAGTACAATAAGCTTGCCTAAGCTTTTTGTCCATACGTCAAAGAATTTACAAAAAATAAAACCCGGCCAAGTATAAGTCGGGCTCGCGCACCAAGGGTCCCGTACATACATAATAAGGTATAAAATTTGTAGATAGATAGAGAACACTTTATTGCACGACTAGAAAAGAGAATAATTATTATTTCTTAAGTCTAAGTTGATGACCTCAGTTGACCTCATCCAAGTTTCAGGAAGACACTGGATGCAAGTCGCTTCCAACCGGTCGTTTTGGAAATCCATGGAGGAGGCCTATGTCCAGCAGGTGACTTCTTGTGGCTGAATAATGATGATGATGCTATAGAATGAGCGGTCTTATTGCTTAGAGCGATCTCTTCCAGACAACCTTTGGATGGAGTGAATTGCAGAAAGAATGTAGTCAGTAGGTGGATGTATATAAATAATAAAATCGAAAATACATATATTAATAATATGTGAATAACATGTAACGAAAGATTGCAAGAATGTAAGTACTTACAATTACATTTTATGTAACGCACATATATATTCATAAAAATATACAAAAATACCTACAAAATAAATAGTAAATAAATATTTATAAGCAACATTGCACCGCACCGCACATAATATTTTTTATGTTACGGATCAAAAATGTATATTCTTTCATTTAGTTTAGGATTCTCAGCTAAACAAACAATAAACACCGGCCAAGTGTCAGTTGGGCTACTGACACTTGGCCGGTTTATAGGGTTCCATACCTCAAAAGGAAAAACCCTTATAGGATCACTTTGTTTTCCGTCCGTCCGGCGTCCGTCCGTCTGTCAAGACCCTTTATCTCGGGAACGCGTGGAGGTATCGATTTGAAATTAAATACTAGCTGAAACCTTTATTTATATCGCTTAATCATATTGGGATAGTTTCATTGCGATCCGATAAGTTGTTTTTAAATGAATACCAAATTACGTTTGTATGGAATTTTGACGCCGAGGGGAACTCTTAAGTGCCACGAAGGCCAATGATGACGTCATTATCTATTTCAATCAACCTATTATCTGTCATCGAGCTCTCTAATAAGGGCTTGAATATTCCACCCACTTTTGTCGACCAAAGTACAAATTTTCTTGACATTTATTATACACTAATGTTTTATTTTAATAATCCAACCAGATCTTCTGCGTCATAGTGATCTTCGTATTTCCTCTTAGGTACAGTCGACAATACATTAACCTTTGAATTTTAGTTGCAAAGTCACTCATAACGTAACTCTGTGCTCGTAAAGATTGATGCGCGGTCGACTGTACGTTTGATGGGAACCTACACAGTTTTATTGATTTCTAGTTTCTATCAATTATTTCCTTAATTTGACGAATCAGAGCAAAAAATATTCATCTTGGAAATCGCGAACTCAAATCTGACTGAAACCAAATTCGACATATTAAGGGTATTATCTCTCGAATTGTGATATTGACACATAAAGGGTATTCTTTACCTCGAACTGTGAATGTAATGGGGCTAGTTGAAATTGTCACAGAACAAATGTTATTTAGCGGATTGATTCATAAAAATAATATTTTGATTTGACACGTGCTTATTACGTACCGTGACATTACACTTATTTATGTTTTTACCAGGGAGCAAAAAAAAAACGTAAACAAAATACGTTGCGTCGACTTAGGGTCCCGACCTGAACTAAAAAAATATTTTTTTAAAAACTAAGACAAAAAAACCAATTATATTTGGTAGTACAGAACTTTCGGACAGACTCGCACTTGGCTGTTTTTTTGCTTATCGAACCTGGATGGATAGAATATATCCAGATTGACCTGGATTTTATAAAGGTTGAGATGATCAGATATTTTAATGATACATGCTAATGTTTATCCTGTCCTGTTGGTATTTGCTGGTATGTAAATCGTAACCAGTATCGCGAATCACCTCTTTGAGAAACGAACGCAGTCACGCAATCGACAAAATGCCGAAGCATCGGTCGAAGGTACGACGAGGGATTAATATATTCTTTTTTAGCTTTACAGCTAGTTGGAGCTGTGGTGCCTTCAGCTATTAACTTTTATTATAATTTATTGCACACGAAACATATACATTACGAAAGAAATAACATGTACACAGGCGAGCTTATCTCTGTAAGAGATTTCTTCCAGCAACCCTTGGAGAAACTCAGGAACAGTAAAAACGTGTCAACCGAATGTTTGAAAGTATGAATGATGAAACCGTCGCTTATACGAGTATGCAGATAAGTAAGCCGTATTGAATTCAATTCCGCCTACCGTTGCAAAGCCTTACTAGGCCGCGATGCCTTTTATATCACATCCGTTTAACACACAACTCGTACAGGAAGTGAGGAAGTAAGTCTTACCCCCGGTCTCGCGTACACTAACAATTTGTTAATCTACTATTAGCAGCCGTTTGTTAGTTGCTTTTTTTGTATGGAAGTTGGCCAACAGGCAGCTGTTAACAGTAAAGAAAGAAAGAAGTCATCTATTCAAATTGTCTAAGAAATCGTGAAGAGAACATGTGAGGCATATAATAATATATAATCGAAGTCGGCCGGGTGCCATACAATAATGTATAGCACCCAGCTAGTAGATTACGAGAAACGGAGGGTCAGTTACGAATATGTCAACCACTCATCTGCGGCTGCGGACCATACATTTTACCAGCGGCGTCCATCACAAAAGTCGGTCCGCTGACGTAAAAATTACGTCAACTGGGGAAAACGGGTCGCGGACGGAACCAGTACGGGTAACCCACTGCTCACAGCCGGTAGGTCGGTCAGCTCGCTAGAAAGTGGTCAGAGACGTTGCATAATTTGTAAAAGACAACGTGAAGCGCACGCGCGGCCACGCCTATGAAGACGACTGATGAATGTTAATACTTATTTTTTAACCGACTTCAATATAGGAGAAGGGCAAATTATGGTTATAAGGGACTTGTTTTTCTGCCGCGCCCCCACCAAAAATTGAAAAATATAAATATTTAAATAAAAAACGAAACCGCTTTTAAAACACTACAGCAGTAAAAAAAAAACTGGGCCCAAAGCTGAATGAACAAATTAAATAAAGAAGTCGGTTTGACTTCAAAACACTGCAGCACTAAACAGTTAGAAATAATTTAAAAGAATACCTTTCAATTAAAAGTATATGTACGTGTAGGTATTGTAGAAGTGTAGGTATTGTAGAATTATAATTTGTAATCGGTGCCCAGTTTCATGACCAGCACATATAATATGTTGAGCACCGACTCCAAATTTTAATTCTACAATACCTACAGATAAACATACTCCTAATTGAAAGGTATTCTTTTACATTATTTCTAACTGTTTAGTGCTGCAGTGTTTTGAAGTCGGTTTTGTTTTTAATTTAATTTGTTCATTCAGCTTTTGTCCGGGTGTATTTTTTTTTTAAAGTAAAGTAAAGATATAAAGAAATTTATAATAGGGGTTTGTCTCTTGAATTAGTGAGATGAAGAAATGACCTAGCTAGGTTTAGCAAACGACTTGATAGACTATTGCGTGAATTCAACGATTAGTTTACATGTGGACCAAAGCTGAATGAATTGAAATAGATAACATCGATTATTTCTATGAATAGTTTACAAACAAATTTTACACATACAGTCCACACACAATGTTTAAAATTCTGAATATTCTTATTTTTTTTGTTTAGGTTTTGCATTGCTTCAGTAACACGTTGCATAATAATTACTTACTAGTAACTTCTACCGGCGATTAAAACATCCTATTACATACATTGTCGTTATTGTGGCTGTTCACGGTAATAAACTGCCATAATTTTAGCAGGTTGATTGAAATGGAAACAGTGTATTGTGTATATGTGAAAGTTGGCATCTTATCGATATTTCTCGTATTCTGCAGAGGTGAGACCGCGGAAAGAAATAATCTAGCAATCTAGGAATTTACTTCATAGAGTTTAGAGGCTCGCCCTATTTGATATAAAATAGGGCGTAATATTCTTTTCAGAGATGCTGGCTCATATTCTTTTTTACCTTCGTGTTCGCTCGACATCGATTGTCTTAAAGAGAATTGAGGAAAAAGTCGACTTTGAGTCGAATATGGTCCCGTATCCAAACATAAAATAGGATCTTGGAAACTTCAATTCGTTTAAGGCGTTGCGTTGTTTTATTTTATTTCTGTTTATTAGATTAGTGAACCTTTGGTTTTGCGGACTGTGTTGCTCAACTGGTTTCACGAAAACCCTATGAAAACCGAAACGTTTTATTAAGAGAACAGAGTAGGTAATGTTATTGGTACTTAGATTTGGCATCGGCGGCGTCGAAAGCCACAGCATTGTGAAGGGAATTGACACGGATCAATAAAGATAAGAGACGATAAGAACTTACGTATAAGATACGTTCAAATTTTATTAACAAACGTGCGTTAGATGTGTTGGATGGATCTGTTGATAATTAAATACTAAATTTATGAATTTTTTACGTTTTTTTTTTCATAAAAAAGGTATATCATTATCTCAGAGAAGGCAACGACACCTGCGGTTGCCGTAAAAAACTCAGGCAGCTAGAGCGGCGGAATTAGCCAGGCGGCGGTCGGTGCGTTTAACTCACGAAATGTCATGAAAGAATCAAAGTCTTGCCGGTTTCCGTGCTGCTTCATAAAATAATTATGGGTCAACAGAAGCAGTGAAATATCATGCAAACATCATCTGTCTGCCTAATATGACTAGCGCTTCTCGTAGAGGTATAACTTTTTTCGCGTATTGAGTTCTCTCGAGCAAACGCAGACGACAATCAAGTCTATGCCTCAATTAAGTTAAACAGACCGGAGGTTACAGTCTCGCTTAGAAGTAAACAAAAGTCGAGTGTACGCCTGTCATGTTACTAGGCTGCATAGGTAGCACGATGGCACGAGTCCCGCGTTTTGTGGTGCTAAAATGTCAGATTTTTCCAGTCGATGTACTGGCAAGTCGAGACCTTTGACGTTAAAAATATTAAAACTGACTTCAAAAACACTACAGCACTAAAAAGTTAGAAATAATTTAAAAGAATACTTTTAAATTAGAAGTATGTATACATGTAGGTATTGTAGAAGTATAACTTGTAGTCGGTGGCCAAAATATGTGTCCTCGTCATGAAACTGGGCACCGACTATAAAATATATTTCTACCATACCTACATGTATACTATGTATACATGTATACTTCTAATTTGCAGGTATTCTTTCAAATTATTTATAATTTTTTAGTGCGGTAGTGTTTTGAAGTCGGTTTTTATTTTTATTTTATTTTTTCAATTATAATGGAGGAGCAGGAGAAAAATAAAGAAGTCCCTTATAACCATAATTTACCCTCTTAATTCGTTGCTTTAAAATTTTAAGTTCTCAATTTCCATCTCCGAAAGTCTTCACCAGAACATCACCAAATTACCTTGGGACTACTTTTACGCAATTTTATGAAACATTTTACTGTAGGGTGGGCGCCATTAGGCCTTTTACTGCTGTCCATTGAAGAGTTCCGTTCTGAAAGTCTTCATCAGATCTTCACCAAATTAAAATGGGACCAATGGGATGTTAAATCTATTCGAACAAAAAAAGAATTGTCGAAATCGGTTAAGATTTGGCGGAGTTATGCGTGAACATACACAAAAAAATATATACTCGTCGAAGGCGAATTGATAACCTCCTCCTTTTTTGAAGTCTGTTAAAAACGGGCGACTCGCGCTCGTCGAGCTACCTATGCAGTTCATAGTTTATGAACAGTCTGATCCAAATAGGCATACTCGTATTCGTCTCACCTCAATAATATCGAACGTTTGTAAATATACATTTCAAGAATAGCACATCGGCTTCCTTCGGAAAACTAGCAGGTTGCATTTCCAATTAACATTAAATAGGAAAATGTTAAACTACCCAAGCAAAGCAATCCAAGCTGGTTCTACAATGACGCATTATTCCAAATAACTTTGACGTCATCGCGTAAAACAATACCAATTTCCAGTCATTGGCTTATTGGATAGACTCTCGCGGCATTGTTTGCTCAGAGGCGATATGGTTTGACACACGCGTAAAGGGTCAGTAATGTCACTAGGAATTATTCGCCAGGATAGTAGGACGTGGAGGTAAACGCAGTCGTTGAGATGATTGCTCTTGTTCTGTGTCGCATGTCACTGCGACCTTCAATTACGCCTTCATTATGTGGTACAACGAGAGACAATTTGAAATTAAAATGGTCAGCGAAGTGGTTGCGATCGGAGTGAGGCGTATTGCCAACTGGTTTGTGTATAAAAGTGGTAAAATCTGTTTGTCAGTGACTCAACATCAGCTTATTGTGTATGAAATTTTACACACACGTTAAACCATCGCAAAATGTTATAAATCTGCATGCTGCGTGTAAAAAAACTGACGTTCGCCCAACATGATTTCTAAGATAAATCGTTGCGCCCGACAAATTATCTTAGCCTATTGGGCACCAATGACAAATACTTTATCTATAAAATTTAAATAATTATCAATAAAAAATACTTATTAGCACTTTTGTAGCACCGAGAGAAACTATAAAGTGCTACAGTGCGTTGCGCGTTGTAATATTCAAATTCGTTTTCTAGATCTTGAAATCTTGAGAAGTTTCATTAAGATCCTCAGGGAGAAATGAATATGCGATTATACACTAAACTTATACAAATACCTAAGTGGTTGATTTAACAGGTATGGCTCTTTTGGGACGAATGTTCGTAATAATGCAGAGAATACGTGGGTTTCGGGAAGTTAACGTAACTTAACTTTGGCCTTTTCATCTACGTAATGAGATGATTTATGCAGCGTCCAGTGGTACCTTCACTCATACTAGATGGGAGAAGGGACCACTCGGATGCTGCAGTGCCTGGGACACAGATTTTAGATGGAGTAGGCTTGCTCAGTACCTATACCATCCTGACAGGTTAGTCGGCCTAGCCCACAGGAAAGACAAGTCAATGCGTGCGAAGCCAACCAAGCCGCGGGTTTCCTCACGATGTTTTCCTTCACATTTAACGTGTGGTATTGCTACTGCAAATTCGCAGAAGTTCGTAACTTTGAAAATAATCAAAGTCATGGCACATGCCCGCACTGGGGTTCGAACCTGGGTCTCCCGGGCTGGGCTACCACCGCTTAAGGGGTTCGAGGGAGTAACACTAGCGCCACCGAGAAAAACAAATCGTATCATTTTTACAGATCAAATTTGCAAAAAGTGTCATGATCACGAACCTGGGACTAGAGAGCATTTATGCCAAAAACGGCCGTTTCTGGCGTTAATGCTGTCTAGTCCTAGGTTTTTTGCCTTAGGTTTAGGGCCTAAATATCACTGTTAACATGATTGAGAGATTGTACTGACACTTTTTGCAAATTTGATCCGTAAAAAAAGATACCATTTTCTTTTCCTGGGTGACGGTAGTATTACTCCCTGGAACCCCTTAAGGGTAGGACGTTAGTAAATGAACATCCGATATAGCGGTAGAAAAGTCACAAAAACAGAACAAACATCGTAACCTATATTAAAAACTACGTCTTGACTTGTACACAAAGAACATGACGCTTTTCTCTCGGACGAAACCAGCTATAAAACTGTATTACGAAGATGTTGAATTCAATCAATTTAACAACAATAAGAATATGTACTTTGAGCTACAACCGTCATAATTGACAATCAGATTTTAGTGATATTCGTAAAACCTTCGTCTTGTCTATAGGTATTTGTAATAATTAGGGAATCAAACGACCTAGTCCAGTCCACTGTGCGTGCGTGCGTGCGTCGCACGCGCGTCTGCGCGTGTGTGTAAACTACAGAAGCCTGAATAACAATCTATTTCCACAAAGGTTCAATTATAAAATAAACTAGATATCTACATAAAAATACGTAGGTATAAATACATTAACGTAACTGATTATAGTGCACGTATGTAAAGGTTGATGTGATGTCACCTGTACAATGGTACCCGTACAACTAATGGAAACAACGTAAGAAAACCGACCAAGTGCGAGTCGGACTCGATGCAACATTGAAAATGAAAAAAACTTTATTTAGAAAAAGGTTAAAAAAGTGGTTACTGGCTATGTTAGACTCAAACATCGACAAAAAACAGCAAAAAATCTCGTTTGTTCTATGGGAGCCTATGGGGATTACTAGTTTTGAAGCGAAGTGTACAAAGGTTACAACGTACCAGCGGCCTTGCGTTTGCTGAGCCCCCGTGTGCAAAGGCCCTTAGTTGTTTAGTCTCCACGTCGCGGCCCCGGGGTGCTACGGCCCACACTTTGAAAATCTCTGGTTTAGTACATAATTTTGCTCTTTCTATAAAGTCTACAATGTAGACTTCCGATTAGCTGTAATTAGTAATCCCGCTCAGGGTTAGGGATGGATTTACTAATAAAACACGGCTATTGTTCTTCTTTACGTTTTAAATATTCTCTATTTTGAACTATCGAATTACATCAACTGCAAGATAGCAAACACAATTTATAAGGTCAGAAACTGATAAGCCCAACGTTTTATCAGTTTCTCGCTGAAGATATATTGACAACAAAGTTAAGATTACGTAAGCTCACAGTTTATGTGCTCCTTTGAATGAAAACTTTGATTGTACTTCCCTTTCACGATTCAATCCGCGGTCCCCGCCAATCTCGTCACCTCCCTTCTAGGCCTCGTCTCATAAAACAAAAATTTATAGTTTAGTTATTATGAATTCTTCTAAATAAAACTTCGATGTACATTGCGTAGCCGAGTAGGAAGTAAGTAGGAAGCTACTCGTTATCTGTGGGGTAATCGACTTTGCAATGTACATCGAATTATCATAGTAAACCATGAATTGTAGTTATATGAAATAGGGCATGGCGGTTTTAACAATACCGCCGACTGAAGCATAGGGCTATGCCTGGCTTTCTCATGTTTCACGTCGGGCACGCGTGGTGATTATTCTCCAAAAAGAAAAGTAGTTGTAAAATACAAACTTAAACGTTATTCCTTGTTCCAAGAGTTGCGCATTTTAAAAACATCTCTTTATAAGCTGCCTTCGAGATTCTCAAACCGACTAATCTCTACGCAGTTTCATCGAAGCGGACAAGGTATCCGGGTTCTGGACGTGGATGTTCGTCCTCTCGAAGCTTCCGGAGCTCGGCGACACGGTGTTCATCATCCTGCGCAAGAAGCCGCTGATTTTCCTGCACTGGTATCACCACATCACGGTGCTGCTGTATTCCTGGTTCTCCTTCACCGAGTACACCGCCTCGGCGCGCTGGTTCGTCGTTATGAACTACTGTGTGCACAGGTGACTACCTCTACATTCCGAAAGGTTTGCGATAAGTTTACGAAACACTGGCTCCGCAAGTTTTTTTTCTTCAGGATATGCCTCAGCGCTTGATATTACCACTCCGCGCTGGGCACGCGTGGTAATTAAGCCCATACTCTAGCTCTAAAAGAAGGTCTGTGCCCTGCAGTGGGACGTATAGAGGCTACACAATATAAACCTACGGAATCAGGAAATTTCTGTGGTACACTACATATGAATAAATCAATTCTTAAATAATTGTATTTAAGTAGTTTAAAGTTTTAAGGGGCTGGTATGAGACATATTCTATCAGGGACATGAAATCGTAACTTAGTACAAGATTGCGTTTCCGCTAAAAACGAAAAAGGCTTGGTAGACAACCTTGGCAGTTTTCGGAAGACCAACTATTGACCCCTGTACAAGTGTACACCAGTGTGCCGCGGCACATACTTTGCAGAACACTGCTCTAGATGACTTATGGTCATTTCCTACAATCGAGCCTTTTATAAATATGGATACCGACAGTGAATATTAAACATTTAATTGATATTCAGGGTTATAAGCCAAAGGCTAAGGGAACAAGGCAATTGACTGCCAAATTGCTAGACTCCGCTTGAAATTAGATTATTGACGTAAAATGTGACTTGCACCTTTGGAAGCCTTAGTATTTTGTCCAATAGACATTATTAGACATATTGACGTAACTGTTTATCGGATTCCACGTTCGAATTTTCTCTAATAATACAGTTGACTGGTTATTTCCGCAATTTCTGGAAAATTTTACTTATGATTGAAGACTGATTCCAAGAATTGTATATCCTATTTGGGTCCCAAACTAAGACATTAACAATATGTTTATTTATGAGGCTAACTTAATTTCCACGTATGTTTTCTGCCACACATGCAATGCCACATTTTAATGATGATTTAATGATTTTAGTCGTTATCTTCTTCTTTAACGATTTCTCGTGCACTAAAAATCTGTTAATTTTCTATTAAGACCTGTCAGTTGTTTTTAATAGATTGTTAGTGTACGGGAATCAGGACGTAAGTGCCTGCATTATGGTAACCAAGTTTGAGACACCCAAAATAAGAAAAACCCTAAAACAGATGCAGTCAAAATGTTCTTTGCCGTTACCTATTGTAACTGCACTTTAACTTGGCTATTCTTTCTTTATTCATTCACCAGTCTTAAAATTTGTTCGGAGTCCTGAAAACATATTTTGCCAATACATAAGCTGCAACGCCCTCTCCGTTTTTCCAGCGTAATGTACTCGTACTACGGCCTCGTCAGCATGGGCTACTACCCGCCCAAGTTCTTCGCGATGATCATCACGTTCCTGCAGCTCACCCAGATGATAGTCGGCTGCGCCGTCAACATCTGGGCCCACAACTACCTCGCCACCGCCCCGCAGCACTCCTGCCACATCAGCCACTTCAATATCAAACTCTCCATGGCCATGTACTTCTCGTACTTCGTCCTGTTTGCGAGATTCTTCTACAAGGCCTACCTGGCGCCGAAGAACGTCGGCAAGAAGTCCAAGATGGAGCCCGAGCCTCTGCGTGAGAACGGCGTCGGCAAGAAGCTCGCTTATGATGAGTTCCCGCGGCAGCGGAACGGCATAGCAGCCTCACACTAGTCCTGTGATAACCTAGGTGTACATAAGTGTACAGCGGAGGCGCTAGGCGGCCCCCGTACATTCCACGCTCGTGATAGCCACATGCAATGCTCGCGGGGCGGCGCTCGTCGACGCTCCATCCGCGCGCTGCGACGTTTCGCGGCAAGGTTGAATACGTTCTTGTTGTTGTTTATTCGTATTTATTATTACATAAAAGTGAGTGATTTTAAATATTATTTATTGTGAAAGTATAATTTAATCGACCTGTACAGATGTAAAGGTTAAAGCTTTTGTGCGGCACGCCGTCGGCCGCGTTATAGTTCTAATACTTAGACTTGAGCTTAAGCGCTTGTCAAACAAGCTGTGAATTGTCAGCGATGTAATTCCTGCTAGTGCACATAAGCAATACCTACTTTTCGTAAATTTGTTGTTTGGAGATTGTAGAGCGCCGATCGACGCGTACATGTTACTTAATTGTAATAATTTGAATAATTCCTATACTATGATAAAGTTCAAAGTAGATCCGTTAGTTAATTTGAAAGAAATTAGTTTTTGAAAGCGATTTGACAGTTCAGCATGTCTGTTCGTCCAGATGTATAGCTCTGTTTCTTGCTAGACATTTGATGCCAATGCGCAAGCAAACCACAGTATTCTAGTGAGCCATTTGCTCCATAGCCTCTCATACAAATTGAAAGTTTAATTATCCCATTAAGTTACTAGAGCAGTAACTAACGTTATTCTATAAATAAACTGCCGAATTAGAATATTCTTGTGTGGAAACGGCATAACTTAAATAAACTGGCGTTAGCTCTGGAGCGATGGAATGGCAAGATATTCGTTTCAAATGTTATGCCCGTACAAGTTATCTGTAAGTAGAAGTGTGTGTGACCGCTTAGGTGAGATTAATTGCCGAGTTTCAGAGATTCGCAACGTCTTTACCATTAGTGTAGCCTTGTTATAAAAAGTAAGATTACCTCTGGTACTTGTAGGAGTTATCCCGACATTTTAAATATGGGTACTAGTTGTTTCTAGCGTATAGTTCAGATCGGGTCAATTTAACTAGGTACATTCATAACAAGTCACAAGTTAACTAAGAGAAGTGGTTTATCAAACAGGCTGTTAGCTGTTGCTTTCCAGTCCATTTGTAGTGTTTTGTATAATGTATTGGTTATCAGCAGTAACTTGTATTATACTGCCAAGATAGGGAGTGTAGTAAAACGATAAGAGATTATTCAATTTCCGCGTCCACAAATTAAGAGTACATTTGCATAGAATGGAACTTGGCATTTTGTACGGTGAGAAAAATTGTCGTATCTATTCTTATCTCGGTGGGTTTAGGTATATTAGCGGTTGATGTTTAAATGACAAATGAAAAGAAGTTCGAATGTCATGTAAACGTGCCGTAGTAGAGTTAATTTTTAGTCGAATTTATTTTACGTTGTTTATTTATCATGGGGTCGGATCATCACCTACGTTAACGGAGCTGTCACAGCGATGATTAACTAAATTTTTATAAAAAAACCTCAAAAATGCGCAATTCCTGAACCACGTCCTACTTTTGTTCTACATTTTTGTAAAAAAAAAATCCTTTAAGAAAATGCTATTTACGGTGTTTATGCTTTGTGGTGACGACGTTTAATAGATTATCCTATTAATCTACGTAATAAATTATTATTACGATAACGATATTAGAATAATGATTTGGCGGATGCTGCTGGTACTGTGGCAGAGCGCTTAGCACGCGAATTTATTGAAATTATGTAAACTAATATTTAAAATCGAAAACGTAAGTTGTTGCGAAGCCCATCTTTAATTTGGGGTTTTTAGGAATTGCGTATTTTAGAGGTAACCCTGTATGACGGTTATTTTTATTGCATTTATGTATAGTGCATTGTATACATGCGACAATTTTGTACAACTTTTTTTAAATTAGTATTGTGATTCTTTGAGTTATGTTTTTACATATCATTGGAGTTCATCAACAGCCATCATGATTTAAGTTAATCAGTGCATCTTCTGGATCACGATGATTTAATGTTATCTGTGTAATCGATTGTACAAAATAATTTAATGTTTAGTGAAAAACACCAATGAAAACTCATGAACACCACCAAATTACTGTTGTATAAAATTAGTGTAAAGGAACTCTTATTTTTGTTACAAAACCATCCTATGATCCAGAAAAGTTAAGCTCAACGCAAGAAGTATAATATTAAATTAATGCAACACAAATAGTGTTATAAAATCCCCTTATCTCCTCGAAAAGGGGATGTACTCCTCACCACACAAACCACTTTTAAAACAAAACGCTATCCAAGACACCAAACTGTACGGAACAGCTAATATTTATTAGCGGATTTTCATTTATTACGTAAGAATATTGAGATGAGGGTCCCAACAATCGCACTATCATATCAGTTTAAATAGAGCTTATTTCGTGGCAAATTTTTAATCACTGCCTGACACTCCAGAGCTGATTATTTATTCTTCAACCTACAGCCACCCAATACAGTAGGTCTCTTCTAATGTACGCCATTCTTTTCGGACGTGGGCTTTGCGCATCCAGTCTTTTCCTTCTACTTTGACCAGGTGTTCAGTCCATCTCGTTGGACTGGCGCTTCGGCGCCCATGTCAAGAGAGCCAGACTAGCACATTTACACCCCATCTTTTGTCTTGTCTACGGCGTATATGGCCTGCCCATTTCCACTTCTGGGCTATATCGATCGTTCTCCTTCGCATTTCGGTATTTCTGGTCCGATTTCGGAGTGAGACACCCAAATCGAGTGAGTGTCCATGGCTCGATTCCGTATACCATGCGGTTTATTTTTATTTATTACTAGCAGTGCCTGCGACTACGTTTAGCCTGGTTAACGGATTAGCCTCAAGCCTATGGCGACCCTGAAGATCCATTCTAAATGAAAATTCTAACAGAAATAAGATTTGAAATCTGATGGTTATGCACTTTCGGAGAGTACCCTTACAAACGTTTCCTCTTCATAGTAATAGACGTAAGACAATTACCTTTCGTAACAAATAATAAATGAACATCCCCTTTTGAGGTTATCCCCATAGTGAAGGTGGTTTGTATTAGTGAGTAGAACCCCCCTCTTAAGGGAAGATAAAGGGATTTTGTTACACCCTGTATAGGTACATATGTGCTATGTAAATTACTATCTCGCAAGTTGATTTATAGCTGTTTCCTTAAATCAATCCGACCATAGCTTGCCCCCGGTTTCTCATACACTAGCAATCTGTGGAGCTGTTACAGCCGACAGTTGTGAGCTTTATTTTATTTTTATTAACAGATGGTGTACGAGAAACAGGGGGTTAGCCTACCTGCAGTTAGTTTTTTTTTACATAAGTTGTATGGAAGAACAGTTACGTTTTAAACTGTCTGGCAGTAAGCTTTTCCGTTCGTGGATCGTTTATAGGAAACGGCCATTGGCAAACTGTACATATTGCACTTTTGTTAGGTTTTTATATTATACTACCTACTTATATAGGATTTTTTCATCGTCATATTTATTGCATTTACTTTTTTTTATAGAAACGTGTATTGGAATTTTTAAACTCTTTAGATCTGTCGCTGTTCTGTATCCAAGAAATATTCAAATTATATATTTTTTGAACAGAGAGATACAAAGATTTCTTACTAAGGATAAAAACAAAGATAAATAATGTCCAAGGTAATTAATTCCTCATAAGAAATGTAATTTAAATAATCTCAAAATGTCATTCATAATTTGTATTTTCTGGGCAAATAAAGAATTAGTGAGTAGGTAAATTGAGGTTTTATTTAATTTAATCACACATAAAACAGATGTTTTAGTCATTCAATATTAGCACTGGCATCCGAAAAAACAGCTGATAAATAGATGAAAGGACCAGCTCGAGGAACTTAAGTGCATTATCCAGTCTTTTCCTCAACTCGCTGCCTAGAGGCAATAAAGGTTTATCGGGGTCCTCATTTAGACCATCCGTGCGTTCAGCTTCGGTTTTGTTCAGAAATGTGTACATGTAATAAGCGGGGTCGGGGCCGAGGTTAATGACCTTGTGGAACCTTCCAGAGCTAACGTGAGTGACATCCCCGGGCCCCCGAACATACGACTTGGCTTTCGAGAATTTCGACACATCCGGCTCGTATGCTACCTTGCCTTGTAGCACCGTCAACGTTGCATTACTCAGCTCGGGTGCCAAGTAACTCTCGAGGTGGTATCCTGAAATAATATTTACATTTGTTACACACGTAATGTCTATGACACTGCAAATGCAAGCTCTTACCTGGAAAATCCGCAACAAAAATGACATCAGTAAAGTTGTTCCAACTATGCACGTCTGATCTTATATCGTCCAATACGTGCCGCCACGTTTCGGCTTCAGACAAGAGTGGCATTAACCACTGAACGTCTTCAAATGGGGACCAAGGGGCTTTGAGCAAATCTATTTTGGGATCGAACATTCGCTGCTGGAACCTTCCATTCATCGAACACCACACGTCAACGTAGACCGATATATTCTTCAAGGGCCTGTTTTCTAATCTGTCTGGGTTTTGTATCAGATTTCGTTCCAAGCAGCGTGCAAACTGTATGACCATGTCGCCATGTCGGTTCCACCGATCGTTTGGGGTCCAGACAGATGGGTCGATGAACAATTCCCTTTGACCGTCGTTGTCGACCACTCTGACGACGACAGAGTGGACGTCCCAGGTGTGGACCATCATGTCCCAGGAGTAACCGTAGAGTCCGGCAGTCCAGTTGTTGTAGCCCTTAGGAAGAAGGATTAAGTTGGCATTTAGGCAGAGATGCCAGGTATTCGACGGTAAATTTATGCAAAATGTACCTACATAATGTAAACGTTCATAGTATGAACGTTTGCTGATCACACAAGCATACCAATGTTCGGAAACACCGAATTTATATGAATCATGTGACCTACAGTTTCTTCAGCGACCAATGACACTGGGGCGTGCTAGATTACCTTGATATCTACCTAGCTCAGTCGTAAAAATTTGGTATTGCCGAGGATATTGACGTCGTATACAGTACCTTCGTAATGAAGTGGGAGTACGGCAAGAATGCCTGTAACGCCATGTAGATTATTATCAAGCAGACTGTCACTTTACGCTGAAAAGGATTCTCTTGTGACTCTATAATAGACTCTGTTTCTTTTCCTTCAGAGCTACTTTCTTTGTTTGTATTGAGATCTTTTGTGTCTAACTCTTCGTAGTTTATTGCGTCATTTGTTTCTTCATCAATGTTTTCGACCTCATCAAAATCATCTGTTTCCTCACAGTTCATATCGTCAATGATAGGGGTGTGGAAACTTTTGCAAATACTATCCTTCAGCTGGCTCAAACGTTTGTAGATGATTTTAGGCCAGTCAAAGGGGTAGAACAGTGGCATTGTAGCCAAGCAAACCCAAGGAAACATTCCTGAAACATTGGTCGTAAGTATTGTTAATGACGAAATCTGATGGATAATGTTGAATCCTCTGTTAGCCTTTTATGGCCTAAGACACTTAGGAAGGACGTGGAGCGAGGGCGCGGAAAAGCCGCGTCGTCTTCCCAATTCACTTTCACACTAAATGTATTGAAGGAACGGGACGAAGCCCACACAGAAGAGATGGGGCGAGGGCGCGAACTCGATACAACGCGCCTTTTCCGCACCCTCGCTCCACGTCCCCTCCGTGTGGCCAGGACGGACCTGAGAGGGTCGTGAGGATATAACTTACACTACGTAGGAAATGTTTGAAATTATAAGTTTCTTAAAAATACCGACGATATAGTATGTAGGTAGGTAAGTACTTTTTCTATACGAATTACGGCTACGAGGTAACAAAAGGAACCTTTTACATAAGAGGTAGGGGCCTACTTAATAGAAACTCAGTAAGTCCTTGAGCCTTTACCTTACGCAAGTCAAGTAAGATAGAAAAATCTTGTTTTCAAATAAAACTAATCTCTGCCCTGACTGACGCCAAATGCGGATCTTGCTTCAGTTAATTTATTCTTCTTCACATAGTAAAAGCTAACATTGGACTCCCTTGCCTCCCTTGAACTCGTAAGCTGCGCAGTAAGTAGTGAAGGTAGGTATAGGTACGTATACCTCCATAGTAAGAGCAATGTTCGATTTATATTATTATGAAACGAAATATATATCTATACAACTTGTCATTCAAATAACGTTATACCTAAGTAAAACGGTTTCTTCGAAGAGTCGAAGTCAGATCTAAACTGGTCTCATTGTCATTGTTAACGTACCTACCTAGTCTCTAAATTGTTTCTCTGAATAACATGAAGTTCTGAGACGAGACTTTAGGTCACGCTTTTTTTAGATTACTTAATCAAAACCATCTGATTAATTCATTTAAATATCTGCACTATCGGGTCATTTAGAAGATAGGTGTATTAAGGCAAAAAACGAAGTAAGTGCTAGGAGAAATATATTTTCGTTAAAGTAATTCAACTACATACCTACTGCCACACGACTCAATCGCTTCTCCTAGCCCAAACGATGATAAAGTGTGACCACGGTGCACGGTAACCAGGCAAGGACATCACAAACATGGAAACACACCCAGACTGAGGCCATTTGTAAGTATAAATCAAGTGAGAATCGAACCCTCGACCTCTGTTTTGGTTCCTAGTTAAGAGTGTTAACCGCTGACCAACGAGGCAGTCAAAGTTAATAAGTACCTACCTAATTATTTATTTGTGGATGTTTTTCAAGTTTCTTTGTAGTACCTGAATCTGAATATACTGAATATCATAATCATAAGCAGCCTCTATACGTCCCACTGTAGGGGACAGGCCTTCTCTCAGAGAGAGCGCGGATTGGCGATTTCAAGCGCTGAGGTATGTGAATAGCTCTGACACCCAGGTTTCCTCACAATGTTTTCCTTCACCGTTAGCGAGTGGTATTGCTACTATAACTTCACAAATGTACATAAATTAGAAAGAAAAGTCATAGGTACATGCCCGCACTGGGAATCGAACCTGGGTCTCCCGCTTCAGAGTCCAATGTTCAACCCACTAGGCTACCACCGCTTCGTATACTGAATTTTATTTCTTTATTCATATACTGAATAAAGAAATATAATTCCATAGAAACTACCAGGCAGGTGGACTAGGGCAACCACAGAGTGGAGGCTGAAAACAGGACGGAGGTCAGTGGACAGACCAGCGGACGGCCCGATGGTCGGGCGATATCGTTGAGCCGGCGGAGGGTCCATAGATGCGAAGGTCAAGGGACCGTCATAGATGGCATTTGTGGCAAAAGGCCTATACCGAGCATTGGGCACCGGTGGGCTGATAATGATGAGAAACTGACCAGTCGCCTGAATGTAAACTCACCGATCTTGAACAATCTGATGTTCATGAGATGGAAAGCAGCGCAGAAGACCATGGCTACATGCCTTGTTTTGGACCACATCATCCAGAAGGCCACGGTCAGGTCAAAGACGAAGGCAAACCAGTGGACGATTAGATAGTCTGTCTGCTCCACGCTTAGGAATATCCTGAAACCGAAATGTACGTAGGTACTTGAAATCAGAAATCAATAATTTATTTCAACGTAAAGAATTCTGTTTGCTGAATGTCAATGTACTATGTTACTATGTTAGCCGCTGCGCTCGGGCCGTATTTGTAGTGGAGAAAAAGGCAGCGGGAAAAAAACTCCACTCTGACCATATTTTCTCAAATCATCTTAAACTTATACATCAAAGCCTATGTGATATGATTCCGTGATAGCCACCAATAACTTTAAAAGCCAAAATAACAAAGAAACATTCGCGGCCGCTCGTTTGATATAGGGGTTTGTTATTTTTATGGTTCCCTTTCTGAAAGAACACAGTACCTAGTCTTATGTTTTTGACCTAAAAATATAGTTTTTTTATCACAATAAGAAATCAGAAATCAATAATTTATTTCAACGTAAAGAATTTACATTCTGTTTGCTGAATGTCAATGTACTATGTTACTATGTTAGCCGCTGCCTTCGGGCCGTATTTGTAGTGGAGAAAAAGGCAGCGGGAAAAAAAACTCCACTCTGACCATCTTTTCTCAAATCATCTTAAACTTATACATCAAAGCCTATATGATATGATTCCGTGATAGCCACTAATAACTTTAAAAGCCAAAATAACACTTCTTACAAAAGTAGGAAAAACAGTAATGCTGCGGCCAGATACACGAACAGCACCCGTTCACGAGCATAACGCAGGGGTCAGCCATCACCAGTCTCAACCATTTTAGAGGGAGATAGGTGACCCGGCCACCACGCCACCATTCGAATGACCTTTAGCAAACCTGCAGATTGAGTTCTTGTCAGCTATAAAATGTGTACTATAGTTATTAATGTGCAATCACGTCGTCAGTACACGTTTTTAAAATTAAATAAATTATAATATTAATAATTAAATAACAATGAAATCGCAGTGGAATTTGCTTACTACCAAGGGCTTATATCGTTCATATACTCGTCTATTCTATAATAGGCTTTTTTACATAGCGATTTTTTAATGAATGTTTTAAATTTATTTTCAGACAAGGATAGAACATGTTCTGGAATTCTGTTGTAAAAACGAACGCAATAGCCTACGAACGATGTATTTACCTTGGCTAAACGAAATTTAGAATAAGCAAGCTTATTTCTATTTCTAGTGTTTACGTTATGGACGTCCCTATTTAATTTGAACATGGTTATATTTTTACGAACATACATTATATTATCGAATATATATTGGCAAGCCAGTGTAAGAATTCCTATTTCTTTGAAACGCTCCCTTAGCGATTCCCTACTGCTTAAGTTGTAAATTGCTCTTACTGCTCTTTTTTGCAAAATAAATATTGTTTCTATATCTGCTGCCCGTCCCCATAATAACAGCCCATATGACATAATACTGTGAAAATAACTAAAATAGACCAGCCTCGCAGTCGATATATCTGTAAGTTGCCTAATTTTTCTAACTGCAAATGCAGCTGAACTCAACCTACCCGATAGTTTTTCAATATGCGGACCCCATTGCAGTTTTGAGTCTATTGTTATGCCTAAAAATAGTGTGGACTCTACCAGCTCTAATTTCTCACCAGATATTTTTAGACACGTGTCAACATTTTTAACATTGGGCAAGGAGAACTTGACACATTTTGTCTTTTTCGCATTTAACATCAAATTGTTCACCGTGAACCAGTTTAGAACTGTAGATAGAGCATTGTTTACATCGTCAACATTACCTAAACCTCTCTTTACTTTAAAAATTAAGGAAGTATCATCAGCAAACAGTACTATCTGCGATAGTTTTTCTACTAGGTAGGGCAAATCATTTACGTAAACCAAAAAAAGGAACGGTCCTAGTATAGAACCTTGAGGAACTCCTACTTTTACATTAGATCCTGAGGATTTAACTCTATTGATATCTACTTTTAGGGTTCTGTCTGTTAAGTAAGATCGAAGAAGAGCTAGCGATTTATTACTTAAACCATATCGGTGTAATTTTATAAGGAGCGTTTCGTGGTCGACGCAATCGAACGCCTTGGACAGGTCACAGAACACCCCGATGGCATCCTGCGCCTCCTCCCACGCATCAAAGATGTGCTTTATTAATGCTATGCCTGCGTCCGTCGTTGAGCGGCCCTTCGTAAATCCAAACTGTTTCTTATGAAATAGCTGATTCATACTAAAATGAGTCTGCAATTGATGCAAAATTACTTTCTCAAAAACTTTACTTAGGACCGGCAATATTGCTATTGGTCTGAAATTATTGGGATCTTCACTATCGCCAGATAAATAAGGGTACTATTTTACTTAACTTTAATAGATTAGGAAAGGTTCCCTGGTCAATGCATTTATTGAAAATTGTAGCAAGGTAAGGTGCTAGAATATGGATAACCGTGGATATAAGTTTAACCGATAATCCCCACAAATCTTCGGTTTTTTTTAAGTTTAACTCTTTAAATATTTTGACAATAGCAAAGGGACTTATATGGGTGAATTGGAAGTCAGCTTTGCATGTATTTATACTTTCCAGAAGTAAAGTTTCGGCTGATTGAGGGGAAGAATTTAAGCTAGCCGTTATTTTGAGAGGTATGTTTTTAAAGAAATTTTCAAATATTTCTGCTATGTCTTCTCTTGAATTGACTAAATTCCCTTCTACCTTTAAAGCAAATATCTGGTCCCTAGGTCTCGTTTTGCCTGTCTCTTTGCTAATTACTTGCCAGACTGTTTTGATTTTATTAGTTGACGCCATAATTTGTTTACTTATGCTAATGGATTTGGCTGCTAAACAAGTTTGCCTAAACGTTTTTGAATATTTTTTAACATACTCTCTGAACGTCGGATCGTGATTAAATTGTTTCTCTTCATACAATTCATAAAGCCTTTTCCTACTTCTATGTAAACCTGGCGTTGCCCATTCTGAAAAACCGCGATTTAACCCTGTAATTTTTTTTACGTTAAATATCTGTTCAAATTGTTTTGATATGGTCGAAAACAGCACTTCATATAATGTATTCGGATCAGTGCTATCAAAATTTAATGAATCTAACTGTGTGCCTAATTTTCTTTTAAATAATTCAATTTTTTTTTCTGTTATTGGTCTACAAATTACTTCATTACAAGGTTCTTCTAGTACTGACGGTAGAACTGCCCATAACCCGCTATGATCGGACTGTAAATTATGTATGACCTTTTTTTCTATAAATTGACAATTACAAAAAACGTTATCTATGCAAGTGGCGCTAGTAGCTGTTGTCCTAGTGGGTTCAGTAAATAAATAATGTAAATTAAATGACCTGAACAGACTAGTGAGTTTAGTTCTCAGTGAACTATCAACTAACAAATCTATATTGAAGTCACCACATACTACTATGCTCTTATTGCTAGTAAATAGGCGTTTTAAGGCGTCTTCCATAACTAATTCAAATTCATTATAATTCGATTGTGGCGGCCTATAAACACACATAACTATGTACCTATCCAATTCCACACACGAGATCTCAATTAAGCGTTCAACAGATAGACTGACAATGTCTTTTCTTTCTTTCATTTTTAAACTACTTTTTACAAATATCATTGAACCTCCTCTTATTGCGTGCTGTCGGTTAAAAGTACTTACTGCTAAATAGTCTTTTAAAGTGAAAGACATTTCAGGTTGTTTCAGCCAGTGCTCTGTTAAACACAAAATATCTACATTAAAATCCTTTAAAAATAGTTCAATTAAATTGTCTTTGCCGGAAAAACCCTGTATGTTTTGTGCAACTAAATTTAGACCTAACTTAGGGTTTTCCTTTGTCTGCGATGGCCGTTTAAATCCATCGATTCTGTGTTTGAGCCCGCTCCTAAATTATTACTAATACTAGTAACACGGTTGTCGTTTTCATTGGTTTGTGTTATAATTCCTATAACAACTGAGTCAAAAATATTATAAGCCAATAGACTGGCTAACTTACGTCGACTGTTTTTAGAGAGGTACACAGTATCTCTCGTCATGAAGTAATTCTTAACAAACTTGTTAATGTCAAAAAACAATACGTCACTATGACGACATGTCAGATGATGGATATGCATATTCAGGCTTTGTATGTCGCTGTTATCCTTTCCAGAAAGTGATTGGGAATAAGGAAAAGCGCATATCTGCGTTTATTGCCAGCAATCGACTTACCCCCACTTTCTCGTACGCTAACAATTTGTTAATATAGGTAGGTACTCTTAGCAGCTCATTTTTCTATGCAATTTGGCAAATGACAGCTATTGCCAAACAGTAGGTACACAGGGGGTCTGTCTTTTTGCTGGCGAAGGACATGGCGGACATAATGTTTCGATTAAATGGAAAGTTCAAAAGTGAAAGAAATAACGTGTTCCACAATGTTGTTTTCTGAAATTGCTGCGAGTTACCTCGAAGTTGCGCCTTATCAAAGACATTTGTGGCGGTCCGTTACACATCCTGCTCATATTATAAAAAAGCTGTCCCGGCGAACTTCGTGCCGCCACAGAATCCGTTTATACGATTCTTCCACAACGCCATCTTTTTAAAATACGTTCGCTCGCACAACGCCATTTATTTTAAACTTAAAATAAATATTATCCCACAGGAACGCATTACCGGGATATATGTCTCAATTCAGGTCTTTGACTATCTGTACGCCAAGTTTCATGTAAATCCGTTCAGCCGTTATTGTGTGATTGAGTAACAAACATCCAAATATCTTCACAAAATTTCACATTTATTATTAGTAGGATAGTAGGATGTGATGTGATGCATATCAGTCTTAAACGTCCCACTGCAGAGTAGGTATTAGCGAATTCATAAGCGCGAGCCATTGCTATGCTACTACTTACAAATTCACAAATAAGCACAAGCAGAAATCAAACTCAGCATCATTATTATCATTCAGCCTTCAGCATTATTATGATGACTGAAATGACAGACTGCCCACACCCTCTGCACATTTAGTGAGGACGTGGGCGATAATTTTTATTCTGTGTACCTACCGTTGTTCAACTATTACTCAAGGTTGTCTGGAAAAATAACACTTTTAGTGATAAGGCCGCCATCTGTACTCTTAGATTAAGAAATATCTGTTTTTATGTACAATAAAGTGTTCTCTATCTATCTGTGTTTCGCACAAAAATAATAATAAAAAATTGTCCTCAGCACGGGTTAGTGCAACAAAAAGAAAATAACAATAATATGAATCAGACAACTAGCGTATATTAATTTAGAATAGTTTGTTTTATATTTTTATATCTTAGGTATCTTCTTATTTATACTCAAAACAAATACACGGATAGACTCGAACTTGACGTAAGTCAACGGTCGTTTTCCCTACCAGTAGTACTAGTGATACACAATCGGGTGATTAGTACTACCAGGTGTACTCCTTGGTAGAACTAGTGACCCAGAGGGGCTCGAAACGCTACCGCTCTGTTATATATAAGTCAAGTATCTCTAATATTAAAAAACTTATTAGATTTTGTTTTACCGTTGAATTCTAAGTAGTAGTTTATGTGACTGTCACATAATGAGAGTTATTAAAACACGAGCGAGATTTTAAAAAACGAGCCTTGGCGAGATTTTTAATAGCATTCGCGAGTGTTTTAATACCAAGTTATGTGCAGTCTCATACACTACTTTATCTACACTCATGTCTTAATCTTCAAAGTAAGGAATCAAAGGAAAACACGTTTGACAAGCTTTGTACTATACATAAATCTACGGTTATTTTTGAAACAAAATGGCGCAATTTCGACAAAAGTATCTTGACATTCAATCGTCTGCATTCAGTTTTGCGCGCGCAATTTTAGGTATTTTTAGTTGCCCTTTTGGTACCACGAAAATGAAATTAGGTTTTTTATAGAGTCAACTTTTGACATTAAAAAAAAAACTTAAGTCTTGTTCCGTGGTCACAGCAACACTTAAAAAAAAAACTGTAACATAAAGTGAAAAATCTGACCTTTAATGTAACTTTATATTACACTTTTTTTTTTATTTTCTTTAAAGTTATGTATTGTTTAAAGCCTGTCAATATGTGTTTACCTTTGAATTCTTAATTTGAAGATTATGATATGAGTGTAGATAAAAAAGGTTTTTCTAAAAGGGTGTAGAGTTGGAGACACATAAAAAAAATATATTTTATACATAATAAATAAGGCACAGTCGCGACTTGTGACGTCACAGTTTACGCCAGATTTGTATGGAGCGAATTTGTACCTCGTGACTTACATTTCGACAAGTTATAAATATCATGAAAAATATTAGTTGCAGCAAAAAAAATCACGATTATTTATCTTTTAATATGGCCTCTCGACCAGAGACCAAAGTGTTTGAATCCAAAATCTATATACATTTTAAAGTGCCCCATTATTACAAAGCTTGTGATTTGTAGGACTTTACCTGTTTTACAGCTAGCTCGACTTTACCTGAATGGAGAGAAAACCCAATGTTGGCTCAAATTCGGCAGCGAATACCCAGTCAGCCATTCGGCAGAACCTTTCTTCAGTCCAGCCATAAAGTACAGTATGAAAAACTGGTACTTCAGTACGAAGTAGTTCCAATAGGGCACGACTTCGCTGCGTACACTGGGGTTGAAGTAAGCATCTAGGGACCTGGAACCGGGGACAACTTCATCACAAAAATAGAAATTATTTTGTATGCGGATGTGTTTTTGTCATAGGGGGTTTATTTTATTGCAGCGCGACATTTTTTTCCGCAGTCATTATGTTTATAGTGATTTCATTATTTTTAAAGAGCCTTTAAATTTATCCCAACAATTTGTATAATTATTCTTCCTAATGTTCTAAAAATTCAATTCCAATAAAAACATCGCAGTGAGAGTCAACAGGGAAAATATGACTTGGCCGCGTTTCATAAAACTACAATTAGACGTACTTATGTAGCTGAGTCTTCCTACTTGTTAGGCTGTGGACTTTGTACATCGAATTGTGAATAATTGTTCCGTGTGGCGCCGGATTAAGAATAGCGTCACTCCATTTCTTTCTGTGGATGTCGTAGAAGGCGTCTACGGAAATCGATTACCAGGAGACGGGTCGGTCGCAGCGTCTCCTTGAGATTCCAACCGCATACTGCGATGTCCAACCCGCCTGCCAAGCGCGGCGATTATGGCAGTGTGACGCCTATGTCCTTCAGTGGGCGTCAAATGGCTGATGATGATGATGTTCTATGAAATAGGGCTCTGGGGTACCTACATCCTAACACTGCAGCGAACTGCCGACATCCACAACAGCTAGGTACTTCTCAATTGAAGAATATTCATAAGAATAAACTTAAACTTTCTTAGCTCAAGGGCCAATTTTTCAATAGTCAGAATTGCATGCTATCACTGTCTAAATCATACGACAAGACAGTGACAACATCAGTTTAATTCTCCAGTTAAGTTTTGTCTGACTATTAAAAAATCCGGTTAAGTATAATAAATAATTTTGGCATTTTTCATCACCTTTAAAGACATTTTAGTTGTTACCTTACCTTGTTCTGGTTACCTACACTTAAGAGTGCACAGGCCTTTTTAGTTTTTAATTTCTTACTATTTAATTCTTTTGTAACTCTTGTTGATGCTTAACAAAATAAAATATTTTATAAGGTTGAAACTCCCTACCAATAGCAGTTAGCCTGTGTCCCGATGAGTAGCAAAGCTACAAGCCCGAACAGGTAGCTGTGATTATTCCAGAAGCTCTTCTCTATGAGGAACAGGTACCAGTAACACACGGCGAAGACTGTGGCACTAGTGCGGTATTTGTAGCCGCACATAATGCCAAGGGCACCTGAAAAACAAAATAACATCGCAGGTAATAACAATTCATAGCATAAGCAGACCATTTACGTCCAACCGGAGGGCACAGGCCTTCTCTCAGATTCCCTCCTTTCTGTAAGAGGTGGGATTAATCTCCGTGCGTGCCCACACCTGATTGGCAGTTTCAAGCATTGGCAATTGCGAACACCTCAGACACTCAGGTTTCTTTACGATTTTTATCTTCGCCGTTGGCGAGGTAATTTATAAGGTATAGCGCATTATTGGGCTAAAGTTTGAGGTAGTCCATAGGATCAAATCATAACATTTATTTGTCATGAACATAGGTGTTGATTACAAAACGATGATGAACTTTGTGGCGTAAACACAACGCCCGCCCCCCCTCCCCCACTCTGATCATCCCAGAGTCCAGGGACCGCGGAAGTGCTCCGTGACGGGGGTGAACTTCTTTGGTCACCCCCTTCCTTCGATCTCCGGCCCCGGATTTTTTCAATCCACTGCTGTTTCAATTTACTGCTGTTATAAGACAAAACAGGGACGACTAGGTGTATCAAGGTTAAAATGTTTTTATTGTTTTCCCGTCTCCCCCGTTAGATTTTATTTCATTAGCCCCCCCAATCGGCGTAGCGTGGAAGTGTTCTCACTGACCCTCCAGTGACTGTTTATGGGGGAAAGTGGAATAACTTAATTACTCGATGCTGATGTCGAGAGGAGAGAGGCCAAACTGTGGAAATTACCCGATTGAATAAGGAAGAATAATTACTTATAGGTACATATGATTATTAAAATACCCCGTTGCAATCAGGTATATACCTATATGCGTCCCACTAAAGGGCACAGACTTTCTCTCAGAGAGAGAGTATGATTTTTTTCACTAAATGTGCCCATCGCGGATTGGCGATTCCTCACGATGTTTTCCTGCACAGTTAGCCAATGGTACTGCTACTACGAATTCACAGATGTACGATGTACCTAACTTAGAAAACAAAGTCTTTGGTACATGCCGGAATTCGATCCCACGACCTCTCCAGGCCAGCGTTCTACGGTTGCGCAAATTTTGCTATTACTGAATACTAATGAAAGTAGTTATTAATAATTATTATTTACTTAATTGTTTTTACATTTTACGTTTAAAACGAAGTAGATAAGTAATCTGATCATTTTTACTTGACCAATATAGATAAATAATTCTACACCTATTTATCATAAATACATTGACTTCGGCACGTGGATAGACAATTCTATGCTAAATCGTAATGATTTATCGCTGACTGTTGATAGTGCAATGTGCAAGGACATAGATCAATGACCCAAGTGTAGCGAATGATCGCGAATGCATGTAGTGATACCGGATACTCAGAGTACTTTGGATTTTAATATTTTTGTGTCGGCCAGAATGATCATTTGAGAAAATAGTAGATTGTTTACCGAGGGAGTAAAATACTATTTTTAAGGCAAGAGTGTTTCTTTGTTGATGAAAAGTGGTGTACTTGGTGTACTGCCAATAACTTTTGAGCCACTTTAACCCTATGTATGATTGTGACTTTTAATTTCTTTATTGACATCATCATCATCAGCCATTTGACGCCCACTGCAGGACATAGGCCTCCCTCATGGTTTTTCAAGCTTCCCGGTCTTGTGCCGCCTGTATCCAGCTACTCCCCGCCACCGTAACCAGGTCGTCAGACCATCTGGTGGAGGGCCTGCCCACGCTGCGTCATCCGGTCCGCGGTCGCCAGGTCAGAACTTTTTCGCTGACAATAGGTTTCACTGCGTCATCGAATCAGGAATGAGGAGAACCCGAGTTACTGATATAGCCCGAAGAATTGGTCAGTTAAAGTGGCAGTGGGCGGGTCACATAGCTCGGAGAACTGATGGCCGTTTACTGACATAATTTTAAATTAAGACATTTGTATGCTTTGTTTAGCAGAATGTAAAGAGCATTGCATCTACCAACTTATATTTCCACATACATTCCACAAATAAACGATTTTGTATTTGAGGCCTGTGGGGGGGCTCTCCCTTCATATATCTTGCTTTACAGACAGGTGAGAGGAAGAGATCGTTGGTTGACGTGATCCATATAGAGAAGACAATAGCATAAGAGTACCCTCACAACGCCTAGAATGACCAGGTGACCCAACATTACGACCAATCCTCTAATTAATATTTATTTTAGTTGGATGAACTGTGACCTAAGTACTTTGTCGCCTACATTTGTGCAGTTGACAGCAGGTCAACCTTTACATTTTTATGCAAAGTTGCCCTTCACGTAACTAATTGGAGTGCATCTATGTAAATGTTGATGTCCTGTCGACTGTACTGTCTGTATGGCGACCACAAGACAGGTAAAATAAGGCTATATGTAAAGAGTCTGACACATGTGTTAACAAATAAAGTATGATTACTAGCTGTCTCGGCAAACGTCTTTTTGTCTATTTATTAGCCTCCTACATATTCTCTGACCTACCAAATATACACAAAAAAATTCATAAACATCGGTGAAACCGTATCGGAGGTGTTCGATAACAAACACCGCGACACGAGATTTTTATAATATATTGGATGTTATGCTTTGTGTAACTTTTGCTGTAATTCTGCCGGCAATTAACACGATAGTAAGCTGTGCTATTTATAAAAACAAGATTCCTCTAAAACACTCCTCAAACGCAGTTTAACTAGCCTGCGGTAAAGGCTTTTCCATTACCACAGACTATTTAAACTGCTTCTAGGAGCGTTTTAAGTATATTTATAAATTTCTATAAATTAATAAATGAATGAATAATACTAGTGTCACAAAAGAGAAACGATACCGATCCACAAGGCAGCATACACCAGTGCCATGTAGGGCATCGGAACGCCTTGCAAGAAGGGCAGTAGAGGGAAGTGACAGGTCTTGGGGTCGCCCCATCGACGCGCCATGGAGGCTCCGCCGCGCTCGTCCGGGATATCGAACAGCATCGCTAAACCTGCACATAATAATAATTAGTATACAGGGTATATTTTTCGAAATAAAACTATAGTAAGCACTAGACATTACTAACTTGCGCTCGCCCAGTCAGACATAATGGAAGAATACAAATAATATTTCAAACAGCATCCCTAGACCTGCATGTAACAATAATTACACAGGGTGATTTGATAACTTATACGCCCGCCCCCATCCTCGGAAACAGAAACAAAAGCGTCCCTATCCTCAGTCTTAATATATTATTTAACACGTAATATATTAAGACTGACGCAGCGTCACTACCAAGCAGAAGTCTTTATTATATTCTTTTTGTTGAACTAACCCGTGCTGAGGGCAATTTTTGAAAACCTATTTAGAGGCTAAAAATTCTACCCATGCCGGGACTTGAACCCGTGACCTCTGGCTAACCGTGCCAGACCTGGCGCGGAATTTTTAGCCTCTAAATAGGTTTTCAGAAAGATAGAGTTTCTGAAAACCTATAAAAATTAAATAAAATTAAACACGCAGAATATTACTCTAACAGAGTTGTTTTAGATATTGCGCATTCTAGAAATAACCCTGTATATGTAAAAAGTATAGCGATATACAACAACCATAGCGCCGAATGTACTTACGCTCCGAGCCACAAGAACGCTGAAAGTTACACGTGCTACAATATTGATTTTTAAATAATCTATACAGTGCGGGTCAAACATTTTGAACAGTAAAATTTAGGTTCATATTAAAAATGTTACAATATTTAGAAAACTCGACTCACCGAATAAAATCCTCGTAACAGCCAAACTGGACGCGTCCTTGGGCATATGAAAATACTCCGTCAGCCTCGCAAAACTTACATCGTTGACGTGAAAACCAAACTGCGCAGCGAACTTTTCATTAAAAAGGTTGTTTAAATATACAATTCTTTCTTTATTTTTCATGATTACGTAAACGTTTTCAGGCCCAGTATGTGGTGTTTATGGGATCTATCCCAAGACTGAAAGTATCCGGGATGATGCTGGAACCTTCCCTTCATTGTTATGCCCCTACTTTTGTGCAAATCCACCATGTCACATTAATTATGTAAATTAACGAAATACTTATATGCGTAGGTTGATTTGCATAATCACGTAGAGCTAACATGTTTCCAGGCCATTAAGTTTTCAATTCAATAACAAGAAGACGTTCGAGGTGTTACTTGAGCCGGAATAGATCTTACAAAGCGCAGCACGAGCAAATCAAATCAATTTTTTTTATTCAAAGTAGCACAGAAACTGCGACTTAATGAACGTTACAAGTCAAACTAGGTGTCCACTTCAAAATCTAGATTATTTTGGAGAAAAAAATGGACAAAAGAAACTCCATACATAGTCTTTTCAAGTCCTTAATTTACAGAATTTATATAAATATTCTAGAACCTGGAACTCATGCATTGAACTGGCTTTAGTTCCAGACATCATTGTCATCTAAATAATCTTTAATGTTATTGTAGCTTTTTTGGCACAAAGTGTGCTTTACACATTTTTTGAACCGCGTTTCTGGCAAGCTTATTATATCCTTAGGGATCTTATTGTAGAAACGTATACAATGCCCCATAAAGGATGTATTAACCTTTGCCAGCCTAAATTTTGGGAACGAAAGTTTATGTCTATTTCTAGTATTTACATTGTGTTGGCTACCTACAGTTTTAAAGTTACTGATATTTTTCCTAACGTACACAATATTTTCATAGATATACTGACTAGCAACTGTTAGGATGTTAGTTTCTTTAAAGAAATCTCTTAACGAATCTCTATTGCCTAGCTTATATATGAACCTGATCGCTCTCTTCTGCAGGACGAAGATGGTCTCAATGTCTGCTGCCCGTCCCCACAGTAGTATACCATAGGACATAATACTATGGAAGTAACTAAAATAAACAAGCCTAGCAGTTGCGACATCAGTTAGTTCCCGGATTCTTTTAACTGCGTATGCTGCAGAACTGAGCCTATTTGCCAATTTATGTATATGAGAACCCCATTGAAGCTTTGAAATACAGTTTCTTCTACAAGGTCTAGTTTAACATTTCCCAATATAACATTGCTGCCAACCATTTTGACATTTGGTAGTGTGAATTTTATACATTTTGTCTTTATTGAATTTAATAATAAGTTATTAGAAGTAAACCAGTATAGTACCTTAGAGAGAGCATTATTTGTATCCGCGAGGTCATTTTCTTGTCTCTTAATTTAAAAAATAAGTGACGTGTCATCTGCAAACAATACTATCTCTGACATGTTTTGAACCATGAACGGCAAATCATTTACATATACGAGGAAAAGGAACGGCCCCAAAATAGATCGCTGTGGCACTCCCATCTTAACCTCCGACCCTGACGATTTAGTCCTATTTATGTCAGCTTTTTGAACCCTCCCTTCTAAATATGATCTCATAAGTTTTAAGTTTGTCCCCATTTATTTCGTAGTGTTTCAGTTTTAAGAGAAGTGTTTTATGGTCTACGCAGTCAAATGCCTTCGACAAGTCACAGAAAACACCTATAGCATCCTTCCGATCCTCCCATGTACTAAATATATGTTTAACTAATGTGACTTGTGTGAAGCCGAATTGCTGACTATGGAGAAGTTGATAATAAAATTATTAAAGTGTGTAAGTGGCTGAACTAGAACTACTACGAAAAGTACTATTTTATGAGATTATCTGCCATAGCCGAAGTGCCGAGATATTTTGGTATACAATTTACTTAGCTAAGAGATAATAAGATTAGAAAATAAGACAGAAAAATACAAGAAAATCAAAAGGGACTGCGGGCAGCACCTGTATAATTGAAAAAAACGCAAATGTGCTGAACATATTTATTTATAAATATCAATAATGTTGATACAGAGTACAGCTACAGACATTAAATTATTGTCAATTATATAATTTCGAAACAGCGATAATTTCAACAACTATATTTCATAATAATAGGTATATTCTGTTAATCTAAATGTTTGACTAAACCTGATTCTGGACTAGTTTAAAACTTAACATCTTTATTTGTCGAGTTTTTTAATGTTTGAATAGTGCTGATAAGAATATAATTGCTAATTGACACCGTAATTTGGCAATCAATATGTAATATAGAATAAGATTTATGTCATATTCAAACTTCATCATATAATTAAACATAAAAAACACAGGATTCAAGGTGCAATGCCGTACTTAACTAAATCACATACACGTTTTAACTTATATATTAATTTATTTTTATGTGAAGTTTGTTTACCAATTCTAATAACATGGGACTCATGTTAAAATCGATTGAAAGTATTCAAAAGTATATTTATTTTCGTTATGGTCGGTAATACTCTTAAACGTAAATCAGAATTGTAACTGAAAGCAATAATAATAATAATAAAAATAACAATTGCTAATAAGTAATTTATTTCTTACTTAGGAACTTCAATAGCAGACTAATAAATAGCATAATACAATGATCTAAAACTGTTAAGTTTATGATAATTTTCATATTTCATGTGAAAAACAAAGTAAGATTTTTTTTTCTTCAATCGTTTACATTATTACCTAATACATTGGAAAAATATAAAATTATCATGATTAGCGCCATTATCAATTCAATGTAGTTTTTCAACTTTCGCAAGTTGTTTTTTATGGCATAGAATTTAGCAGTGGACAAAAAAAGGCACGTTGATGTTCATATTAAAGAAATAATACTCGCTAAAACAATTTAATATAATATTAAAAACAAGCTGACAGCATAGAATTTTAACAAACATGTGTATGTAATATCATCGTTACAATATATGACACATTCACGAGATCACAAAATCGATTAAGACCGAACTAGTAACTTTGGTGATTTTTTATGATATAATATGATACTGTAACAAATCATTACTTATTTCCTACAGAATTATTACGTCACACTGTTGCTAATTGTTACGGAATGTGATTTCAAAGCAACAATAATACATTTCATTTTGAAGGTTTTTTTATTTATACATATTATACATTCATTTTTATATGTGTCATTTATACACGTAGATAGCACTGGTATTTCTTCGGTATCTTGTGAATACATATTTGTCTTAGTCGACGATAAAATCTAATCTGATTACGGTTGACGACAGGACAGAGATTCAACGATCGTTCCTGAGACTAGATTCCTAAATAATTAAACTACTCTGTCCCTGAATCTGATTCTATGGCTAAATATGCATGTGATCTTACTTCTATAGCGTTAACTATCTACATCATATCGAAAAAAGATACTCGAACGGACCTCATTTTGAAAATCATACTGACCAAATACCGTAATCACCATCTGACCTAAACTAGATAAGCTTCGTTTATCATTCTTGCGCGTTTGACTTATTTCCTCTTTGGCTGGAGATAGCTAGGTATTGGTTGTTGGGTTGGAATTGAAATGAGAGCCGCGCAATAAAGCTACTGCATTCAACCGAGAATATGTACGCTTTCCAGGTGTGGCGACCAATGATAAGTAGGCAGATAAAGATTTTCACAACGACGGCTGCGTTCCAGTGCCTCCGTTTATCGATACGAAGCGATACGATTTTGAATGACACTTAAGATGCTCAGTGGTTGGCTATTCGCTAACGAAACAGTACATACTGGAACTAAATTCGGCGCAATCAGACTCAGCCCCGACAAGTCGATCGATCCCTACGGTGCGCACCAACCCATGACACACCGTGGGAGACCCTTCGCTCGTGGAAGTTCGTGGTAACTCAGACACGTGCGGTCCGGTGGGTTAGTTACACTGCGGTCTCTCAAGCGCGCGCCGAAACGCACCATGAGTAGAGGCTCGCTCGGTTCGGTTATACAGTCACTCACGAATCACGCACCGTGGGAATCTAGCTTTAGCTTCCAGTCATGCATGGCCAATGTCGTTAGCGGATAGACCCTCTGGCACTTACGTGGCTGGATATAAGGTCGGGAGTGGCACGCGAGATCAGTGGTTGTAGATGACGCCGCCGGGGCCCGGCAGGGTGGAGCTGCCGGTGAGGAAGATGTCGACGGCCCGCGCCGCCTGCCGCCCCTCCGAGATCGCCCACACGACCAGCGACTGGCCGCGGCGGCAGTCTGTCAACAAAATAAGTGTTAGTTAGACCTGAGATTTCCCCACTTAGGGCCAGTTTCTGAATTGAGAATTTCGCTACTTAAATAATTAACTGTATAGTGCAGTCTTCTAATTTTTCAGAAAAGAGCGTTACAGAACGTTAGCTTAGTATTTACTAAGTGAAATTCTCAATTCAGAAACCGGCCCTTGGGTCTCATAGTTGGGCCATTGTACGTAGCAAGCGCTAAGGTATGTAAATACCTCAGACACTAGGGTGTCTTCACGATATTTTCCTTCACAGTTAGCAAGTGATATCGCTACTACAATTTCATAATTGTGCGTAATTTAGCGAGACTTGCGCTAAGTCACTGGATCAGTAAGCAAATAGATAATTAGAAATCCAGGGACAAATTAATAAATAGCTAATTGACGGGGTGGTCGGTCATATAATGGGAAACTTGCGTCTAACTTAGATTGTAGTAATGTTGCTTTTATACCACAGAAATCATACAAATACTTAGGAATGATTTAAAAATAAAATAAATTTTTTTCGGGTCACCTGAATGCGAAAAATAAAGTAACTCTAATGACAAACCTTATTTAAACCTTATTTGTTTATTTCATCTTATTAGATTTAGTTTTTTCATTGAATTCTGAACGTTTTCTTATAAGGGTGTACATGCATAAAAACATTATTTTACGAGATAACTCAAATATTGATAAACGCTTCATACATTATAAGGCATTACGTGTAAGTTGTGACGTCATAGATTGAGCCCGATTTGTATGGCGCGTTTTTGTATCACGTTATTTACTTTTCGACAGGTTATATTACGAAAAGTATTAGTCCCACAGAAATAAAATTACAACATTGATTTATTTAACATGGTCTTTCCGATTATATTGAAACTATTTTGGTGCAAGTTCTCCATTAATCTAAGGCTAGCTCTGCAAATGTCATGATGCACGAAGTTTTTAACACTAGTGTCGAATTCAACCCAAAGTCTCGTGGCTGAAGTCTCACATGTTACCACTACTTTTAGGATGGACTTCATGGATGCCATGAGATTTTTCATTAAATAATAAAAATAAAAATTCATGATAAGGCAGAAATGGTGTCATCTGCTTATTGAAATTATAACAATATTGCAGTATTTAAAAATGAAGTTATAAATGTGGTTTGTCGAACAAAATATCTTTACATAGATACCTAGATAGAATATTCTTCATTGTATGTACACCAGGAATTACATATTAGAATTAAACAATAATATAGTACAGTGCAATTGGCGGCCTTATTACTAAAAGTAATTTCTTCCAGGCAACCATTGTGTTTAGATTTCTTTACCTAGTTGCATTGTAATAATAATGCAGACAATCAATAAAACGAAAGCCAGCCGGCTTATTGTATTATAAAATGTTTCCGAGATTATTAATATAAATAGCACCATCACAATTTTTCATAGCCATAAGTCGTTCCAACGTGTCGCGCGCGTCTGATTAAATAAATAATAATAACTTCCACACAACACAATCACTTGTCCTGGTCCCAAACTAGGATACCCTGTGCTATGGTTACCAGGAATGGAATGTTTTGTAATTTTTAGGTACATTTATTTACACGAAGACACGAATTAACTTTGTAACTTTGATTACAAATAGTTACATGATGAAAAACTTAACTACGGTCGGGATAACCAGGGCCGCGTTTCATAAAACTACAATTTATAGTTTATCACGACAATTCGATGTACATTGCGTAGCAGAGTCTTCCTACTTGTTAATCTGTGGGTTAATCCACTTTGCAATGTACATCCACCTGACATAGTAAACCATTAATCGTGGGGTCGGCGGACTAAAGCGCATAAGTCGAATTGACATAAAATTATTGTCCTATACAAAATAAGTTATTATAATAGCAGTTTCCTTAATTGTTGTAAAAAAACATGAATGATCAATTCATTGTTTCATGACAGCTCAATCGTTTGTGTAAAAAAGATAATAAAAATGTTAAGAGTCATTTTATAACGGGATTCTTTTACTGCCTCAAAAATTTGCGTTTTAGACTTACGTCGTGCTTCAGTCCGCGGACCCTGGCAGTTTTGCTATGTTTGTGATGTCCTTGCCCGGTCACCGCAACTCGAGAACAAGGGCCTAGAGTCTAATCAGCGCATCGTTGTTCAATAGAGTGATATTAGCACGACAATGGCTGTTATTTGACGCTACTTCCTATTAACCTTAAGTACCGACGTGTGGTCTGACAGACAGTTCGAGAAGTCCAAATGTGTAGTTATCTATGTTGTCGTGGTAGTATCCACCCGCACTTCTCTCTACACGTCGGGCAGTTGCCCAATAGCATTATTGGAGAGTGGCAACGTCAGCACATGCAATTTCGGTAAGTTTTGATTGTTACAAGACCCCGAGTGGTCTATCAGGCCACTTATCTGTACTTATGTTACGACTTGTTTTTGATTACACGGTTTTTCTCTTTTATTTTCAGTAAATCATAGTTCTTCGAGCATGAACCGAGCCCCAAATGAAAATAAAAATGATCATGACTCCAGATATAAAACGCGGCCTTAAAATAAGGATGACGAAGAAATGTTATGCAAATATAAACTAGGCTATAGTGGTCTAGCGGACCTCACGCGTCGGTACTTATGTTACTAGAATGGCACGTCGGTACTTAAAGGTTAAGCAATAACATTACAATGTCATTCCACTTGCGCAAATTAAATAGGCGTACCTCGCGAAGGAGATCGAAACGCTCGAGGCGCCGAGTTAAAGTTGCACGTGAAAACCCAGTGGGATGCAATTGGTTAGTAGACTACCAATAGTGTCAATCAAACAAACATTACCGTACTAATATCGCGCACGAAGGGTTCCGTACCATTATCTATTATCTCACCATCTATTATCACCATTATCTAACTCTGTATGGCGCCGGATTAAGAATAACGTCACTCCATTTCCTTCCGTGGATGTCTTGGAAAGGCGAAGTGGAAGTGGAATTATCCGTGGAAGGCGACTAAGGAAATAAATTACTAGGGCAGCAGCGTCTTCCTGAGATTCCAACCACATACTGCGATCGCCAATCCGCCTGCTTGGCGCCTTTAATTTTAGCAAGCCCCCCTTAATTTTAATTTAATTATAAATTTTTAAAGCGAATATAGAAGTAAATATTCTGTGAATATTTCAAGCGTCTACCTGTTGCCGTTATTAATATAATAACGTTATTAATATAGAGCAGAAAACGGCAAAAAAGTTACTTTTGTTGTATTGGAACCCCCCTTAAATATTTATTTTGTTCTGTTTTTAGTATTTGTTGTTATAACGGCAACAGATGTACATCATCTGTGAAATTTTCAACTGCCTAGCTATCACGGTTCATGAGATACAGCCTGGTAGACAGATAAACAGACAGACGGACAGAAAGACAGACAGACGGACAGTGAAGTCTTAGTAATAGGGTCCGGTTTGGCACCCTTCGGGTACGGAATTTTAAAAACCCCTATACAAACATTGAAAATATGGAATATTTTGCAAAACTTTTTAAAAGTTTTCAATGAAAAGCTCTGAATGACTTGTTGCGGGAATTATGTACCCTTGGTTACCCTCTGTTTAGTTGGGGAAGAAAAAAAAACACCTTTTGACTTAGTTGACGTTTTACAAAATACTCGACGGCTTCCCCAACACATTGTTATTTTAAGGTCCCTGACGTACCTCAAATGGGTAAAATAAACTCATGTTTACCGTCCATCTGTCATGACTCTTTTTTCTCAAGGCCTACATCTCAAGGTATTAAGTTAAAATTATGTAAAATACTAAGGTCAGCAGTCCCTTCGTGGTGTAAAAATTTCAAGCTTATAAGTCAACACAAAATATTAGGGGTTAAAGTATGAAATTGCAATAGGTTCTTTGAATTGACATGGTTTGAGGTTTTCGAATGAAACTTTTTTCAAATGGTTTCTATGATGTTCTTTTTTTAAAAAATGTGAAACATTTGAATATCGACTTTCAATTGTTTTTGTTATTCAATTTAGACAAGAAAGATGGATACTGCGAAAATTCAGTAAAATCAGGAGGCATAAATTTTTCGTATTTTTTTATTTTATTGATTTGAAGCAAGTGAGTCAATATTGTGGGTAAAGTAACGTTAAACCATGCCGCTAATTCCTGGTAGTTTGACTAGGGTCAGCTTCCACTATCTCTCTTAATTCATCGTTATTCACCTGTGTGGGCGGTCTTCCTCGTGGCTCGTTCTTTAAGTCGAAATTTCCATCACGAAAGCGTTTAAACCAAAATCGCACGGTGCGTTCATTAGTAGACCCCTCTCCAAACGCAGCATTGATATTGCGGGCTGTTTCTGCCGCGTTAGTTCCGCGTCGGAACTCGTATTCAAAATACACTCGAATTTTCGCAGTATCCATCTTTCTTGTCTAAATTGAATAACAAAAACAATTGAAAGTCGATATTCAAATTATTCACATTTTTTAAAAAAAGAACATCATAGAAACTATTTGAAAAAAGTTTCATTCGAAAACCTCAAACCATAAAGATTCTATGTCAATTCAAAGAACCTATTGCAATAAAACGGCAATTTCATACTTTAACCCCTATTATATGGATGGCCATTTGTTTAATTTTTTTTAAACCGGTAATTTTTTTTTTCATGTTTTGTTTGATAGGTATGTTCTTATTTGATAGATAATAGAGGGTGATCTACTCTCGACGCTATTGTTTTCAAATCCCCCATAATTAAAGGGAATAAGTCCGAAATAACGACTTAGTAAACGTTTTAGTTGCAAGAAATAGCACTTCGACGTGCACTTGGCCGATTTTTCTTCTTTATATGTCCCGCTGTAGGGTACAGGCATTTTCTCAATGAGAGAGAGTATGAGCTTAAAAACCACGCTTGCCCACCGCGGATTGGCAATTTCAAGCGCTGAGTTATGTGAACACCTCAGGCACTCAGGTTTCCTCTCAATTAGGTATTTCCTTTACAGTTACAGAGTGGTATCGCTACTACAAATTCTTGAAAAACTATGTCATTGGTACATGCCGGGGTTCAAACCCACCACCTCTCTAATGTGCGGTAAGTGTTCTACCGACCGCGCTACCATCGCTAAAGCGCCAATATACTAATATCGAAATATAAACATGCACTCATCTTGGCGACAAATATACGAACTACCAATTTGCGTTGAAATTGTCTAATTCTAACACCACAACGCTAATGAATCAAAAACCGGCCAAGTACGAGTCGGAATCGCGCACCGAGGGTTCCGTACTCGCGCTTTGCTGTTATTTATTATTTGTCGTTAGATAATATAATAAGTCCCACAATCACGCCAAGTTTGATGCCTGTATGTATTACCGTTTTTACGATAGAGCATAAACAAAAAAAACCGGCCAAGTGCGAGTCGGACCCGCGTACCAAGGGTTCCGTCCAAATTTGTAGGTACTATATAAATAGTTCAATAGTAAATAGTTCAGGAATCAAATTACGCAGTTTTTCCCGAACTTCAAAGACTTTTTCACTTCACGAACTTTTTTTTATTATTTAACTACAAATGTATAGTTTTAAGATTTTTCCCTGTACTTACAAGTATAAGACGATATTAATTGCCAAATTTCATAGTTCTAGGTCAACGGAAAGTAGCCTATAACTTTTGAATCCCTTGGGTGTCGAAATATACGTTTTTTTGCGGCATGAAAGGCCGTATCTTTTTTTACACGAACTTAGAAATTTGATTTTTACACAGCTTCAAGAGACTGTAGACTCGACTCGACATTTTCAACTCGATACCTCCGCGCGTTCCCGAGATAAAAGGTCTTGACAGATAGACGGACGGACAGACGGACGGAAGGGCGGACAACAAAGTGATCCTATAAGAGTTCCGTTTTTCCTTTTTAGGGTTCCCTTATTTTTTATTACTTTTTAAATTATTATTAATAAATAATTATTTTATTATTGTTAACCACAAAGGTGTTGTAGTGTTGCTTATAGTCTCTAGATTTATTTATAGTGTGACGTGATTATGTATCAAGATTCAGTAATGCAAAGCGAATGTATTATTATGATATTGTTGGGAAGCAAGTAAAACACATCCAATCCAATTAACAATGTGTGCCTCTAAATGTTATTAGAATTTGCGATATTATTTGCGAAAAAGATAATCGGGTAAGGTATTATTATACTACCTTAATCTTACCTGTACATTGGTACTGCTATATTTTTCTAGTTTCTAAGACAAAAGTAATGCTCATATAAGACTGTCTAATCTCACCTTGTTTCTTATAAGCCTTGACTGCCTTGACGTCATTAATATTTTTGGTTGACTTTTAAATTTGAATTCGGTAATTAATTACTAACAGGTTATCTGTTTTGTAATTTACAAAGTAAATTTTATAAATTAGGTAATTCGCCGTAATCGTTATTACTAATATTATAAACGCGAAAGTGTGTATGTATGGATGGATGTTTGTTACTCTTTCACGCAAAAACGGCTGAACGGATCCGGATAAAATTTTGCACAGAGATAGATTATAGTCTAGATAAGCGCATAGGCTATTTTTTATCCCGGAAAAATACACATGAAAATTACCACGCGAACGAAGTCGCGGGCAACGACTAACTAACACATTCTGTGAAAATATTACGGTTCAAAATATAGAGCTCTTTAAAGGTGGGACGGACGGACAGACATATAGATAGACAGACAGACAGACACTCAGGCACCCTTCGGGTACGGAATCCTAAAAAGGTTGTAAGTTAACATGTGCTGTCTTACGTAAGCGAAACGAAATACACGAAAACATCTTAACAGTTTTGTTATGACACTGACAATTCGACTCATATCCGAATTTGGAACTTCGAATAGTGAACTCTTGGAATTACACGTGATATATTGTTAACATAATATTCTTGTATTGTTGTTTCTGTGAGATAGGTGTGAACGTGACCTTTCAGGTATATTTTGAAATTACTTATTATTGGTTTTTTGACGCGCTCCTAAACTTTGAATATCAATAAGAGTTATTCTGCTTCCTGTTTTTGATATTATTGGCTGCATGTAAAAATTATTAAGAACCTATTGATTACTGTAATTGTATTGATGTGGATTTCTGATACATAAATAAAATAAAATTATATGAATAAAATAACGTTTTGTTAAAAAAAAATGCCTTCAATTTTTATTTTAAGAGAATTATGTGTGTCTGGGCGATTTCCATACAAACTTAGTTCGGTATGAAACCAAACTACTTTTGTATGGGCATCGCCGCCCGAGGACCTCCAAATATGTCATATGTCTGTCAAGTTAAGTTTTATGAAACAGGGCCATGAAAATGTAGAAATAGGTGATCCATATAATTTTTGCCAGCCCGTGGCACGGTTAGCTAGAGGTCGCGGGTTCGAGTCCCGGCATGGGTGGAATTTTTAGCCTCTAAATAGGTTTTTAAAAAAATGTCCTCAGCATGAGTTAGTGCAACAAAAAGAATATGATCTAGATAACTATAAGCTACCACAACCGCCATATGTAACCCATGTTCTAGCACAATAAAGTTCATTCATTCATTCATTCATTCATTCTTTTTTACCTCCGGCCGCAAAAACGTTGTTGACGGGCGTCTTGTAGATGGCTGCCTTCTCAGTCTCGATGTTGCTGCGGGCGTCCAAAGGCAAATCTGCGAAGATCACAATGTGACGTCAGTTTTCAAAATCAAACACTTTTGTGCATGCCCAGAAACCGCACATTAAACGCAGGTGTCCATTTCAAACAAGATATAGATTTTTAAGGACAAAAATCTACATACTGCTGGTCGTCCTACGCTGCGCTTGCCGAATAAGTTGCGTTGGGAATAAAGGTAATTAATTACCTAATAAATAATCATGATTAAAGCCGTTTAATATGTAGCTGCCAATACGCATCCACGTTATATTAGAATCGGTCAGTTTAAATATGCTATCGTAGGTCCGTTTAACCCTGTAAAAGGTACGTACCGAGTTGGTTGGCGATGTAGCGCTCGGGTCCCAGGAAGCCCATGGCGAGCAGCACCAGCTCGGCGCGGTATATCTTCTCGGTCCCGGGGAGCTCCTTCATCTCCCAGCGGCCGCCCGGGCCGCGGGTCCACTCCACCTCCACGGCTGACACGCCGCACACGTTGCCTTGGCCTGAGAGGTGCATAGTGAAATTAGTGAAAGTTAAAGAACGAAGAACTCTTAAATAAATGTATTTAAAGTTATATACATACATACATAAGCAGCCTATATACGTCCCAATGTAGGGCACGGGCCTTCTCTCAGGGAGAGAGTATGGGCTTAATCACCATAATTCGAAACTATTAGCAATTCTTTCACCTGGTTGTGCAATAGTGATCTCTATTTTTTTTTTTTTTTTTTTTTTTTTTTTTTTTTATTTATTTAAACGAAAACAAACGGTCTCACAAAAATCATGTCCAGTAGTCTTAGAAATGAATAGACCTATAGTTTTCCGAACTTACAATTTTTTATATAGATCCTTAAAAATTATAACCAATGCTTATTTGCTTTAAGAAACAATGAAAATTGCAGGAAAAAAGTTACAAGAAACAAACAAGTCTGTAGCTTAACTTCAGCCTAATAACTGAAGAATATTATGTTTAAATGAGCTTAGTGTACTACAAAAAATATCAATTTCACTCAGCTTATCATTATAAAGTTTACAAGTGCGTCTAATAAAACGATTCTGTCCACTACGTGTGCCATCACAAGATAGTGAAAAAAGGTCTCTCTTGCGTGAACCCCTACGGGGAACTTTAAAACTTATTTTATTCAAAAGAAATGAGGAGTCAATAATATTATTTAGAATTTTAAAAAGAAAAACGAGATCTATAACGATTCTTCGCCGTTGGAGTGACGTAACTTTGTGGTGCTCACCTGCAGCAGCGTAGTTTAGAAAGTAAGTATTGGTACGATAATCTAGACTTTTTAAAAACTTATTTTGTATTGCTTCGATCCTATCTATATGCACATTGTAAAACGGCCGCCAAACAGTGGATGCAAATTCCAAACGACTGCGGACATAACTATTAAATAGTGTTTTATAAGTTGAGGCAAGTTTGAAGGGCTTCCCAAGTCTCAAAATAATACCGAGTTGTCTGTAAGATTTATTTATTATGTTGTCTATATGAGACGTAAAACTAAGTTTGGAGTCAATTATAACGCCTAGGTCACGAATTTGTTTAACCCTTTCAAGAGTTTTACTACATAATTTATATTCGTAATGAATAGGGTTGAGTTTACGTGTAAAACTTATTGTGTAACATTTATCTGGATTCAGAAATAGGTTATTATTTTCACATATTTGTTCAAAGCTAGAAAGATCCTTCTGTAATAGTTTACAATCATCCACGTTTCGGATAATTCTAAAGATTTTTGTGTCATCTGCATACAGCAACATGTCCGAGTTGTTTACACATTTAATAATATCATTTAAGTACAAAATGAATAATAATGGGCCTAAATGTGACCCTTGGGGCACACCCGAACTAATTGGTTTAAATTGAGAAGTAAATCCCCTCAAAACCACTGCTTGTGTCCTATTGGTTACATAGGATTTAATCCAACGGAATAGGTCGCCGTGAATACCAAGGTGCCAAAGCTTCCGTAACAGAGTGTTATGACTGATCTTATCAAAAGCCTTTGCGAAATCGGTATAGATTGCATCCACTTGGCACTTGTCATCCATTGCGGTAAGTATAACATCAGTAAATTCAAGAAGATTTGTGTCCACACTTCGACCCCTGAAAAATCCGTGTTGATTTGGTATGATATGTCGGCTAACTATTAAGGAGAGCTGGTCTGTAACAATTTTTTCTAGAATTTTACTGAATTGACATAATTTTGAAATAGGCCTATATTTTTCAATGTTCTGAGAAACCTTACCCTTAGGTATAGGGGTAACCCAAGCTCGCTTCCACAGACTGGGAAAAATCCCCTCTTGAATAGATTTTTTAAAAATAATTGTGATAGGCGGGGTTAATGAGCATGAACATCGGGAAATAAGTAAGGGGTGGATGCTATCGGGACCTGCTCCCTTATTGACATTGATACATTTCAAATATTTATATACTATTTGTTCATTTATTTCTATGGAAGTGGCATCTATGATGGCATCCAAAGCAGGCTCCAAGTCATCCGTGGAAATAAGTTCCGCATCACAAGTTTCAAACACGGATTGAAAATGCACATTGAACATATTGCAAATCTGCTCGCCGTCCGATGAGGATGAACCCTTGTAATGCATTGTCTGAGGGAACTCATTGTTGGAAAAAATGTTTTTTATATAAGACCAAAAGAATTTCGGGTGGGAATTAATTTTTGATTCCGCGTAATTAATATAATCATTGTAACATTTCCTTTCCATTTTCTCTGCTCTTTTTCTAAGCAATGAGAAAGTTTTGTAATCAAGCTGATTTCCATACGTTTTCCAAATTTTATGAGCTTTCCGTTTTTCTTTTAAAAGCTTAATTAAAGGTCTACTAAACCAAACCGGGTGGGACGTGGTATCACTCACGTTACGGTAAGGTACATATTTATTAATTAAATTGTCAAGCAAAGTATAAAATTTTGTAATACTGTCTTCCACCGTAAAAGGGGAAAAATACTCTTTCCAATTAATCTGATTTAATTCTTTTGAGATTTCATCATAATTAGCGCGCCTAAAGTTAAATAGCTTCTTTGTTTTACTCTTCAGCGGTGGAGGCAAACACGGGTTAGAAAAAACAATATGTAAAGCTTTATGGTGCGGGTCTTCAGGAGTAAGTGGGTGAGGACACGCAACAACATGGCATGAATTATTACATATAATTAGATCCAGTATCCTATCGTTAATATTTCGAGCAGAATTGTACTGATTAGTTCCGGTCAAAGACAAGAATTCACTTAGTGATTTAGTTAATTGGTCGTCGCCTTGAATAAGCGACATAAGTGTGTCACCATCATCGTTCAAGGTACCAGACCAAACTGCCATACTTATATTGAAATCACCTAGCAACAGAAACATATCTTGAGGCCTATCAGTCATAATTTCTGCTGTATTATCTAGGAAACATGTAAGTGCGTCATATTGGCTGCGACCGTGAGGTAGGTAAAGACAAGCAATATTTAAATAATGTTGGCCGTCGCCGCTGTCAGCAGGGAACGGGCGAGGGCGCCGGCCCGCGCCCGGCCCCGCCGCCAGCGGCACGGACACCCACAGGCACTCGGCGGCGGCTCGCGGCGGGCACGCCCAGTCGCGGCGCTCGCCCGCGAGCTCGCGGCGCAAGGCAATCAGCGCCCCACCGCCGCGCGCCGCACCCGTCTCAGCTTCAGACCTGTCACATCTATGCACTATGTACCTAGAATCGAAATACTCACGATCATAAAAATCTTCCGTTAACCAGGTCTCTGTAAGGCAGATTAAGTCGTAGTCCGCAGCCAGAACTCGTGGTAGAAAATCAAGAGACTTAGTACGTAGACCCCTCACATTTTGATAGTAAACGTTTAAACTACTCATTGGCATAATATCAAACTAAGCACGAATGAAATAAGGTCGTCAAAATAGATAAGGGCATCAACGCAAGAGAAGCTCAGCGAAAAATTTACCTTAATGGTATATGGATGTAAGTGTTTCATGGCCAGAATCGCTTGACAAATCGTAATCCCATGGTTTTGTTGTGATTTCACTTGGCATATTAACTGGTAATACTTATAGGTTAGGCATTTCCACACAATAAAACTAGTGCACAATACTGGCAGGAAAGCCGGACATTGTAAGATTTGTGAAGATATTATGTATACTTTTCGAACAATATTTATTTTTAAATTATGAATTGTTAGTCACTTAATCCTATTAATATCTTCTTCACTAATGATCTTGATAACAGGAAAATTATCTTTCTTGCGCATATGTATCACACAATTACGAACCCATAGGTACATGTAGCCCTTCTCGACCTTGAGCTCACGGGCGCGTCTCAGCAGCAGCTTGTTTTTAGGTGTTAGGTGTTCGTTAACGAAAATAGGCTGTGGTGGGCCATCGATGCCAATGTCGGTAGTCATCATACCACGACGCGAGCGCACAGCTGCAATCAGCTCGTCCTTGCAGCGCCGGCGAGTTAATCGCACGATGATGGACGGGTCACGACGCAGGTCATGCTTTCCTCCTCCCGTTGAGCTACTTTCGTCAACATCACCCACCGATTTCGGCTTCCCGCGAACCGGATCAGGGTAACGGCGTACACGATGGACACTGTCGATGATGTCGTCCGAATAAGGAAGACCAACCTTGATGAATAAATCCCTTATGACGCTGTACAGGTTTTCACCCTTTTTGGAGGGTATGCCTGAAATCTCCACATTGTTTAATCTTCCATACTGGTTGATCCTTTCGTTTTCATCGGTTACACTCTGTAGTTGAGACTCACAGCTCTTAAGTTTCTCTGCAAGCTCGTCTGTTTTATGGACTTTCAACTCCAGGGCTGTGAGACGTACGTCAAAGCTCTCCAGTTTGGCGTCAATGGCCGTAACACTTTTATTCAGGTCGATTATTCCAGTGGAAAGAGCGGGAATCGTGTCATCCTTTAGTTGATTAAATTCTCCTCGGAATGCTCTTAATTCCGTCATTATGGCCATAAGACTCACTTGCTCACCATCACCGCCGCAGACCTTTCTGGGGACTTTAGAAGAAACGGAAGCGACCGAAGCAGGGGTATCCTGAGAATTCATGCAAGTACCGCATCTCCAGTGCGCTCGTTGCTCCTCAGGCCAACGACGAAAGTACTTTTCTGGCACTCCCGAACATGAGTAGCACAAGAATTTTAAACAGCTTTTGCACTTTATACGGTCGATTACTTCCTCTTTACACATAAAGCATTGCATTTTTAGTGCGGCATGCACTTCCTGTTGACTGAAAACCAAACCGTAATTACCAGACGCACGGTTCTAATTCGGCTGGCGTATAAGTTATTGTTAACACGTACGTTGCGATTAGATCGAAGGCGACCGATCGAAGCCGGCTCGAAACGCTAACTGATCTATCTATTTATATTAAGCGGGTCTAACCGCGATTGGTTTAGGTAAAATGTTATTACCTTAAATTCCCGATTAGACCCGTTTAATTTATAACTACTAGCTGACTCGGCAAAAGTTGTTTTGCCACATTAATTAGCCTACGACCTATTCTTAGACCTACCAAATATACACCAAAAATTTCATAAAAATCGGTGAAGTCGTTTCGGAGGAGCTCGATAATAAACATTATGGCACGAGATTTTTATACATAAGAAGATTATGTACGATTGGGTATGAGCATTAAGCTCTGCGAGTCATAAAAAATTATATTTATTTATGCCATAAAAAATCTTACAGTATTACAGTCTATTCTAACGCGCTATAAGACTAAACGTATAATATGATTATACTTAACACAAATACACACAACAAATTAAAACAAATTAAAACTATATAAACTAGATTAAAACAAATTAAAACTATATAAACTAGATTAAAACAAATTAAAACTATATAAACTAGATTAAAACAAATTAAAACTATATAAACTAGACAAAAAATTATCATGCATCTTCATCCTTTCTCTCGCAAAACCTCTGACACTCACTACGTGCATGTGGCTCACAGATCGTGTAACCAGGCCATTTTAAAACTTTAAAAAAATCTGAGGGCCAATTATAAGTCTCTACTTACAGAATCATTTTAAGTAGTAAATGAGCTCTTTAAGCAAAACCACAAATGACAGCTTAAAAAATACCTTAATAATATATTCTAGCGGTCTTATTTATAAAAAACTAACGATTCCACTAAAACAGCCTTCAGTGAGACTCATGGCGGTCTTAAGACAGATCTTAACTAAATTGTGATTTATAATGTAATAATAATAATAATAATCCATTTATTGAGACAACAAGGCCCGTTTATGTTAGTAACAATAGAACTTATAGGCTAGGGTTAGTACTTAATAACTAAACATGATTTTGTTTTACACATCAAATTCCACAGCAGTGGGCTATCAGGACGTGACGCAAATACATTCAGGATACCATTGCGACTATGGCGTACCCGGGTAAGCAATGAGGCACACTTTTTGCGTACGAGGGCATGGAACCCGTCCACACGAGCCTCCGCAAACATGGCCGACGCGCTACACCAACGCGGTAGCCGCAAGAGTGCCCTGAACGTGTTATTGTATTGGACCCGCAGAGCATTGTAAGCCTTTTGAGTATACGCAAACCACAAAGAACCTGCATATAAAGATGTACAGTAAGCTTTAAAAAGTGTAATTTTTACTGCATCCGTGCAGCGCGAGAATCTGCGACTAAGCATATTGGCCCTGACTGACAATGCTCTGCGTTCCCTTTCTAGGTCATCGTCATCTTTTAAATCCTCCCTAAGTAGATGGCCAAGATATTTGAATTGGGGCACTCGTTCTACTGTTACGCCATTTAGCATTACAGGGGGATAATCAGTTGGATTCTTACATTTGGAATGAAATATCATGAGTTGCGTTTTACCACCATTATAGATAAGACCATGCGCCGAGGCGTAACGTTCGCAGATCGCTAGCAACTTACGCAATGCTCTGATCGAGGGGGTCAACAGAACCATGTCGTCTGCATAGCTCAAGTTGTTGACACTAATACCGTCAATAGAGCAGCCGACATGAGCGCTCCTAAGCCCCACGATCAGCTCGTTCACATACAGACTAAACAATAAAGGAGAGCTAAGACCACCCTGCCTCACTCCACAATCCAGCTTATATGGCTGCGAATAGCTACCTGCCCATCGAACCTTATTTATCTGATTAAGGTACCAATACCGCAGCACAGATATCAGCTCCAGTGGAACTCCAGAGTCATCCAGCTTCTTCCACAAAAGGTCATATGCAACAAGATCGAAAGCCTTAGACAGGTCCAAAAAGCACGCGTATACTGGTGTCTGTCTGTCTGTATAGCACCTCACCGTGTGCTTTAGACTGAAAATAGCGGATTCAGTTGATAGCCCTGGCTGAAATCCGAACTGCGCATCATCTAACTTAATATGCTTTCTCAGTCTAGAGTTCAGGATACTGTCCAGCACTTTGGCCAGGATCGTAGCAAGGGAAATAGGCCTATAATTCGATTTATCTGAAATATCACCAGTCTTGCACTTGACTATAGGTACAACAACAGTTTCCATCAGCTCTGGTGGTAAATACGAGTGGCTTATACATAGGTTGAACAAAAGTGCTAGGACCCTAGGTAAGTGATCTCCGCCGTATTTGAGATGCTCAATGCTGAGCCCGTCGTGCCCTGGTGATTTACCACGTGACATCTGCATTATTACGCTTTTTATTTCTTTTGCAAGTACTATAAAGGCCACACTAGGCTCACGACCGGCGGCGGCCTCAGCATTGAAATCTCTTTTTGGAGGGCCCAATGGCGACTGCACGGTAAAACAGGCTCTGAATGTTTCAGCCACTTTATGTGGGTCTGACTCGTTGCTGACGCTCACAGGAATACTAACCTTGTGATCAGCCTTTTTTGTGCATTTCCAAAAATTTTTAAAATTGCATTTAGAATGATGTGAGGCCAACATGTCCATTCGGATTTGCTCCTGGTGATTTTGACACCATTTAAGCTTCCCTTTAAATATTTTACGAGACTCTAACATATCATAATAAACCTGACCCGAAATAGGCTGGCCAAAGTATAACCACGAGTGGTACTTCTCCTTGGCACACCTGTAGGCATCACCAACGTGCCTATTCCACCCAGACAGCGCTTTTTTGCGATAAACCTTTACCCTATACGATAATATGGAGGCATCGCACATAATTTTTATTATATTCTTATACAATTCATCAATTATGGCCTTATGTCTAGTATCCTCACATCCATGATAAGCACACGCTTGACACTCTACTGGAAAATCTATGAGTCTGAGTTTTTCATTACAGGAATTTTTATATAATTGTATCTGCTCATCATTCCGCTCACCCCATAAAATCTTATTTACTACAGCTTTAGGTGGTAATACCATCTTATTTCTAATTAAGTCTAACCTACATTTTACTATTAGAGGAAAGTGGTCTGACCACAGTACGTCATGTTTCACGATAACTTCAGTCACACATTCCTTCGCCGCGCTTGTCACAAGGCAATGGTCAAGCCACCTTTTGCATCCGTGTGCTTCACTAATAAATGTGAAAACGTTACTTTGTCCACTTAATAAATCAAAATCAATACAAGTCCAGTTTTGTCCATGTGAAAAATTTAAAAGTTCATTAAAAAATAACTCACCAGGGTGTGCATTCAGGTCTCCTAGTATGAATACCGACTCCGTAAGCTGTTCCTCAATTATTGCACTTACCGCACTCAAACAGTCAGTAAATTCAATCATATTCTCTACGCACTGAGTAGGCATATAAACACTTAATACCAACACCGATTTATTGCTAGATAGATGAATACGTATCGCCGCAATGCGGGGGTTTAGGCACTTAATAACTGTAACAGACTGAAACAATGACTTGCGCCAGAGTAGCGCCACTCCACCATACGGCCGTCCTCTAATGACCCCAGCACCAATATCCATTGCAGAAGTACCCGTACTCCCAAAGTCATTGTGTATACTAGCTAAGTATGGTAACTCACAGGGCATAAGCCAGGTCTCCTGTAGCGCGATGACGTCAGCTTCACTGCATAGCAATCGAATACTATCTATTGACCTTTTTATACTTTTGCAATTAAAAGATAACTTTATGAAGTCAAATCTCCACATAAGCTAAGCTATAAGCCCTCCGCAACTAAAGTCGCTAAAACCTACTTAAAGCAGTTTCTTTAATCTGTGATATGCACCGCTTGAGTGAATGAATGTCAAACTCACAAAGCTGCTCTGGCGGTGTAGAAAGACAATTTTTATTATTAAAATAGAATTGGGTGTGTCGAAAGACAATTTTTTGATTTAGGGTTCCGTTTGCGAAATAGTAAAGCGCAAATTTTTGTCCGAGTAGGGCGTCCCCCTCCCACTCCTGACTAAACGGTTGAACGTAAAAAAAATCAGGATAATAGAACATTATCGTCGTTCATATTGCAAAATGTCACATGTCAAAAAAAAATACTATTTTTGTTTTCTCATCGAAATTGTATAAAAAATTTATTCTGTCACATATGCAAGACATTGCAATCGTCGGTCTCATTGGTTGTGTATACTATGACGACTTAATTTTCTTCTAATTTATTAATTTTCATACTAATTCGATGAAAAAAACAAAAATCGTATTTTTTTGACATGTGACATTTTGCAATATGAACGATATATAATGAAAAGTATCACGGTTAAGTAGGCTTTACTAGTTAACGAGTAAAAGGCAACCAACCTATATAAGTAAAATTGCGTACAGAATCCATTGAAAATGACTTCGCTGAAGTTGTTAGTTCTGTAAAGCAGATAAAAAACCCTTCTTTCTACGGAACCCTACATTGCACATAGCCGACACGCACTTGGCCGGTTTTTTATAAATAAAACCGTAGGAATATAATTTATTCTAACAACTCTGCACCAACTTTTTCTCTCCAGCTTTGAACTGATGAGATAAGCAAGTCAATTTAATAAACTGGCGAAGATAGGTCTCCAGTTTTTTAAATTCGTTACAAACCCTGCACAGATATGAGTTTTGCCTATATTTAGAATATCACTTTTTCCAGATGAAATGCGGGATTTGATCAGACGTAATACGGTGCAGCAGGGTTATATCAGCTATTTCGCGACGCTTTTCAGAGACAGAAGGTGATACCTACGACACGACTCCAAATAACTAACCCTACCATGTTTAGTTTCAAATGACCCAAAAACGTTCTTTGAACAATTACCAAGCTTTTAACATACACATTGTATAAAGGATTCCAGACGATCCGCCCGTGAACTGTTAGAATTGGAGTTGGAGCTGGCTATTGATCTTAAACTATTTATAGAGCCTATGAAGGTATAAGCAAACATATTCACCATCGTCAAGGAACTCCTTGGTGAGCGTGGAGAACCTGCGAGGGTCGTTTCCGAACTTCACCTTCACCTCCTCGTGTCCGTAGTCCACTCTGCAACAATACGTAGCTGTCAGGTTTACAGCCGCAACCGTAAAATAAACTGCCTTAATTAAGTACATAATAATACAGTTCACAGATAAAAAATATTATTGAAGTGTCAATACAGATCAAATTGCACAATCCTGAACACTGTAGGCCACAGAGGCCACGGGTTATATTGCCTTCGCGTATGTTTGGGTTCGGGAAGGATCTCGAACGTCGCGGTATACTTACAACCTTAATGAAGTGTCGTTACAGTTCAAAGTGCACTAACCTGAAGACTCTAGGCCACTGAGGCCACGGGTTGTCTTGCCCCCGCGTAGGTTTGGGTTCAGGAAGGATCTCGAATGTCGTGATGGACTTAGCGCCCTGTCGCAGCGATGTGGCGATGCAGTCGCACCTATGTGGCAACATTAATAAGGTAATAAGTGAAGCCATCAAGAACGAAAATCCATAAAAATATAACATGACGTCCATATAGAACAACCACGTGTTCTGGTCCCAAAACCTGACTGCGCCAGGCGGAGGCTTATTTTAATTATTGTTTTATATCATCGTTTGTTTGACATTTAGCATCATAAGTAGTTGACACGTAAATAGTAACAAAAATCTGTAAGCCTTTCAAGGCAAAACATGTTGGGAGTATTTTTTGTAACTATACCTATGCATACTCATGCTTTAAAAATAAAGTCACACTCATGAAAAAACACCCAGGCTGAGGCCATTATAAATATATTCATACCTACTTATCATTAATTATTTCAGATAAAAACTCCATGACAACAACCAGACACGAGTGGTTAGTAAATCACATAGCCTATGTTATTTTGATATCATGCGGAATACATTCAGACAACTAGAAATTGTTTCATAATTCTCTCACTATTGTAGAGTAAAAAACGTGAGATTCACATGAGAACAAAAAAAAACTACACAATTTTTTTTCATCTGAAGAAAGCAAAGCAGGGCTATTTGCGTAATTGAAGTGCTTGATAAAAGCGTATTATGCCTAAATTAACCTTAACCTTGTATTAAGAAATTGCTATTGTTCTATTAATGTTAATTAGAGAAACAGTTGAACTACAGACAATGGGGTTATTCATTAGCATAAATAATTAACAAAATTAGCAATAATTTATTCAAATGCATAAAAAAATAACAAATTCGTTCGCCAACTTAGGCTTCATTGTTTGTTTTTATTTAACTAAACTGTCAAATAAGTTATCCATTGACCTTCCATAAATGAGGGACATAACATCACGCAGGTGAAATTGCATACCGAAACGAGTCGCGATTTCATAATAAATATACAGGTTTTAAAAACCTATTTAGAGGCTAAAAATTCCACCCATGCCGGGACTTGAACCCGCGACCTCTGGCTCACCGCGCCAGCGCTCTTCCAACTGAGCTAATGGGCAAGTGCAAGCATCGATGAAATTTCGAGCCTCTTTACAAACTTCTTGTATCTTCTTCTTCTTCAATGTGACATAATAATAATATTGCTTACTAGCTGTCCCGGCGTACCGCCACAGAAGCGGTTTATGTGATTCTTGCACAGCACCATCTAAGTGTGCGTTTGCTTGTGCGTGCGCGTGCGCGTGTGCGTGTGTGCGTGTGTGCGTGTGTGGGTGCGTGGGTGCGTGCGTGCGTGCGTGCGTGCGCGTGTGTGTGTGTGTGTGTGTGTGTGTGTGTGTGTGTGTGTATGTGTGTGTGTGTGTGTGATAAGTGTTCTCTATCTTCGATTCAATTGGGTAACTGGGTACCGATTGGTAGACTTTATATGACCGTTCCAAATTTACTAACCCGGTGTCACCGCCGCCGATAACCAGAACATTCTTATCCTTAGCGCTGAGCTCAGGATTGTCCTTAGGTTGGTGGCCCTGCTGCAGCGGGCCCATCTGCTTCTTCTGCCAGTTCTCGAGGAACTCCATGGCGTAGTGGATGCCGTTCAGTTGGCGGCCCTTCAGCGGGAGGTCGCGCGGCCACGTTGCCCCCATGCAGAGGACTATCGCGTTGTATCTGTACGGAACGGAAGGTGTTATGAGATTATGGAAACAAATAAAAAAATAAAATAATCAGCGCTAGTCGCCTTTGACTACCATTTTGCTGAACTGCAAGTTTTTTTTTTTGTTGCACTTGTGTTCGGCATGATTGCATTAGGTAGTATTATTTTTGTTCTCGTTTCTCTCCGTAAATTTGTTTTATTTTTGTATTACAAATTGTTTTACTTCAATGAGTGACGAATTCTATATTGAGCAGGAAAAATATTCGTACAAAGGCGAGCTGGATACTAATGCCTATTCGAGAGAGAAAATTATCACGCTGTACCTTTGCGACATGGAGGAGATTATAAAATGACAGAGAGGGGAGAGCAAAATAAAATATAAGTTTTTATGTGAAATAACTATCAGCAAACGATTTTCAGATATTTTCATTTACTTGTGCTGTAAATCTATATTTTATATAGTTCCTGCCAAATTTCATGATTGTAGGAGAGAACGGGAAGTGCCGCACAGGTTACGATAGTGGCAAAACAAGGTTCGGCAGTCATCTAGTTCACCTACGTCCGGGCAACATATTGATGAGCATAGGTCCATTCGCCAAAACCTTTAAGATAAAAAGATAGCATACGAATTTTGTTTTTGTTGTACACAGCAGAAAACAGCACCATTATGTTGTAATTTTTCATAAAATATTTAAAAAATAACGTATAAATTATATAAGCTTATGTCTATATTTAGGTATAAATTGTGTTTTTGGCAATAAATGTAGTCCACTTTCACTTTCTATGTTAAGATTGTTACGCTTAAAGACCACGCCATCGGCTTGCAGCAACCGTACGCGCCGTCCCACCATGACTTTGCCCGCTTCGCCGTGAGAACGTACCGGATTAATTGAAAAACTGCACCAATCACCACAGAACAAGGTGCATACTCACTCGGCAGCCAGCCCGTTGGCGGAAATGTCCTTCCCGACGTCCACATTGCACTTGAAGACCACGCCCTCAGCTTGCAGCAGTTTCACGCGCCGCCCTAACGCCTTTTTGCCCAACCATACTAGTGTCATGGAAAATCAGACCTAAACCCTACTACACAACGTCTATACTCACTCGGCAGCCAGCTCGTTGGCCGAAATGTCCTTCCCGACGTCCACATTGCACTTGAAGACGACGCCCTCAGCTTGCAGCAGTTTGACGCGCCGCCCCACCACGTCTTTGCCCAACTTCATGGTGGGAATGCCGTACTGGAGTAGGCCGCCGGGACGGTCGTTACGCTCGAACACCGTGACTAGGTAACCGGCCTGGGAAGAGAATCGTTGCATTCACACAGAATGGGGCATTGTATACGGTTGTACAATAACATACCTGGAGACATAATAACTAGTAAGTTTATCAGAGACGCGGTTCAAAAAATATGTAAAGCAAACTATGCAAGAAGGGCTATGTACCATCAAAAAAATTTAAATTACAAAGATGTCTGGAATTAAAGCCAGTTCAATACAGTCGTATAAAGTTCTGGGTTTTAGAATAACAGTCATATTTATGTTAATATTCGGTTTCTCGCCAACTAATAATCCGTTAATCATCTGCTAACAGTTGGCCAAAGCACATACTAAGTACAAAAGAAACAACTGATAATCGTCGACCGTCGTTAACGTATAAGAAACCGGTAGGGGTTCTCATTACGTTACCGCTAGACCAACGGTGCAGTACAGTTATGTATGTGGGTAGATAACTGAGGGTAGATACAAAGACACTGTCTCGCGCACACGGGCAGGCCGGGCTGTCAGTGGCAGTCAATCATTGGGTCGGGAGCCGGACGGTCGTGTCGGTAGTGTGCGTGAGCGAACCAGAGTGTTACACTAACTAGTGAATATTAGAGTTACCTTGTTGAGCTGATGAGCGCAAGCCAGACCAGCGGGCCCCGAGCCGACGACGCCCACAGTCATGCCGTTGCGGTGTTCTGGTGGCTGCAATAAAAAGGTATAACTTTAAAAGTGACTTCCTTCCCTCCCTCCTTCCTTTCTTACTTCCTCCCTTTCCTCCCTCCTTTCTTCATTTAATTTAAATTCTTTCCTTACTTTCTACCTAACTTCCTTCCTTTTGACAGATTCTATTGGTTTTAGCTATCACGGTTCATGAGATACAGCCTGGTGACAGACAGACAGACCCTAAAAACTAAATGACTGCTTAGACTGGTAAGGGACCGGATGAATTGGCGTGAAAGAAAAGAGGCCTATGCCCAACAGTGGGCTCTGTTTATGGGCTGATTAGATAGACCTCTTTTAACAGCAAAACATTTCCTTGACAATGGCATTGTTCTAAATATTGACACTAGTTACAAATGATAGTCCATTTTAAAGGTCAGTAAAAATCATGTTACAATTATAGATTAATAATAATCACTGATTTAGCGCCACTTGCACCATCCCACTAACCCTGGGTTAACCCGTTAAACCGTTAACCCGGTATCGAATTGTACTGGTAACCATGGTAACTTCAGGTTTAACCGGTTAGCCCTGGAATAGTAGGATGGTGCAAGTGGCGCTTATTGTATTTTTGTGAATAACTGTGTAACTAATTCGACCTTCTAACGTTCGTTTCACAAGTGAATGTTTGAATAAAAAACGCCAAGATATTGACATCTCGGTATTTCGTAAGAAACTTCTTTTTTTAAATCTTTTACGTTTGCTCAGATTAGGAGTGTTTTGAGAAATTTTGTTTAGTTAAAGAGTACCACTAGAAACTGACAACTCGTAGCCTCAGTTGGTGAAATACTTCCGTGCATGACCCACTTCAGGTTTCGTAGACTGATTCTTTTTTTTCGCTTTAAAAAAATTAAAGCTGCCCAAATCGAAATATTCAGCTCAGCATCTCAAAATTACCTATTTTCTGTTCTGTTTTTTTATAAATTATAAAAAAACAGAACTTTTTTTAGGACAATGCCCATACGCGTTGCCACGGGCACGATTCAGCCGTTTTCGATGGCGTGGTCGACGATGTTCTTGATGGTGACGGGCGGCCCGGAGATACCCAACACGCATATCGTCGCTTAATTTCTAACACCACGTAAGTCATTGTTTGCCGGTTTGGAAATGTCGGTGCTTCGCTAGAGAATGAAACGACGAAGTACAGGGAGAAGCGTTACCTCGGGCACGATCCAGCCGCTTTCGAAGGCGTGGTCGATGATGGCGCACTCGATGTTCTTGATGGTGACGGGCGGCTCCGAGATGCCCAGCACGCAGGCACCCTCGCACGGCGCCGGGCACACGCGGCCCGTGAACTCTGCAAGAGTTAAGGTAAGATAAGATAAGAATATTCGTTGTATAAGGTCCTGCTCGCTGGAACGACGCTCTCAAGTTTACGAAGGTTCTTTGTTACAATAACTTTATAGTTCTTGTTCGTGATCGCACAACTTAAGAGTGTCAGGGACGGACTGGCAGAAAGAGAGACAGGGAGAGAGAGTGTGAGAGAGATAGTGAAAGAGTGAGACAGTGTGAGAGATAGAGAAGGAAATACAGGGGGAGGGAGAGGTTTCTAAAGAGAGTAAAAGATCTCTCTCTGTATGTGTGTGTGTGAGAGAGAGAGAATGAGAGGCAAAAAGAGGGAAATACAAAAGAAGGTAGGGGAGGGTGAGTTCTAAGAGAGAGAGAGAGAGAGAGAGAGAGAGAGAGAGAGAGAGAGAGAGAGAGAGAGAGAGAGAGAGAGAGGCAATGCGAAACAAAGAGAGAGGAAGAAAAAGGCTAGAAACTTTTAAAGACAGGGAGAGCGAGTGGAATAAATAAAGAATATTCTCTCTCACTCCCTTAAGGCTACTCTTACATGGAGCATGCTATCTCGCTAACACAATTTAACATTTTTTAATATTGTAATAATATGAGTAAACTTTTGGTAAATTTGGTCTGAGGGTTTGATGTATAATTAGATTACGGACATTTGAAATATACTTTTTGTTTTCTTATGCGTAATTTTTAATAAAGTAAAATCTTCTGAATCAAAAGCTTAGCACGGGGTAACAAAAATATGCCTTGAATATCCACAATTCAATTATTCATCAAACACTCAGAGCACATTCATCAAAGTATACTCATTTTATTACAATCACTAAAAAATTTTATATCGTGCGAGCGAGACAGCACGCTCCACGTAAGACCACTCTTAAATAGTGACCGGGGAAGTTGTTGGTCTGCAGAAGCTGCGCCAGCGCCTGCCGCCAGTCGCCGCGGTAGATGAGGTCGTTCCACTTGGGGATGATGTTGCCGAGCGGGCAGCCGTGCCCCGACTGGCAGAACGGGACGCCGCACTCCATGCAGCGCGCCGCCTGCGACACGACCGCACACGACGTTGCCTTACTAATTGGTCCGTGTTACGCAGAAACATTCCAACCCACAGTAAGTATGTAACTCTGGAGAAAAACGCTTTTCTTTTTGTACAACATTGTTTTGTTCCGACGTTTTATATTTGCAATCACTATAACAAGCGGCGGTAGCTTAGTGGGTAGATCATTGGACTCGGAAGCCTGAGACTCGGGTTCGATTCCCAGTGCGGGCATGTACTATGACCTTGTTTTCTAAGTTATGTACATTTGTGATGTTATAGTAGCAATACTACTTGCTAACTTGAAGTCGCCAATCCGCGGTGGGCACGCATGGTGATTAAGCCCATACTCTCTCTCTGAGAGAAGGCCTGTGCCCTACAGTGGGGCGTATACAGGCTGATTATGATAACATTAAATATGTCTGAACAAAATCGTGGAAAAAAACAATATTATACATAAATAAAGCATTTCTCAGCAAATAATTCTGCGTAACACGGTCCAATTAAAAATTCATTATATATTACTGAAACACTTTCGAGAACATCCTTTATGGGGCATTGTATACGGTTGTACAATGAGATACCTGAAGACATAATAAGCTTACCAGAAACGCGGTTCAAAAAATGTTTAAAGCTCACTTTATGCCAAAAGGGCTGCTTTAGATGACAAAGATGTCTGGAATCGAAGCCAGTTCAATGCACTAGTTCTACTGTGTTGATTAAGGACTAAATTTGAAAAGACTAAGCTTGTAGTTTTTGTGAATTTAACTTGTAACGTCCGCAGTTTCTGTGTTACTTTGAATAAAAACATTCTAATTTTAAAAAAGTTCGCAGAAAAAAAAAATAATAAAATTAATTCAAAATCTGCGCAAATAAAGAAGAGTTTGTGTTTAGTTTTTGACGACAGAGAACCGAAATGTAAACATTTTGCATTTGCATTTCACTTAAAAGATATTAAACCTGCTTTCACGAAACATTAGAAATTCGAATGAAAGTTTATAATCACAGTCTTATTCACAAAATATAAGAAATCAATGAATATTATTAATTTATGATTGTATTTACTGACCTTTAAAATGCCGTTACAATTGTCACTATTTAGGACTAAGCCTGTTATTCCAATATTAACTTATTTTACAAGGGAAAACATTATAACATGAAAAGAGAGGCACAGTACAAAAAAAAAAAGATTGGGAACACCTAATTCAAAACCCAAGCAGTTTTTACCTGCACGCGCAGTCCACGGCGAACGTGATTGAAGTTGTAGATCTCGTCCCAGTCGCGCAAACGCTTCTCGGCCGGCCGGTACAGTGAAGTCTCGCGCGGGTACTTTATGAAGCCCCTGGGCGTTGGAGGAAATCAGAAATAAAAAAAATATTTCAACGCAAAGAATTTCTATTCTAAGATAAGATAAGATAAAAAAGTATATATTACCTCATCAGAAAAAATATTTAAAACAAAGTAAGGCTTAACTAGTGATGACATAAAATAAGGCAAAAGGTAGTGGATCAATTCTGTTTGTTCAATGTCAAGGTACCGCCTTAGGGTCGAGTTGTAGTGGAGAAAAAGGCAGCGATGAAAAACTCCACTCTGACCATCTTTTCTCAAATCATATTCAGTCCATTATAGGCTATTCAGGCTAAGTGTATTCATGTAATCTCCCCCTGTATATAAGAAATATAACGGCCAAGTGCGAGCCGCACTCGCGCCTCGAAGGTTCCGTAGTACCCCATCAATTGGGTATTTGACAAAATATCAAATGAGTTACATAATTTTATAACGGAATTTTGTATGAAAATACTGGCTTATGACGTCACATTTCAAAGCACTCTTTTTATGTTTAATCTATTTAAAAATTGTAATAACTAGTAATTGACTAAAAGAGATACATTTTCCGAGATATTTTGTAATTTTTGTTTTAATCGAGCATATGAAATAATCTATTGTTGATCGTGTCAAATACCGAATCGTGGTTTGTGGTTTTCGCCCGCTGGTAGAATTAAGATATTTAAGTTTACCTTGTGGCTGTATGACACTAAATAAAATATATACGTTGTAGTGCAGGAGGAACGATTTCGTATTTGAAAAAAAAAAGATCTAATTCATCTAACATTTTCGGGGATTGTAGCATACTTTTGATAAATGTGGTCTAAGGGTTTGATTGTACCTGTCAGATCACTGAAAACACGGACAGGTCCAAGTCGGACTCGCCCACCGAGGGTTCCGTACAAATTCGTACTTACATATTATAAATAGTTCAGGAATCGAGTCTCGCAGTTTTTTCCGAGCTTTTCCCGAACTTCAAAGACAATCTTTTTAATGATTTAATTACAATTGTAGTTTTCAGATTTTCCCCGTACTTGTAGTATAAGACGATATTACTTGCCAAATTTCATAGTTCTAGGTCAACGGAAAGTACTCTGTAAATTTTGATTCACTTGAGTGTCGAAATATACGTTTTTTGCGGCATAAACGCCCGTAACTTTTTTTTACGTTAACTTAATAGTTTGATTTTTTCACAGCTTCAAGGGACTATATACCTGAGTAAATGGTTTAATTTCAACTTGATACTTTTACGCGTTCTCGAGATAAAAAGTCTTGACAGACTGACGGACGGACAACAAAGTGATTCTATAAGGGTTCCGTTTTTTCCTTTTGAGGTACGGAACCCTGAAAATGTTAAATTGTGCAAGCGAGACGGCATGCTCGACGTAACAAGAGCCTTAAATCAACGATTAAATTAACAGATCGTAGCAGAATACCTTTTAACAATTCCGGCCAGTATTTCAGCGTACGTACGTACGAAGAATTTTTTAATAAAAAATAAAAACCGACTTCGAAACTATTGTTTCGAAGCACTAAAAAGTTAGAAATAATTTTAATATTTAGAAGTATGTATACATGTAGGTATTGTAGAAGTATAATTTGGAGTCGGTGCCCAAAATATATGTGCTGGTCATGAAACTGGGCACCGACTACAAATTGATGTATTGTTTCGAAGTCGGTTTTTATTTTTTATTTAAAAATTTATTTTTTAAAGTTTTAGTAGCGGAGCGGGAGAAAAATATACGAGTCCCTTATAACCATGATTTACCCTACTTAATTCGTTGCTTTAAAGTTTGACGTTTTCAATTTCATTCCGCGAAAGTCTTCACCAGAACATCACCAAATTACCTTCGGACTACTTTTAAGCAATTTTATAAAAGATGCGGATTTTACTAAAGAATGTGGACGGTAAGAAGGCCTTATTTACTGCTGTCCATTGAAGAGTTCCGTTCTCCATCTCCGAAAGTCAAATTAAAATGGGACCAATGGGACGTTATATCTGTTCCAACAAAAAAAGAATTATCGAAATCGGCTAAGATTTGACGGAGTTATGGAGGAACATAGCAAAAAATATATATACGCGTCGAATTGATAACCTCCTCCTTTTTTTTTGAAGTGGGTTAAAAAGACCCCAAATCTTAGATAGATAGATAGAATATTCTTTATTGTATGTACACCAGGAATTACTTAAGAGAATTTAACAATAATATAGTACAGTACAATTGGCGGCCTTACCTAGTCTTATCAAGAATCTTCTCCAGATTCTTCTTCTCCAGTTCCACGTCCCTAACGGCCTCTTCAATGTCCATAATTCCATTCTCCTCCTTCCCGTTGGCCTCTGTTTTGGTCACGGCAGCCTGTTTGGTGAGCACAAGTTTCTGGAGCGCCTTCTGGTACTCGTACGGGAACACTTTGACGAACCGCTTGGCCGGCTCCGGCCACGTTTTCAGGAGATCTTCAGCTATTATTGATCTGGAGAAATTGTAAAACGTTCGTGGGGTTACTGTAATGTATTAACACTTTATATGCAAGCTTGCCAACACGTTAGAATCAAATATCCAGAAACGCGTGGATATGATATGTGTTGGTACCTTTTCCAGCCCTTTTTTCGGATATGGGCATGAGAGTGTAGTACATTACATCAGGCATTATAGTTATGCAAGTGTCGTAAAAATCCCAATTTGCATGACTAAGAGATTTGTAAATCCCTTTTTGCTAAAACGATCTTTAAAAAAAAATTTTTTTTTTACTCCTGGCGCTAGTGAATCTCATGGCACCCTTTAAAAGTTCTAGATAAAGGACAGCAGGACACTAGAGTAATTTTATAAAACTATTACTAGTGCCATATCCAGTTCGGTTTTTTTATGAGATGCACCGCCAGCACGATGGTCAGATGACATCAGGGTCACTGCAGGGCCGACCTGGATTAAAATAGCCGCAGACCGAGCGCGCTGGAGGACTCATGAAGACGCATACGTCCAACAGTGGACAAACAAAAGCTGAAGAAGAAGGAGTATTAAGTATTGCACCCCTTCCCCCCATACTTTAATATTTAAACGTTACCCAACCAGCCATTATCCACAAACCAAAGGTTGACTGGTAGAAAATGCTATTTAAAATTAAGTACGTCTTTGTACCAAACATGTGTTATGTGCAATACTGCCGTCCACAAGCTGAAACGCCGTTATCTCCAAAAATCAACTTTCGAGTTATGCGCAAAAAGAACCTAGGAAATAATAAAAATATATGCTACTTGATAACTATACATATTTTGACTACACCTGCGATATCAAAAGATAAGAGTACTTTAATAACGGCATTTTTCAGTTTTTATCTCTGGAAGTATAAAAGCTAGGAAAAATTGGGTTGGAAGGATCGATAGAAATTTTTTTCTGACAAAGATTACATCAAAAAGTTAAATTCGACTCGATGGTCGATAACCGCATTTTAGCTTGTGTACGGCAGAATAAAGAGAATCTTAATAATAATGTATTAATCTATTTATTTAGGAACGCCAACATGCTAAATATCTACCAGAGCACTAGTAACAAAGTGTTATGTTTTAATGTCTAGTATACGAGTACCTATGTAAGATCTCAACCGCGATCCCTTTATTACCCAGTCAACTCGACGAACTCCTGCAGCAGTTTCTTGACCTCATCCAGGTCTTCGGCCACCTCGAGCGGCAGAAGCTCCACCATCTCGGGGTTGCACTTGTTCTTGAACGAGCCGTCCGTATCGTACACGTAGGCGATGCCGCCTGGTGTAAACAATGTTTATCTCAATACATAGATAGATAGATAGATAGAGAACACTTTATTGTACATAAAAAAGGAAAGTGCACAGATATTTCTTAACCCAAGAGTAGACGGCGGCCTCATCACTAGTGTTCTCTATCTATCTGTGTTTTTTTTCATTCGTACTTTTCCTAATGCCGACGCCCCACTTGGCCACTCGTACTTGCCCATCGCGCTGATTTTGTAAAATCTGCAATGTATAATACGTATTCGTATTGCCAAGTGAAGCGCCAGCCTAGCCAATTTTATTTTAAACTAGCTGTGCCCGCGACTCCGTTCGCGTACATTTCGATTTTTACGAAGCAGCATTTGTATGGGGGCCACGTCTTATCATAACTGGAGCTAGAATTTAAATAGCCTATCCTGTGTCCCAGATGTCTATATGTTTTTATACCAAATTTCATCAAATTCGGATAATTGGTTTAAGAGTTATGGAGGAACATACATACATACATACACACATACAGAAAAAAATTCTAAAAATCGTGAAATTAGTTTCAGTATCATATATTGAGCCTATAAACACAATATCTCTGAAAACAAACTAACTTACTCCATGACCGACCCTTACAGATTTATTATTAGTATATAATATATATAGATATAAAAGTAAAAAAAAATCAAATAACAATAAAAACCGACTTCAAAACACTACAGCACTAAAAAGTTAGAAATAGTTTAAAAGAATACCTTTGAATTAGAAGTATGTATACATGTAGGTATTGTAGAAATATATTTACATATATTATATATGTGTGTGTGTAACCGCCCAATCCAGTACGCTTAGCACGCCACGCTCGAGAAATGCCCTTCTCTATGCAAAAATGTCAATTTATCTGTCGAGCCCGAGATATCTCGACGTTAGCATGGCGACCGCGACCAAGATGGTGACGACAGACACTTGTCTACAACCGGTAACATGGCGGCATTGCCGAGATGATTTCGGCCGAGTTAGACACTAATTTAGACATATGCGACCGAGACATGTCTGGTACCCACGGAGGTAAAGACAAGGCTTCGAGACCATAGAATTCAACAGAAAATACATATTTTGTTAATGTTTTTTGTTTTATTGCTGTATACTACTTTCTTTTTGATGTTCGTTTCAGATATTTATGTGAGATATAAATGGTGATCAGCAAGGCCACAGACCGCTCATGCCGGCAGCGAAGTTCCGGCCGGTGAGGCCGAGTATGAGCACGGTGCCGGCCGTCATGTACTCGCAGCCGTGGTCGCCCACGCCCTCCACGACGGCCACGCAGCCCGAGTTGCGCACGCAGAACCGCTCCGACGCTATACCTCTGTTGACACGAGCTTGCAGTCAATACATGTAACGGTTGAAGTCAGTCAATCAGTAAAAGAAAAACCGGCCAAGTGCGAGTTGAAATCGCGCGGAGAGGGTTCCGTACAATGCCAAAGTCAAGTGTTTCAAGACGCATTTAAGACGCGGGTTAACTACTACTAGCGCTTTTTTTAGTAGGGTTAACTACTACTACTACTATTTTTGTGAACTATTTTCCGTAAGTGAACGTAGTTTATTTTCAACTGAAACAATTCTTATAGGTTTCCTTGTAATCTACAAGAGATGAACTATATTTTGTATTTTTTTCAAAATTTTAGGCTCAGTAGTTTCGGAGATCAGGGGGGGAATGATAAATATTCGTCTTCTTTCGTGAATAAAATCAAAACTATTTATTTTAACAAATATAATTTGAGATCATCATAACGGACCCTTTCATTTCATTTATGATTTGCACATCTGTGTTTGGATCATAGGATTACACCATCCTACCAAATTTTACCTCATTTGGTCTAGTAGATTCGGATCAAATCGGCTGTGACAGACGGACGGACAGACAGACGTACGAGTGATTCTATAAGGGTTCCGTTTTTTTGTACGGTGTAAGGAACCCTAAAAACATACATACACATACATAAATAAATTCAAGCCGGTAACCCAGAGGGGTAGGCAGCTGGTCTCTGACTGCCACTTGCCACGATCTTGACAGATCACTTTCGCTTCCTCAACATTCATTAGTCGTTGCATGCACGCACGCCTGTTTCGGGTACTTTTTATCTTGCCTTAAAAAAAGACTTAACTGTAAAACAGATTTCCATCATTGGTAATTATTACTGGCTGCCATACCAGAATTCCCTGAGCTATGGGTAACAAGTCAATAACAAATAATCAATCAATCAATATCAATCAGTCAATCAATCAATAGACCCGTATTCGTCCTCTGCTGGACATAGGCCAAGATATGTTTGCTGACGCTAACTCATTTTTTCTTTGACCGACCCAATGGTATAACCCGTGCTATTTAACTCGGCGTCTTGCTCAATTAGATCTTCTTCACAGGGGATGCCTATTTAATTTGCACGGGTTATAGTATTGGAATGATATGTACAGTCGTCAGCACATCATCCTCCACATAAGTAAGTGCACTCTTATCAGTTTAGGGCGACTTTGGAACAAAAATGTACAGTTCGGCCTGCTGTAGACTGTACTACTATTGATTAGTAGACTACCAAATAGAGGCCAATAACAGCTATTGCTGTGCTAATATAATTATGTGTGTTAGTCTCAAAGCCCAGGTCCTAGATCTCTAGGGCGTCAATATCCTGTTTGACTTACCTGAAGTAAGCACGGCCCGAGGTGGCCCCATAAAGGCAAACATTGCCCACAATGACGTTGAGATGCGACTCGAAGGGAGATACCTTCGGCGGGTAGATGATCACCGTCCCGCCAGACAGACCCTTTCCTGTGAACAGGTTGAAACTTGCTACAACATCTCCTCTGGATTAAACATAATCATCATTATCATCAGCCATTTGACGCCCACAGCATAGGACATAAGCCTCCCTGCCTGCTCCCTCGAGCAATTCTTCCAGCTATATCAGTAACTCGGGTTCTTCTGCGGATCTCCTCATTCCTGATTCGATCACGCAGTGAAACTCCTAACATAGCTCTCTCCATTGCTCGTTGGGCGACCTTGAGCCTTCTTACGAGGCCCATAGTCAGCGACCAGGTCTCAGATCCTCACACATTAAACATAATGTTATATGAAAATTAATAAAAAATGTATATTATTTCCTACAGTATATGGCCTAACGTACAAAACAAATATAGATTTGAATGCGTAAACATAGAAGAAGGCCACAGAAATTTAATTTTAATGTTTTGATTTTGATCTTCGATTTGTAACACCCAAAACGCTGTTCACCATGGTTGTGACGTCACATATAATTATAGTAAAATGAAATGAAACCTAAAGTCACATGTGGTCTTTTTACTGATCTCTATGCAGTATGCACTAACCAACATGAAGGTTTTCAGTATGTACTCACCAACGTAATCATTGGCGTCGCCCTCCAAAGTCACGGTGATGCCCTTGGAGAGGAACGCACAGAAGCTCTGGCCCGCGGAACCCTTCAGCGATATGTTGACAGTCGTATCGTCTGGAAGACCTTCGTCGCCGTATTTCCTATTGGAAAAGTCGGGAACCTTGAGATGTTGCTCATTATGCGATGTGGCATTGGAGGAAGATTTTTAAAATATTTATATCAGCTAAAAGGCTACGACTACAAGTGTCCAGAATAGCTTTGAGGTAATGCTCTAGAATCACGAATCAAAACTTTTCATGCAGCGGTTCCTCTACTCTTGATGTAAATTAATTATTATTTTTGTCCATATTTAATTGTGACGCAAATTGTCAGAAACTATGTCATGAATAACGACTCGGAATTATTAGTGCCCACGTCTAGTTTGGTGTATTGACTTCGTATAACAGCCTCATCACATCATGATGCTACAACTTACATGGCGATGTGGTAAGATAGGGTAGAGGTGAAGGTGCGGTCCTCATTAGTTATTTTCATCTTGATGTCTACATGTTTCTGGGTGCCGTTGAGAATACCGGCGCACTGTTCGATCAGCTGATTGTCTAGACGCTTCTCCAGTTGGAAGTCCTGAAATATATATCAAATTTGTAACGATTCCTTCCAAAGGCCAAACAGCTTGATTGATTTTGACAAATGTCTTGTGAAATGAAAGGTATTGACGTCGCGAGTGTCATTGACGCCAGCTGTCATATTGATCAAGGAAAAAAATCTAAATGCTAAAATATCTTGAACATAAACATAAACATTTACATACAGGCACATACATTGATTCTGAACAAGGCCTAGATGAGTCTGTTAAATTTTAAACTTCATCCGAAGGTATTAAAGAAACTAACCTACAAGAAATCGAATGAGAGATCCCGTCTAATAAGTTTGAAATTTCAACGGACTCATCCAGGCCTTGATGAGATATCCCGCCTGATAAGTTTGAAATTTCAACGGACTCATCTAGGCCTAGTTTAAGACTCAAACAGCCGGATTTTTTTTGTTTTTTATTCTTTACGTGTTTACTGTTTTCTGTGTTGTACATACGAGTGTGTGTTAATATGTAAATTAAGGTTAATCTTCATTTATGCAGTTCTTTTAAGTTACCTGCGACTTAGACCCGCTGACGATGTTGATGCCGGGGCGCATGTGAAGTGCGTTCTTGAGGATGAGACTCAAGTTGAGCAAGCGCGCCTTGGGGTCTTATTATTCTCGCGAACTTCGAGCAGATCAGCCCTTTACTCTTGACGCTATCATAAAAGAACGCCCGGACGGACATAAGAACCAGGATGCATCAAACCCGTACCGACCTGACTCCGGAGTTATCTTTTGTTTACCCTATAAGCAGTTCCTGTATCGACCGTTTTAGTCATTCCAAAAAGTATAACTATTAGGCACCACTTAAATCGTCCCTCACGAACGCAAAGGCCTGTGATGATGATGATGGAGATTTTGTTACACACTGCACAAGCCAGTTCTTTTAAGTTACCTGCGACTTAGACCCGCCAACGATGTTGACTCCGGGGCGCATGTGAAGCGCGTTCTTGAGGATGAGACTCAAGTTAAGCAGGCGCGCCTTGGGGTTATCATTGTTCTCGCGAACTTTGAGCAGATCGGTGCGTCCGATCAGGTCCTGGAAGCGCCGCACGCCGACGTCGGCCATGTGTTGACGGACCTGCGGGTTGGACGATTTTTTAAAATTATTTTTTAGGATGACCTGCGCTATGCTAACCAGGCAAGGACATCACAAACATGGAAATAAATACACCCTGACTGAGGCCATTTGTACAAATGTACGGCGGCCCCCAGTGGGAATCGAACGCACGACCTCGGGCATGTTAATCAGACGTGATACCGCTAGGCCAACGGGGTAGTCGAAGTATGTCCGCCTGGGACGTCCCTTACCGGCCCTTCCACCCACGTTCGCTCGATATATTTGTTTCGTCAATGTTATTCAAGGAATTTTACAATACACATATATTTTATAAAAAAAACTTGGTAAATGGCGGAAATCGAACCCACTACCTCTCGAATGTGGAAAAATGACAAACTACACATATACATACACAAACTCAAGCTTGTATTCCGGAGGGGTAGAAGGATGGGTCAGTATTTCAGCGGATTTCTATAAAAATAAGTTCGCCTATGTACCTACTCGTCATTTATATTCGAATTTGTATAATTTTCTTAATTGGCACAAATGTATCTATTTATTAAATTTAATTAGTAGTTTTAAGTTTTTTTTTTGCGGTAAGCCCTACCTGTATGACACGTTTTCTTCATTTGGCGTGTAGGTGCTATTTGAAAACCAGCGCTGTTTCAAATAGAAACAGCAAACGCTGAAATAGTATCATTGTCATACGCACACTCCTTTATTTTTCTATTATTGTATGAATGTGAGCATGTTTGTTTGTGGCAATAAATCATTCATTCATTCGTTTTTGGTACCTTATGTCCCGTGAAAATGTTTTTTTCATTGATTACAATCTATACTAATACCAAAAAGAGGAAAAGTTTGTATGTATCAGGTAATCTCCGATCTACTTATCCGATTTCAATCATTCTTTCACCAGTATTTAGAATGGACTTTCATGAAGGATATTAGTTGATTGTTATTTTTCTACAAAATTGGATGATTCGCCTTGAGATTAATAATTACTAACTTAAGAGTTAATGGGTGCCATTCACTAAGCGTACAAACACCTAAGGTGGTAAATTATTGGAGTTAAAATGTCCTCTACCGTTGTGAACCTACATTCTTCAAATTGAGAATTACCAATAAAGTCTTACCTCTTCAGCGAGCATAAACAGGTAATTGACGACGTGTTCAGGTTTCCCCGCGAACTTCTTCCGCAGCACGGGGTCCTGCGTGGCGATCCCCACGGGGCACGTGTTCAGGTGGCACTTACGCATCATCGTGCAACCTGGACAATTGATGCATTGTGACGAGGGGCGAAGAGGCAAGATTAGCGTGGCAAAGACGATTTCATCATCATCATAATAATCAGCCATTTGACGCCCACTGCAGGACATAGGCCTCTCTCATGGGTTTCCCTACAGGGAAGGTTATAACCTTGAAGGGTTTTGCCATAATCGCCACGCTTGGCAGGCGGGTTGGCGATCGCAGTATGCGATTGGAATCTCAGAAAGACGCTGCCGCCTATCTCCTGGTAATTGATTTGCCTTCTACGACATCCACGGAATGAAATAGAATGACGCTATTCTTAATCCGGCACCACACGGAGTCGTCCGGAAAGACGATTTGCTAGTAAGTATTTGATATTTGGTATTGATATTTTAAGCAGGGATGCTTTCAGGAGGACATCAGTGACATCTTCTGGACAGAGATAGGCTGGCTGGAGTGATCTCATAGCCATGCTATGTACAAATATGAGGCGAAGTGAGGAATACATTTATACCAGTTTATATATAAGCGTATACATACGCGCGAAAAAGAATCAAATGATTCAATTAAAGCGCGACAAAAGATGTCGAGAGGCCACCTTCTTCCTAGGCCTATACCCATCAGTGGGCAGAGGTGGGCTGACGATGAAGGTGTAGAAGTTTCTTACCGAGGGCGATAAGAGGCGCGGTACTAAAGCCGAACTCGTCGGCCCCGAGCAAAGCGGCCACCATGACGTCAAAGCCCGTCCTGATCTGCCCGTCGGCTTGCACCACCACCCTGTTGATAGACAAGTTTGTTTTGTTGATAAACAATCATTGAGTATATGAGAATAACTTATATTAGTTCAATAATAATAATAACTTCTACACAACATAATCACTTGACCTGGTCCCAAACTAGGCTACCCTGTCCTATGGCAACCAGGCAGAGACATCACAAACACGGAAATACACCCAGAAATCGAAATACTTGGAAATAGTTTATCTGGGCTCAAAGCCGCGCGTAAGCGTAGAATCACTGACGTGGTTACGTTAACACGTGTGACCTCACGTGCTATTCGTGGTGGGTAAATCTACCTAGTCTATGCGACTTACTATTTTGTTAGTCTGTGGTAGGGGGCACCATTTTAATTAAATTTAAATGCAGATCTTTCATACTATAAAATACAGAAAATCCGTTAATGTTTTGTAATTAGATTAATGTTTTGACACCCTGTCAATACATTAATCTTACGTAATAACGCAATTATTGATAAACGCCTGTGAAGTCATAGTTTGAACCCGACGTAGTGGCGAAAAAAGCGCTACTTTTTTTTTATCACGTGACAAGAATTAATTTTCGACGTGTTAAATTACGAAAAGTAATTCTCGTAGAGAAAAAAGATTAACAATTATTTATCTTTTAACATTGCTTCTCCAATGAGACTAAGATTTTTGTCGTGCAAGTTCCCTACTCTTTGACATTCATGTTACTTCACGCCCGTCGATATCCAGCAGTGGATATTGACGGGCTGAGACCTAATTATGCGCACCAAATCCTGTCGGAATACTGGCGTTGTTTGCGATAGGAATTAGTATGGAATTTGACAGTTAGACGTTTAGAATTTGGTGCGCGAAATACACCATGAATTTTGAGAGCCATAGCAATATTAACGTGACTTGACAACACTATCGAAAATGCTACTTTGTTTTTTTAAAAACCGCTCTTTCCCAAATTTCTTGACACAAACTCTAATCTGTGAGAGAGATCCGCGTGCGCACCGCGGATCTCATAGGCGATACTAATTTATCGCGAAGTTTTCAAAACAAGATTTTTCTACTTAAAAGTAGATTTATGGACACATACTTTTTTATTTCACGTTTATTGTTAAGGGCATTTAAAACCACCCAGATTTGACTTTCTTCAGATAGCAGCTGAAGATGGTGATGTTGATGATATTTATTTATTTATATGTAGGTATTCTCAATAAAACAAAAAAAAAACACAGTTTCATTAGTTTGCCAAACCGCTAATGCAGTTTATCAGCAAGCTCTCGGTAACAATCCTTATGTAACTTACACAATCTACACAACAAACATGATGATGATGGTGACTAGGATGATGATGACTGCTCACCTGGAGCGCAGGTCGTTTAGCACGAGCACCTGGTGTGTTTCGGCCACGCCCAGCTCCCACGGCAGGCCGGCGCTCTTGATGCCCGTCCAGGAGGAAGCGCCCGTGCCGCCGTCGTGCCCCGATATCACGATGTGCTCCGCTTTGCCCTGACAAAATAATACATTGTTACCCTAGGACTAAATAAGTCTTTCACCCGATGTCAACATTGTGCTTTTTATTACGAATATGATATGAAAAATGAAAATATGAATTAGTTAAAATGTTAATACATCTCTGCTATACGGAAGTACAAACAAAACTATACAACTCGAAAATAGAACTAGTTTTTTTTTTAAATAATTTGACAGCTGTCAGTTGAAAATTTGATTACTCATAGTCGGAAAATAGCTCTGAATTTGCCCGGGAATTGCAGTAATACTTTTCAGCCCTAGGGAGAATCGTCAACTGAGAGCTGTCATTATTAAAAAAAACTAGTCCTTTTTCAAATTTCTGTTGAACCTTGTTCCAACTTTTCAAATTCTGCGAGCCAGCGACGAGAAAAAAAAGCGGGAAAGCAGCAATCCGATGTTCATTTGTTTTTTCGAGTTGTAGAGTTTTGTTTGTACTTCCGTACAGCAGATATGTATTAACATTTTAGCTAATTCATGTTTTTATTTTCATTTTCCTTATATTCGCAATGAAAAGCACAGTGTTTACCTCGGGTGAAACCCTAGTTACTTTCACTCCTAGGGTAACAATGTACTATTATACCACACCCACTCAGAAAGTGTCTCATGGCTCGTTTATAAACGGGTTACAAAGTTCGTCATTTCTCCCTTATAAATGTGCGGCGGGAGACGTTATATGGAATTTCATTTCCCGTAGCAGGGCAGGAATGTTGTATGAAAATCCATTCCTCCCTGCTAGCTAGTTTTATATCAAATAATAAAAAAAGAGGTAGATTTTTTTGTACTCGTTTTTTCAATGATAGGAGGCTGGCAACCATTTTCTACTAATTAGAAAAAAGAGGTGGGATTTTTTTGTTCTCGATTTTCAATGAAAGGAGGCTGGCAACCTTTTTTTGCACTTCAAATTGCCGCGCTTCAAACAAGCGCGGCAATTTGTTTGGTTTGTTTTCTTTTGTTAAATTTGGTTTTTTACTGAATTGATAATTTAACAGTACGTTAATATAGTTATTTTCCTCGTAGGTGTAGTATAAAGCACTATGTATCACTCGGGAGAAAGTTCTATTTCTGTTCTCGAGTTTCCTCTGCTGCGCGTCGGGCTTAAACATACTCTCAAACAGAAATAGATCGTTTTCTCCCCTCGGTGTACGATGTACTATTTTTAACGCAAAAAACCGACTTCGTTGCTCTGTAGTAACCATACCCATACGCATTCGAATTCCTACAGTATTGTCTCCCTCTCATGAAAGGAATACGAAAGGGGAGGAGATCATGGGAGATCAGAAAATTAAATTCGAGGGGGGATAGTAATTCGCAGCCATCAACAGATGAGTACGATAAAATTCAATTCAACAAGTAACACGAAAAAGAAAGGTGATAACTGCTTCTTTAATAAAAATAAATACGTCAAGAAACTAATCAATCACTCAGTCAGCCGGAACTCTTGGATTGGACATAATTCTCTTCCCCAAAGCACGCCACTTCCTTCTATCCTCGGCCTTCCTCATCCAGCGGCTGCCAGGGATCTGCCTCAGATCGACGGTCCAGCGAGCTGATAGGCATCCTACGCTGCGTTTGCCAGTTCGTGGTCTCCACTCAAGAACCTTTGAGAATGGACCTCATCGACAGATCTTGACCAATTTATATGGTCCAAGAGGCGCTTGTGCCGCCGTCGTATCCCGATATCACGATGAGCTCCGCTTTGCCTTGCTAAAAACGCGGTGTATCAGTAGAACACATACAACTCACATCCTTGAGGTCGAGTCGAACATAAATATGTAATGGCCTTACGCATTCTTACCTAATGAGTGCGTACTGAGAGTGAGTCTAAGGTCATGATTAGAAAGCACTAAGAACTTTTAACGGAGATCCGAGCCCGGGGTTTGGCACACTTGAGGTCATAGATGAGCTCGGCTAGACCCTCCATTTGCGCACTTACGTCTCAACAATGGTGACAAACAGAAAATAAAATGGCGGTACCTTAGCGACTCCGGAAGCCACCACGCCCACGCCGACCTCAGATACCAGTTTGACTGAGATCCGAGCCCTGGGGTTGGCGCACTTGAGGTCATAGATGAGCTCGGCCAGGTCCTCGATGGAGTAGATGTCGTGATGCGGGGGCGGCGATATCAGCCCCACGCCCGGCACGGAGCATCGGGTCTTGGCGATGTCTTCCGTAACTTTGTAGCCTGGTGACAAAAACGTAAACAACATTGACTCGTTGGCCTAGCAGTAACACGCTTGACTACCAAAACCGAGGGCGTAGGTTCGTTTGCCGCCGAAGCCCGCCATACGTGAGTCGCCTCCATCTGGGCGTATGCAATCTGGGGTAATTGTTTTGTTGTGGATGTCCAACTTGTGTTAATGGGTATGATTATAAGGTAAGTGTCCAAAGATAAGAATATAAGAAAAAAAAATATAATGAACACATAGCTGTAGGAAATTAGAATAGAAACATGTGTGGTACAATAGTACCTGCGCCAAGTAATTGTAAGCACGCAAAACTAACTGTAGAAGGAGAAAAGATTAAGAATAGCGTCACTCCATTTCCACCCGTGGATGTCGTAGAAGGCGACTAAGGAAATAAATTACCAGGAGACGGGCAGCAGCGTCTTTCTGAGATTCCAACCACATACTGCGATCGCCAACCCGCCTGCCAAGCGTGGCGATTATGGCAAAACCCCTCATGGTTATGAAAAAGCATGAGGGAGGCCTAAGTCCTGCAGTGGGCTTCAAACGGCTGATGATGATGACAACAAACGTAAAAAAAGCATCGACCCAGAGACTATGGATCCGGAAATATCATTAAAAAATCTGGGTGTATTTCCATGTTTGTGACGTCGTTGCCTGGTTAAAAAGAAATGTTAAAACATGTGTTACCAGGCAACTCTCCGCCTTCGCCCGGCTTGGCCCCCTGCGCCATCTTGATCTGCAGGTCGTCGGCGTGCGCGAGGTATGAGGCCGTCACGCCAAAACGGCCTGAGGCCACTTGCTTGATGGCCGAGCGCCTGTTGAACTCCGGGTCCTGGCAGAAGAGAGCTCTGGTTTAGAGAGTACACTACAGGGTGACTTTCACCGTTCTTTAGTACTTTTCTTTCTTACGTCTCGCTCGCACAATTTAACATTTTTAATTACTGTAATAAATGAGTAAACATGTGACAAATTTGTTCTGAGGGTTTGATGCATGATTAGATCAAGGACATTTTAAATATATTTTCGTTTTCCGATACGTAGTTTTTAATTCAGGAATCAAATTTTCTCAATGAAAAACTTAGAACAGGCTAAGAAAAATATGCCTTGAATATCCGCAATTTAATTATGCATCAAACCCTAAGAACACATTAATGAAAACTTTACTCATATTATTACAATATTAAAAAATGTTAAATTGTGCGAGCGAGACAGCATTCTCCACGGAACAGCAGCCTTAAGGGGATATTGAATTGATCGCATTGAAAGATTCTTTATTGCACTAAAAAAAAAATTGTACAAAGGCGAGCTTAATACTAGGTAGTATGTTCTTCCAGCTAACCTATGTTGATGTCGAGAGTCGATGGGGTAGTGCCAGAAAAAAATATGGGAGTAATACAAAAATAAATACATAGTGTGGTTGATAAACTTATGTAAGATTACTATAATTTAACTACACATAAGTAATAAAATATGATATTATACCAAGAAAATAGTAATTGCAACCTAGATAAAAATGATAAATATTACTTTCTAGCCATGGCGCTATTTGTGATAAATATGGCGCGTCAATATTTTTTAGTTAAATAACTTAGGCAAATGCACACAATATCAGGCCGAATATTTGTAAAAATCGAAACAAAAAATTGGTTTTGGTAGTCTTAGTAGTCAAACGTCTTACGGTCGGCGCCGGTCAACTCAATTGTTCTTTCAGTTGTTTGTGCGTACTGAACGACAACTTTTTTCAACGTTATGGTACTTATATTCTTTTTGTTGCACTAACCCGTGCCGAGGACAATTTTAAAAACCTATTTAGAGTCTAAAAATTCCACCCATGCCGGGACGTGAACCCTTATGGTACTTCCTACTACATTGAATTATTCAGTTTTGAACCAAACGTCGGAAATCACAAATCATAATGAAATAAAAAATACTCAAAATATTGCTGACGGTTTCAAAATCTTACTTTCTTACCTGGTTCAAATATCGATCGGCGTTCTCACCACCCTCTCCGGTATTGGATTTGCCACCGATGCGATTCATAGCAATGGCTAAAGTGGTGTGAGCCTCTAGCGAGATGGAGCCGAAAGACATAGCGCCTGGAACAAAATACTATCAATGAAGAAAGATTTTATTGTTATACTATTTAAAGCTGCTGATACTTACAGCCTGTATCAAAGACAGTTTTATTATCTAGCAAAGCCTCAGAGCGCATTCGCAAGTGTACTCATTTCATTAGTCATTGAAAACGTTAGAATGTGCGAGCGATATAGCACGCTAACAGCCTTAAATAAAAAATAATAAAACGTAGAATCTGTCCAAAGTAGAATCTGTAAATAGTAGACCAAAATATTAATAAATAGCATATTTATATATATTTTTTATTGGCATTAAATCATTTTATAGTTGGAACTGAAAAATAGTACAGTATCTGAGACTGTAATAATGCTGCAGTTGAGACAACAGAACTGTAGTGTGGACTGTTCTTTATTTATTTTGAGAAACTAAAAAGAGTTAGATGATGCCAATTTTAATTTTTTTAAAGCACTCTATTTATTAACAACGTAAATATTTTGATATTTCGGAAACATTTAACATAGATAAATACTGTGGAGACTAACATAATACGGCTAACGACAGTAAAGTCATATGACTGTATATTACGTTTCATTCAGCTTTGATCTGGGTGTAACAAAACAAAAATTCAAATACTAGTCTAGTTCCAGTAAGACGTGAGATTTCCGCACTTAGATAGAGAACACTTTATTATAAATAAAAAAGGAAATTACACAGATATTTCTTAACCTAAGAGTACAGATGGCGGCCTTATCACTTAGCCTCATTGTTGCGCTATTGTACATAGCAAGGGCTAAGGTATGTAAATACCTCAGACACTAGGGTTTCCTCGCGATGTTTTCCTTCACGTTTAGCGACTGGTATTGCTACTACTACTCCACAAATGTACGTATCTTAGAAATCAAAGTCATTGGTGGATACCAGGATTCGAACCCACGACCTCCCGAATGAGAAGCCGGCGTTCTACCGCTCCGCTACCTCCGCTCAATAAATACTACAGTCAAGAAATTTGTGTTAATATTCCTTGAATTAATGAGCGGAATACAACTTGATAGACATTATTGTGTTATGAATTTAAACGATTTCTTTCTACGGATTGCAATGCTGAATGGAATGGACTTTTTTATACGTTTATTTATTCAAAATAAAAAAACTTTTATATTAAGTACACAATGGGCATTGTTCACCCATATTTTTTATTCTATAAATCGAAAATATAGACTAATATAATAAACTAATTTGAATATTTTCTTAATTTTCGATGCCATTATTTTTTTATTAATTACTTAAAATTTCTAATAGCTTAGTAAGTATGACGTCACCACTGGCATAATGATGCACGTTCCTTTGCCTTTTTTCATGTTTTTTAAAAATACTCTGACGTTTGACAATGACAAACAAATGTCAATCAGTGTCAACTACTTACCGATATTTTCTTTTCTAATCATATTGCCAATAACCAAGAATTGTATTAAATTCATCTTTCATGTAAATACCAAGCTAGCGTCTCCTTCGTAATAATTATTCAAATTACTTGAATATTTGTTGAGAATTGAGGTTGTCTTCACTGTATCTAAGAATTTGACACTTTTGACAGTTGTTGAACGAACGAATGTATTAATTTTTTATGTTTGAAGATAGTGGAACTACCGCATTAGAGCCAACGATGACGTAATTGAAAGACAAATGAAGGTTATACATTTTTTGCGATAAATATTAATAATCCGGCTTTATTTTACTTATTTAAACCTCTAATAGTAATCAGTATCCCTATTCCTCGAAATGGTTTTCACTTTACGACAGTCGATGCCTCCCTGAACAATGCCCATTTCGCCAAACTGCAAAACAGTTTGTTGGCGAAGCGCTGTATCTCTATATATTACTTACATTATACCTATTTATACCTATATTATATACTAGCTGTGCCCGCGACTCCGTTCGCGTACATTTCGATTTTTACGAAGCAGCATTTGTATGGGGGCCACGTCTTATCATAACTGGAGCTAGAATTTAAATAGCCTATCCTGTGTCCCAGATGTCTATATGTTTTTATACCAAATTTCATCAAATTCGGATAATTGGTTTAAGAGTTATGGAGGAACATACATACATACATACACACATACAGAAAAAAATTCTAAAAATCGTGAAATTAGTTTCAGTATCATATATTGAGCCTATAAACACAATATCTCTGAAAACAAACTAACTTACTCCATGACCGACCCTTACAGATTTATTATTAGTATAGAAGATATAGATAACTCACCAGTCGCGAATCGCTTGACAATTTCCGCGGCGGGCTCAACTTCGCTCAGCGGAATGGGTTCGTCTAACTTGACCAACTCCAGTTGACCTCGCAGGGTGCAGGCGCGCACTGACTCCAGGGCGGTTTCTCTGTTGGACAAATGCATTAAACTTAATAAAGTTGACTTTTAGGGGAACTTAGTCCCACGGGGATAGCCTCGAAAATACTGGAAAATTACTTTTATATTTCCAGAGTTGGAAATAAGATATTGACTCTTCTAAAACCCTTCTCAATTGCAGTTTAAGTAATCTGTCGTAAGGAGAAACACCAAGTAAAACTGCATGTGTAGTGTTTTAAGGAATAGTATTTTTAGGGTTAAGTACCACAAAAGGAAAAACGGAACCCTATAGTCACTTTCTTGTCCGACCGTCGGTCTGTCAAGACCCTTTATATCCTCGTGAAATTAAAACCATATACTCAGGTCTACAGTCCCTTGAAGCTGTGACAAAATCAAACTTCTATGCTACGTAAAAAAAGATACAGCCGTTTATGCCGCAAATAATAGTATATTATGCAATTAGTGAATGAAGGACCGATTTAAAGCGAGGGCCATAGATCAATCACGAGCGAGTGAAGGATTCTAACGACTGAATCACGACCGTAGGGATTTAAGTTTAAGTGATTTAAGTGTTAGAATCCTGAGCGACACGCGTGATTCATGGCCCTCAATGTAAATCCGTATACTTTATACCATGAGTTGCATAGTATACTTTATACCATGACTACGAGAAAAAGAAATAATTTAAGCGAAAATAGACATTTAATGAAGATTTTTTTTCTGTAATGGCAGTAAAGAACACAAAACAGTTTTTATTCTAATGCTAAACTCCTTGTCGCAAATATCGACCAACCAAATCTCGAGGAGTTATTTGCATAAAGAGTTTGTATGTCGAGTATTCTTTGCGCAAGGAGTTTGTATAGAGTATTTTTTTGCGCAAGGAGGTGGTAAAAGCATTGAGATGGAGGTCGAATATATTGGTGTGTTCTAAATTCAAACACCAAAATAGCAATTAAAAGGCCTTTTTATTCACTGTTTTCATTTATAGGGTACTTTCCGTTGACCTAGAACTATGAAATTTGGCAAATAACATCATCTTATACTACATGTACAGATAAACATCTGAAAACTATACATTTGTATTTAAATCATAAATTAATCATTGAAGTTCGGGAAAAGCTCGGAAAAAACTGCGAGACTCGATTCCTGTACTATTTATAATATACATATATCATACCTACCTACCTACAAATTTGTACGGAACCCTCGGTGCGCGAGTCCGACTCGCACTTGGCCGGTTGTTTATAAATAAGACTGATAATCTTTAACTAAATTAAATCTTTAGGAAATTATTTGTAACTGCATTGGAATTTAAAGTTCTTTATTTATTTTTTAATGATATTTCAGAGGCTGAAGTTTCATAAAAATCAGACCAAAATTGCACTTATTCGACACAAGTAAACTTTATTTGAAACAAAATTTTGCAAAGGTTGTCCAATATTAGTTTTAAGAAACTCCGCATGTGCGATGAATGTTTAAAACAAAAGCGTAGTCCGTTCGCAAAGTCGATATGTGCTCGCCACAAATTGATTTAATTTATTTAGTATTATTAAACAAACAAATTACAATCATAAACTAAAATTAATAACAGTTTTAAAAAGAGCGGGTAGATGTAAAGCTGAGATCCCCACACTAGGTAAGCCTGAATCTGTTCAGTTATAGCCCGCACAGATCTTTTTAGCGGTAACGCGAATATAGTCACAGATTATTTGCACATCGCTTACTAGTAATTGACTACTTTAGTAATTGACTAATAGTAATTTACTACGCTTCACACTGCGTTAATTACTCACACATACACTGTAAAGACAGTAACCGATGTGCAAATGATCTGTGACTATGTTCACGTTACCGCCAAAAAGATCTGTGCGGATAAAAAGATAGTACGCTTGTACAAGCCCGAGAGTACAATAGGGACCGGACCTGTATTTGTCATAGGCCGAGGAGCTTTTGTTGCCAGCCGCTTCCTGCAGGTTTGCGATGGACATCGGATCGTTGATGTGCTTCTCTCCGCCCGCGCGCCAGTGGTAGAATCCGGGGTTTCTGTTACACGAAAATGGAGCTTAACCCAATAATTGCAAAAATACTCTTTATTGACCAACAGATGAAGTAAATGGTGTTAAGTACTTATTAGGCTTATTAGAAGTTGCCGTTCCTCTCAGTCCACTATATATTGATTAGTGATAATTATTTAACATTACCAAACCAAGACCCCCTCGGCCGCATTTGGCCAAATCTGACGTCTTTTCTCTTTCTATTATTATTTAAAAAAAATCAAATAAATAAATAAAATTACCTCAATATCAGGGCATCTCTATAGTCGCTGTATGTCAAAGCGTGCCTTTCAAAGATCTCCTTGGATAGAGTTTCAAAGTTGATTCCACCTAAAAAAATCAAAGAAAACCTTTAAATAATGCACTGAAAAGAAAATGCCTTGGTATGCGCGCGAGGCGCGCGGTTTCCCTATATCGCATTTTTTTCTCTCTATCTCTCTTATTTGAAAAAAGGCTTACGGTAAATTGTCAAGTAAAAGAATTGCTAGGTGGAAAATACGTATAATAATCGACATATTATTACATTCGGTTGACATTACACGCCAAAGCACGTAATTTACGTTCCTATATAGTCGTACTGTCGTGCCGAAAAAAATGCGGATGACGTGAATATTTTTACAGTAATAGCCATTGCGGTGAGTTTAGAGGAGGACACATAACAAAGACTTTTTACTTTTGGGGAACAGACGGCCTCATCTATGAACGCTTCCAATATAAAATGCATTGAATTACTGCCCGATTGAGGTTCGGCTGTACGCTAACCTAACCCAACATAATGTCTGTCAAATAGCATTGCAGGCTAAATCACGCCGATCTTCGGTCGCATATCTTCAGCGTGCAGACACTAATATCCGCCGACCATTATACGACTTGAAGGCCCGACCGCTGGCGGCCATAAAATTACCAGCTGTGTCCGGATGTGAAGGTCGGCTACATAAACCACTTGAGAGCACACCAGTCCTGGCCAGATAGCTGTCGCCACAGCCGAGGACGGCTGGGATGGTATTATACGTCTTCTTCACCTGAACGAGTAGACCTTTTTCTTGATAGATAGACAGAAAAAAGCGGTGGTAGCCTAGTGGCCAGAACATTGGACTCTGAAGCGGGAGACCCAGGTTCGATTCCCAGTGCGGGCATGTACCTATGACTTTTCTTTCTAAGTTATGTACATTTGTGAAGTTATAGTAGCAATACCACTCGCTAACGGTGAAGGAAAACATCGTGAGGAACCCTGGGTGTCTGAGATTCACATACCTCAGCGGTTGAAATCGCCAATCCGCGGTGGGCACGCGTGGTGATTAAGGCCATACTCTCACTCTGAGAGAAGGCCTGTGCCCTACATTTCTTAACCTAAGAGTACAGAAGGCGGCCCTTTCACTAAAGTGACTACTTCTAATCTAACACTTACCAATACGCGACTGCGTGCCCTTGAAACACTTTTCTACAACATCTTCGTTCAGTCCCACCGCCTCGAAGATCTGAGCACTTTTGTAGGACTGCAGAGTGCTGATGCCCATTTTGGCCATGACCTTGGCCAGGCCGGTCTCTATGGCCTTCTGGTAGGCCGTGTAGATGTCGTCGTCGGTCAGAGTCGGGTCGATGATGCGGTCGTTTCGCAGGGCGAACGTGAGCTCGAAGGCGAGGTACGGACAGATGGCGTCGGCACCGTATCCTGATTTTGGAAGGAGATTATATTTTATATTTATTTTAGAAACAGCCATTTAAATTACATTATTTAGTAACAAGCAAACTTGCATTATATTTTTACAATTCCGGGTCTTGTTTCAATCTCTTCCTAGACTGTATTATAATCTGTATTAAAAAAAAACACCATAATTGATAATTACGAAGTTCCCTACCGGTTTTTTTTATGTACGAAAAGTTTTTGTTATTGAAGCAGCCATTTTGCCAGTCAAGTGTCAGTAACAGTATATACCAAAGCCAACCAAATTTATCTAAGCATACTATTTTTTACAATCAAAGAATGTTAGAATATGCGAGCAGACGGAAGGCCAGACGTAACAGCAGGGCCGAGTTTTATAAAACTACAGTTCGATGTACATTGCGTAGCAGTCTTCTTACTTGTCTGTGGGTTAATTGACTTTACAACGCACATCGAATTGGCCATGCTACATTTTTTAATATGAACGGAAATCTCAAAATGATTTTGAGAATTTTGCTTTCCGTACAATTTCTATTTATCACATTTGTAAATAAGTCTATATTTTTTTTAATATTTAATAAAAAGCTTTGACCTTAAATGACTTTTGTATGACGTCAGCAAAGGCAGTTTGAGTATTAATCTTTTGCCTTACAAAAAAGAAAAACGAAATGTCGACGTGTTGAAGTGTCGGTTTCACAGTGTCGTTTTTCGGTTTTATTTTGAGGTTAGGTTAGAACACAGAATACATGGTTAGCCGACTAAATCAACTGACGTTAATGACATTTATTTTTTTATGTAGGCAAAGACTATCCTCTTTAACCTTCTCACTAGCACCAGAGACAGATCTGTCTCAACGCATCGGGAAACGTCAAACGCGCAACTGAGACAGAGTTGTCCCAAAAGGCAACAGACCAAAAAAATGCTAAAATGTGTTTGACGGTCTATGATATCGGTTTATGGTTATTGTTCGTTCATGTTCGGCATGAAATTCCCTTTAATCTGTGATAAAATACTCTAAGACTTCCTAAAAAAAAAACTTGTCAATCTTAGTCGAAAATTTCTTGTTGGAAAGTGGCGAGAGCACAGAAGAAAACTACGAGAAAAACAGGTTTTTTGTTAGAAAGGTAAGTGAAAAGTGTATTTACGTGTTACTTTATGCATTTATTTCAATCATTACACATAGTTTTACCTAAAGAATGCTATAAATACTTTAAATTTGGCCCAAGAAAATGTTCGATATAGCAACTTTGAAAAAAGTTGTACTTTCTTTCGAAATTTTTGATCATTGTTTGTGTATTTTGGATAAAACCCACTATATTTGGCCAGTAAGACTATCGTACTTTGTTATTTTATTCATTTTTATGTAGAATTACTAAGTAATAGTGAAAAATATTACAAAAACAAAACATTTGCCGTTGTTTTCCGATAAGTTCGTATACCGGAAATCGACCACTAGGGTCACGACCTCCGGCCTTCTCATCCGGTTCTATAGTGATGGGCTTAGTGATTATTTCAATTGATTATCGAAATAAATTTTTTATCAACTTCAATACACCGTTACTATAAGTTTCTAGTGAGAATACGCAAATTTCCAATTAGATTCTAATACATCTCGTAGTTTATAGGAAAATTATTATTTATTTATTTTACAGATGTGGAGACCCGGGCACCCCAAGAGTTTCTTGAATTACTGCAAGACGACGAGGAAGAGGATGAGAGCGAGGGGGAGTTAGAGGTCGGGCTGGAAGAGGAGGAGGAGGAGGAGACTGGGGTGGGAAACCTGATGGTATGTTATAATAATTATATAAATATTACATAACATACATAAGCGGCCTATATGCGTCCCACTATAGGGCACAGGCCTTCTCTCAGGGAGAGAGCATGGGCTTAATCACCACGCGTGCCCACCGGGGATTGGGTATTTCAAGCGCGTGTACGTGAATAGCTCAGACACTCAGGTTTCCTCACGATGTTTTCCTTCGTTAGCGAGTGGTATTGCTACTACTATAACTTCACAAATGTACATAACTTAGAAAACCAAGTCATAGCTACATGCCCGCACCGGGGATCGAACCTGGGTCTCCCGCTTCCTAGTCCGAGGTTCTACCCACTAGGCTACCACTGCTGTATAAATATAAATATTAATTTTGTATTATTTCTTGTTCGTTCCGTTATTTTAGGTTTATATTTCTTCCAGGCAATGGACATCATGGTGGAGGAGGAGAACTGGGAGCTAGTGCCACTGGAGGCACTAAGCGTCCCGCTTTCTACCTCTAGGTACAATACTTAATAATTTTTTTCCATCTTCTATGCGGAAGTAAGACTTTTTTAACTGTTTATTTTTTCCAGCAGGCTCTCCAGTAGCAGCAGCGAGGATGACGAAGTGCGCAGGGAAATTTTGCGCAATATCAGCCCGCAGTAAGTTGAATCAATATTTATCCCATGCCATGTTTTTGTGTATCTATGGAACAGATTTCAGGTTAATTTTATTTTACAGGTCTGTTCACGACGACGAGCTGCCGCGCTTTCGGGTGGAGCAGCTGCCGGACGCTCCGGGACCCGCCGCTGCTGCTGCTCGAGGATGCGGCGCCACTCAGATTTTCCTTGCCTTTGTTTGGTTACGGTTTTCGGCTGTCGTCCATTCATCTATTATGTTGTATATTTGAGAGAGGATGACGCATGACTGATGGGTATCAGTAATTTATATGTAAGATTTGTGCATGTAGATAATAAAAGTAGACATACTTCGTCCGCTCCTTCACATTCTGTTTTCTTGTTTGTTTGACCAATCTAAATTTGTTTTCTAGATTGGTGAAAATCTTATTTGCCTATCGAACTAAAGGAACACGTGGAGTTTAACATTTTTCATTTATTCGATGGGTAGGTAAGATCACACGACACACCATTTTGTAAGTACCTAACCTAATAATTTACTCTTGCAGTTCTTGTCTTTTGTCATTTTCTATGTCATGTTTTGCTTTTTGTGTACTAATAGCGAGACCATTTCGACGTGAATTCCATAAAAGTATTGTTAAAATATTAAATTTTCAAAGCTCCATACTCCTAAAATGTAAAAGTCATAAAAATTATAATCAGTATAACTCGCGATAGCATTAATAATATGATAGAATATTGTTATCTACAAATAAATTTATTAGGACATAATTCAGCTCATTCCAAATTACGAATGTTTTCAACTCAACTCTTTTAAAATGTTTGTATATTTTATCACTACTTATATATGACAAAATGACAAGTTTACAACATTTTAGACATGAAGGAAAACATCGTGAGAAAATTCGCTGTTGGTGTAGTAAAAGTTAACACCAGAAGCAATACGATTGATCAACAACTAATTTTATTTGTAATAAAATATGACATAGGTAATTGTTAAGTCAATCACCACTAACAACGTATAATAAGGCTATTACAAACAATGTTATGGTTAGATACTTACTTACTGGCGGTTAGAATAAACAAACTACTTGACGCCGAACTTGATACTCAATGCGCGGCACACGCCGCCACTTGAGCTCCGACGCTTTATGGACTTGTTTTTTGCTGCCGGGTGACGCATTAGGCTACCTTTTTATTTCACTAATAGCAAGTTGGTAATAAAATATTCTGCATGCGTTTTATCGCAAATTGTTTTCCCCGCATTTTATCGATTCTTGCCCAATGAAAACTCTTCCTTACCCCATCCCTCCTAAATAAGACAAAACAACTAAAATTAGACTTGCGCAAAGTGTGTCCTTAGAGGGAGTTGTTATATCCCATATCTTTGCTCACCGGGACACACTATATCTGTATCATATCTGGCTCACCACTTGTATCCTAGCTCATACGACATACAATCGAGTGAGTGTGTTTGGATACAAGAGCTGTAAGACACAAGTGGTGAGTGAGTCTAGTTTATCTGTTTCCTACTTTATCCAGCTGACGCGCTCTTTTTTATACTATCAGTCTATTCCAATAAGAGGAGTTCAAACCAGAATCAAAATGTATATGTATTAATTAACTTTTGACACTTTATATAGGTTTTCTCATTAATTAAGTGAACTGTAAGTTCTTTATGAGAAATAAATATCTTTGAACCCAATTAAAACGTGACAAGCATTTATGATTATCGTCTTTACCGTTCATCTTTTTAGCATGAGTACTGCGACCAAATGCCCGATGTTGACCGAACAAGCCATCCGTACCAATAGCGATCAAAAAGATCACCAAGTCAATACATTTGTAGGAGTCTGGTGACCCCTTTCTCGTCTCTCGTTTATTACGAGAGATGCGGCCGAACGCATCCGATTTCAGCCGATCTCGGTCTCGCTCTCGCGCACTGTGTGTGAGCTAGATAAAGTAGCAGGAGCTAGATGTCTACCGTACTGAGTTGAGAGTATGTGTGAAGGAGCCAGATATAGTTGACATCTCTGGGATATGACTGGGACACACTTGATGGCGAGGGAGATGTGTGTCCTATCATATCTGGCTCCTGAGTTACCCAAGGCTAACTAAAATACTATTTTATTGTTTTATTCTTTATTTTTGTCTGAATATTTATTGTAAATAGTGTAAAAAAGGAAAATAAATATTTCATTATGGGTCTACTGTTTTATTTCTCCATTTACCCATTTATTTGTGACCTTGGTACAAAATATAATGCAGTCGATATTTTTCATTTTTACTAGATTTTGTTGAATATTTCTATAAAAAAGCATAGATTCCAATAAGATTAGAGTATTTTCATTCAATAAAAGTGGTTTTCACTTCGTAAAGACCCACGATTACAGTACATTTTCAAATTCAAATTGTCCCCCTTACACTGTTCAATAGGAAACGTTAGCATTCTCGCAAAATGTTTGATAATGTTTTGGTAATAAATCTTATATGTGAAGAGAAAACAAGCTTGATAGAATGAATAGGTGTATATTCAGCACCTTGTTACATAAATTATCTTTTCCTAAAGTTACGTAATAGTTCGCACACACACAAAAATTTGGGACACTAGGCCCTTATTTGTAGTAATTGCATTTTCGTACTCTGAATTTAAAAAATTGTGTGTCTGAATTTTGATAAAGTTGTTATTGTTTAGTAATGTAATTATTCTAGAGTATAATTCTTTTTATTTCAAACAAATCCGTACATTGGTCAGATAATAATTTGATATTTAGGCAACCTGGTCATTTATTTTTTTTGCGCCGCCATGACACCCCTTTCAATTAATGTCAGTGGGGTGAATTGGGGGTGCGAGTGAAAAGGTTAATCAAGCTCTGATGATGTCACACACCACAAAATTTTAGAAAAATATTAAAAATAGAAATAATTATTAATAAATAACATTAAAAAATAACGAAATTAGTTTCTTAAAATGGTCCACATTTTCGAAATAAATTATAGAAAACGTATATCAAAAATAAGTAGCGTTGCCAATTAGCATATTTTCATAAACCATGAATTGTAGTTATATGAACCAGATCGCTGATTAGATTTTAAGTGCACGAGAAACCGGGGGTAAGTATATTGGGCAGTTACCGAGCAGGACACTCATGTGATGGACCTCGCGCGCCTCGGCCGTCTCCACGATGATGCCGACCTTCATACGCTGTCGGGTCTCGATCAGGTGGTGGTGCACCGCGCCTGGGGACAAACGATCGTTGGAATCACCTTCAAAAACGCCACCTCACGGTACATTATATAAACTGCAGTATCCCGGAGAGGTAGGCAGATACCAGCGTTTGCCACTAGCCACAATCCAGATAAAACTCTTTCACAGATTTATTAATTGTTGCATGCACGCGGGCTGGTTTCGGGTTCATTATATTTACTTCGAACATGTCGTTTACTCCTTTTTTCCGCCTTTCTTTCTCTCTTTTTCAGATGATATGGGCATCAAGATCAAGCCCCGTTCCTAACAATTTCCATCTAAGCCAAAGCTCCTTAGATTTCGGCACTTCCGGGCGTCGGTTAGAGATGAATATTCCTTATATATAACATACGAATAAGTTACATAAAAAACCGGCCAACGAGTCACACTCGCGCACGAAGGGTTTCGTACCATTACCTTTGAATATTTTAAGCGTGTACCTGTTGCCGTTATTAATAACGAACAAAAACGGCCAAAAAAATTCACATTTGCTGTATGGGAGCCCCCGTAAAACATTATTTTATTCTGTTTTTAGTATTTGCTGTTATAGCGGCAACTGAAATACATCATCTGTGAAAATTTCAACTGTCTAACTATCACGGTTCTGAGATACAGCCTGGTGACAGACGGACGGACGGACAGCGGTGTCTTATTAATAATTACCCTTACCCTTTGGGTACGGAACCCTAAAAACAGTTAGTAAATGGTGTTGTTCAATATGTTACTTCCTCACCCAAAGCCAGGAGAAAGCTAATAGGGACGCGCCGCCGCGCGATCTGTCCGAGACCACAAGCAGCTGGCAGCCCTATCTTTCTCTCCCTCGCCTTTCTTCCTCACTGTTTTTTTTCTTTTCAATTTTCTTTTCTTCTTAGTATTCTGTATTCCTAGTTTAGTTTCTCCTTAAAACCAGTATCCAGTGTGTTGCCAGTGATGACTTATGGATGTGTGACGTGATCGCTGACTACGGGCCTCATAAGAAGGCTCAAGGTCACCCAACGACCAGTGGAGAGCAACGAGCAAAGTGAGGAGTTTCACTGCTTGATGGAATCAGAAATGAGGACATCCGTAGAAGAACCCTAGTTACTAATGCAGCTCGAAGAATTGCTCAGTTGAAGTGGTAGTGGGCGGGGCACATAGCTCGGAGAACTGATTGCCGTTGGGGCGGAAAAGTTCTGACCTGGCGACCGCGGAACGGATGGCGCAGCGTGGGCAGGCGCCACACCAGATGATTACGGTGACGACCTGATTACGGTGGGGGAGAGTCGCTGGATACCGGCGGCACAACACAGGGAAGGTTGGAAGACCTCGAGGGAGGCCTATGTCCTGAAGTGGGCGTCAAATGGCTGATGATGAAATCCAGTAGAGCAATTAGAGTCGCGCTGGCCGCCGCTTCCGCTTCTAAATATTTTCATTCTTCCTTTCGACGTCCTTCCTCCCTTTTTTTGTTCCTTTCTTTCTTTCGCTAGAGAGCCTTTCGGGAAGAGCCTTTTAGCAATTTACATTTCACCCATACTTCCTACACCTACTTCGTTACACCTAAGATTTGTGCACCTCATTGGACGCAGGTCAGCCAGGACTGCTGGAGAATTAGTAAAGAGTGGTCCAACATATCAGTTCCTCACCCAAAGCCAGCAGAGAGCTAATAGGAACGCGCTCGGGCCCGGAGCATCGATCCGAGACCACGAGCAGCTGGCAGCCGGCGCGGGCTGCTGTTTCCGCTTCCAGAGAGATGCGAGTCAGCGCTGCCTCCAGGTGGGTCGGGCTCTCAGAGTAGCTGTACGTGCAGTCGAGGGTTTGTGTCTGGAACAGGATAAATATATTATCCTAACTGTTGCCCGCGACTTCGTCCGATGGAATGAGTAATTTGGATGAAAAGTATCTTATGCCCTTCCCCGGCACTCAAACTATCTCCATACCAAATTTCATCTAAATGCGTTCAGCCGTTATTGCGTGATTGAGTAACAAACATCCTAACATCTTCGAAAACTTTCACATTCAGGGTAAGATAACAGGGTAAGTTACCATACCACTAATAAGACTCAACTTTTATGATCGTTGATTCGTTGGATTTTTCTCCGCTCCATATTGTAAATTATTACAATATGTGAAAAATAGACGATAAAAAAAATCTGTAAGAAGTTCGCCGGGCCAGGCTAGTAAATAACAATAACGTCCTGACAAGCCTGATTCGCTTCATTAACATTCATGCAGTACGCCGGTTTCGGGTACTTTAGCGAAAGAGGCTGGTCAGGATCGGGGCAAGTAGAAAACCCTAGTCTCCGTATACCGCTACGGGCTATAGGCGTGAGTTTATATATTATCGTCCACACAACACAATCACTTTTGCTGGTCCCAAACTACGAGTAGGATACCTGTGATATGGTAAACAGACGAGGAAATCACAAACATGGAGTATCATTCAGATACGGTAGCCCCCGGTGGGAATCGAACCCACTACTTAGTTTTGGTAGTCAAGCGTAACAAGATTATGTACCAAGTATACGAAGACTCCCAGTCGAGAGCCGAAACGTAGCGATGTCCAACTAGCGCCAAAAACTCACCCCACGTTCAATTGTGCCAACGAATTAGAGCGAGGTCAGTACAACTCGCCGGAAACATCTAGGCACCGTCCCCGTCAGACCGCCATCTTGCAATGTACTTAGATATTTCCGACGGGTTACCATTGTACTTTTTATATGTATGCCAAAGTATAAAAAAATATATCAATAAACTGACCTTCCAGCCTCTGTGGTTAGTGCGTTTTAAGGCGTCCAAATCCGGTAGCGATAAAATGGGCTGCGGCAGGAACAGGCGGTGGACGAAGTTGGACGAAGGCTCCAGAATGTTCGGGGCAGGTCCGATCGGGCAGAGGAGGGACATTACAATCTTCTCTCTGTGGGAGGCAAGTTCACATGAAACGAGACTTCAACGAACGCTCCAGAATCTTCGGGGCGGACGAATCGGACGCTTGGGCAGAGGAGGGACATTACGATCTGGCAAGTTGCAAGTTCACGTGAAAAGAGTGATCCACGAAGATTCCAGAATTTTCATTGCTTTGGGGTTGCCAGCTTGAGATTTAGTATACTAAAGAGAAAATATTATAATGTTGACAATTCAAAACTAAAACTAAGGACTACAAGCAACCGAAATAGTTGTAGTCTGAGCATAAATCAAAGGGGCGCCCTATCCAAAGATTCTGATTGACAAAGCACAATCACAGCACACGTTTTAATACACAACACCACAAATTTCCATCGTTACAAGCAGTTTTTTTAAGAAATTCTAATCCAAGAATTGAAGCAGTCTTCATAATAAGCTGAAGCTGGTTTATCAACTTTGGACAACATTACGGCTAGATTATCATTATATTTAAGAGTTGAATTTTGTAGGTGCAACATCTTCGTTAGAATACCGCGTAGCAGAAGGCAATGGGAAACCTCTGCTTTACATATAAAAATTTAGCAACATAAAAGTGTTTGTTTGATTAGAGAACGTTGTGGACTGAAAGAGGATGTAGTGGCTTGAATTGAGAAACGAACGTTGGTTTGGACATGTGGAGAGGATGAATGAAGAAAGGTTGACGAAACAAATATATCGAGCGAATGTGGGTGGAAGGGCCGTTAAGGGGCGTCCCAGGCGGACATAATTCAACCAAATAGGGGATGTATTAGCAAAGGGCAAAATAAAAAATACCCGAAACCAGCGCGCGTGCATGCAACTAATGAACGCTGAGGAAGCGTAAGTGATCTGTCAGGATCGTGGCAAGCGGCAGTCCCTGGTCTCTGCCTACCACTCTGGGATACAGGCGTGAGTTTATCTATGTATGTATGACAATGTCAGATCACTGCAATTACAGCAACATTGCAGCTCAATTTCTCTTGCCAGTACTTGCCTGAAAGGGTCAATGGGCGGGTTGGTGACCTGAGCGAAGAGTTGCTTGAAGTAGTCATACGGGAGCGGCTGGAAGCGTGACAAGCACGCTAGCGGCGCGTCGTTCCCCATACTGCCGAGCGCCTCTTTCCTGGAAGAATACAGTGTCTCATTGTTAGGGTTCCGTATCCTAAGGGTGCCAAACGGGACCCTATTACTAAGACTTCACTGTCCGTCTGTCTGTCTAGCTGTCTGTCAGGCAGTTGAAATTTTCACAGATGATGTATTTCTGTTGCCACTATAACAACAAATATTAAAAATAGAATAAAATTAATATTTAAGGGGGGCTCCCTCCCTTTGTTCTAAAACAAACGTATTTTTTTTGCCGTTTTTTGCTCGATATTAATAACGGCAACAAGTAGACGCTTGAAATATTCAAATGTTGTATCAATAATGGTACGGAACCCTTCGTGCGCGAGTCCGACTCATACTTGGCCAGTTTTTTTCCATTAGTATCACGGTTTTCCTTTTCCATAACTATATATTTAATGTAACACACATTAGAAAAGGTCTAGATCCGGCAGCAGCGTCTTCCTGAGATTCCAACCGCATACGGCGACCGCCAACCCGCCTGCCAAGCGTGGCGATTATGAAAACCACGAAGGAGGCCTATGTCCTACAGTGGGCGTCAAATGGCTGATGATGATGACATTAGAAAAGGTACAGTGGACTAGTGTAAACCGCCAATTGATTACTTTTCAACGCTAAGATATTAGAAAAAATCCTGTAATCAATAATTACTGTAATGTAATTATTGATTACAGGATTTAAGTGTTCTGTATCTATCTAAACCTAAATATGGCGGAATAAAAACCATCAGGAAATTGATACTGCTTCCAGAGTTTGAGGCGTATTTGTTTGACGAAATTGCCTGCTACCGAGAGGTGGTAGCGGAGCGGCAGAACGCCGGCTTCTCATTCGGGAGGTCGCGGGTTCGAATCCCGGCTTGTACCAATGACTTTTTTCTAAGTTACGTACATTTGTAAAGTTCTAGCAGCAATACCACTCGCTAACTGTGAAGGAAAACATCGTGATGAAACCAGAGTGTCTGAGGTGTTCACACACTTCAGCGCTTGAAATTGCCAATCCGCGGTGGGCACGCGTGGTGATTAAGCTCATACTCTTTCTCTCTCTCTGAGAGAAGGCCTGTGCCCTGCAGTGGGACGTATATAGGCTACATAAAAAACATAAAAATAAAAAAGCCCGCCTTCTTAGGCGCTTAAAGCACTTTTCCGAAAGGGTGACAGTTTGCTGTCACGAAAGACGGGACCACTTCTGAACTACAGCTTACTTGTTCTGCACCATAGGTAGGAGCAGCATGTTGATGGTCTCAATCGTGTAGCCGTATAAGGCCAGCCGCTTGTCTGAGAGTCCAGATATGGGCGAATGGTTGTCAGACCCGTTGGCGACCGCCGTGCTCTGTGACGCCACGGACTTGTGGATGTCCTCCATTGTTATCTGTCGACAACGACCTTGGTTGAACCAGCTGCAGATAATAACAACGCACAACATAATCACTTGTCCTGGTCCCAAATTAGGATACCCTAAGGTAACCAGACAAGGACATCACAAACTTGGAAATACACTGAGGCTGAGGCCATTTGTACAAATTAAGTACGGCCGCCTCCAAAGGGAATCGAACCCACGACCTCTGTTTAAGATGACACTTCGTCCATTATGTTCGCCTTGTTTTTAAATTGTATTATGCCATCATATGCATTAGTAAAGCACCGTGTTTAAGACATTATTGTAAAAGAAACGGAACTTTTACCACGATTTGTTTATTATTTTAGGGCCCATTTCTTTTATAATAATGTGAAATCACGAAAAGCCTCAAAGGCATACTGCTGTAGTAAAAAAAGCTTTTTTTTAACAGTCAAAGCAAAAAATAACAAACCTTCCAGAAACTGAGGTGTTTTAAAGCGAAGAACAACCTACTTGTTCATGAATTGGCGCCAAAACACTAGTTGCACGCAAACGAATGTATGGTCTATCTATCGATTTGCGCTAGATACAGAGTAGGTAGATGTTTTCCAGAACGAGAACTCTTTAAACTAAGCGATAGTTTGTAAACAACCTCTAATTATACTGTCCCAACGAGACAAAACATTCAAAGTATTTTAAAAACCTATTTAGAGGCTAAAAATTCCACTGAAGCCGGGCCTTGAACCCGCGACTATCATTCCGATGTAAAGACCTAACTGCAAAGGGGGCTAATCGGGGCTGCAAGTGATGTAAATTGCTTCGGCCAGATGTCGCTGCCTGTACGTAATACCTATAGAGAAAGTTTGTAAAGAGGCTCGAAATTTCGCTGATGCCTGCACTTACCCATTAGCCCAGTTGGGAGAGCGCTGGCACGGTTAGTCAGAGCTCGCGGGTTCAAGTCCCGGCATGGGTGGAATTTTTTGCCTCTAAATAGGTATTTAAAATTGTCCTCAGCACGGGTTAGTGCAACAAAAATAATATAATCATTCAAACTATGTCCATCAACTCAGTCAAAGCATCGCTCAACTCGGCTACCAATCTAAATAGGCTCTCAACACAATCGAAATACAACTCAAAATTCTATGAACACTACAGAAGCATACTATACAGCGAACACAACAATCGCATGCGTCTGATATTTCACTCACCATCTGACAGATAAAATATTATCAATTTTATACCGCAATCCGTCACCCCGCAGCCGAAATAGAAAGGAAGAGAAATAGTGTCAATTACTTTGCCTTACACACAATTCACAACTTACCTACCTAGAAATGAGGCCTTGATTCAACTGACGTAAATTAGTATTTATCACTAATATAAGTCTGTATAGTTCTTCGTCAAGTTTTATTTATTTCATTTCAGAAATTTTTGCGTCCATTAGAGTATCATTTGTATTAATTACCCAAGGTATTTTATTCGCCGTAAAGTTCAGAACTCGAAGGTCTCAATTTATGCTTGGGTATGAACAAAAGGTTATTTTATTTAGAAATAACAAGTTTATATCATTTGAGAACTACATAAAAATTACGTAGAGTTTTACCCTGAAGCCAGGTCTCCGTGTTCATGTCCTTCATAATTATTTTTTTAAAACAATAAATAATGTCAGTTAACTGCTTAGGGTAAGACTGGAAATGCGTTGTTTCCAAAATAGGTACAGCAGTCTTATTTTGGTTTCTGTAGCAATATTCTGTATTTTTTTGTAAAATTCATTTAATTTTTTTTTTGTGGGTGGAAGACGCTGTACGTACAACAGTCTAAATTATATTAATGATGAATATTATTTTATGCCGAAATACCACATCTTGGCCGGGACGAAAGTGAAGTGAAGTTATTTATTTAAAAAAAAAGGTGAATGGCAGAGTCTGGTTGGCCCCACACTAGGTGAATCCTGTATCGTGGGCTCCCGTTTGAGGGTTTCTAGTTGTTATCCTAAGCTGTAAACGTTACCTGTTCCTGCAGCCATTGCGAGTGCGGGCGGCTGCGCGCGATCTGCATCTTCAGCTCGACGTCCTGAATCATCTTATGCTCCACCGTGTCGACCAACAACATTCGGCCGGGCTTCAGGCGGCTCTGTGGGCACGCGATTTTAGACCGTATAAAGAGGTGGATAGCGCATCGGTAGAACGTTGACCTGGGGGTTATTCGCTTATGGTCAATGGTGCGACTCGTCAAAATACGTTTTTCGTCAAAGGCTCGTTTGGTCCAACATGTAGTTTGCCAAAGTCGCGGTTCGTCAAAACGTTTTCGTCGAAGGTGCTTTTGGGAAAAGGTGAGGTTCGCCAAAGACGCGATTCGCCAAAATACGCGTTTGGCCAAATGCTCGTCTGGTCCAACCCTAACCGGAAACAGTGGTATGTGGACACCTTGACTTATATGCTATTATAACTAAAATCTTATACTATTATGCAACCTACGATACCACTCAGATATTTACAGATTAGAATTAAGAAATATGGCTAAGGGTACACATAAATGTGTAAAACCGTTACACCGACCTTAACAAAGTTCGCACATGAGTGTCCAAAGCACACAAGCTTAAAACCAATCTTAATACGAATCGCACTTTTGACAAACGTAATTTTGCCCAAAGTCACCTTTGACAAAAAGGATATTTTGACGAATCGCAATTTTGACAAACGTAACTTCACCAAAGGCACCTTTGACAAAAAGGATTTTTTGACGAATCGCACTTTTGACAAACGTAATTTTGCCCAAAGTCACCTTTGACAAAAAGGATATTTTGACGAATCGCAATTTTGACAAACGTAACTTCACCAAAGGCACCTTTGACAAAAAGGATATTTTGACGAATCGCACTTTTGACAAACGTAATTTTGCCCAAAGGCACCTTTGACCAACTGGGTATTTTGACGAATCGCACCCTTGACCATAGGCGGCTAAGCCCTTATTAAATGTGTCAAACAAACTGCTGCCGATAAACTGCTCAGACATAAACAGCGATGATTTTTCAGTACGTGAGAGCGCAATCTACTAGGCGCTGGTCTGTTATTTTAGTTGATTACTAATGGTAACACTTATTATCCGCTATTTATTTATCTATAGGACAGAAATACTGTTTTACCCGCGGGGGTAATCACCCCCAGGTTCAGAACACAGAACTGCAGTGTAGATAAGACAAGACAAGATAAGACAAGATAAGACAAGATAAGATAATATTATTTATAGTACATATGGTGCTACATTACCGCACTAGTGCGATAATGAGCACTTTACGTGCCTATGTCGAAACTTCAAAGGGCCATATGTACTATAAAACGTTGTACGATACACGTGCGAATAGGTAATTCGTAACTCGTGTCGATATAAAACACTCCCTTCGGTCGTGTTTTAATTTATCGCCACTCGTTGCGAATTTCCTACTTTTCGCACTAGTATCGTAATGTACTATTATTGCACACAAGATACAAGAGACAGACAATATGAAAGTTACAATGAAAAAGTAAAATGGGCGGCCTTATTGCTAACAGCAATTTCTTCCAGACAACGGTTGCCGAAGGAGAAAGAGAGACGGGTAGTTGATGTAGTCTGCATAGGTATTTGAAATAACAGATAAACATTTATTGAAGCCAGCCAACATTAAAAGTATTACTTATCAACATGTCGTTTAAAGAACTCCACTATCGTGTAATAGCGATTGAAGGAGTGAAGGAGAAAGAACGTTAGGGAAAGAGAAACTTTACCTTCAATACAACCTTCTCAGGATCAACGTCATAAACGCCAACTTCCGAAGCCATCACAAGAATGTTCTCGTTGGTGACGTAGAAACGCGACGGCCTCAGCCCATTCCTGTCCAATATGGCACCTGGAACAGGACACGATGGTATTATTGACAATATCGGGGTCAAACACGGGATTGGCATTACGTCTCTCTCACCATCATCATCATCAGCCATTTAAGAAGAAGAAGAAAGACATTTATTATACCAACAAGATACATTGACGCCCACTGCAGGACATAGGCCTCCCTCATGGTTTTCCACGCGTCCAGTCTTGTGCCGCCCGCATCCAGCGACTCCCCGCCCCGGTGTGGGGCCTGCGCACGCCGCGTCGTCCGGTCCGCGGTCGCCATGTCAGAACTTTTTCGCCCCAATGGCCATCAGTTCTTCGAGCTATGTGCCCCTCCCACAGCCACTTCAACTGAGCAATTCTTCGAGCTATATGAGTAACTCGAGTTCTTCTGCGGATCTCCTCATTCCTGATTCGATCACGCAGTGAAGATCCTAACATAGCTCTCTCCATTGCTCGTTGGGCGACCTTGAGCCTTCTTATGAGCCAATACGTCTCCCTAGTTTGTTTTATTGGTACTTACTTGGTACATGAATCGTGACATAGGTACCATTTGTGTGAGGGTGCAGATAATATGGCCCGTATAGGAGACGTTTGGTTGTAGTTTAGTAGTGTAGTTAATAAGTGCTGTGTGTCCTGGGTCAAGCGAAAATAGACTATAACACATTGTTTATAGCGTCTATCCATGAAGGAGGTCAGCGCAAGCGGACGAGGCCCACGAGGTGGTGATAATTCGATCTATCTTGGTTTCATTTTTAGAAAACTTCGTTTCATCCGTGTTTTTAGGCAATGAAAAACTGCTACATTATCATTAGAATACGAAGGTAAGCCACCATCTCTACAAGGTTGTGACAATCGGGCGGTCCCGAAACCAGAAGATCTCGGTTCGAGTCCAGATCAGATGTCTCCAGGCCAATTTTTTTCCCTATTTTTTATGGTATCTTATAATTTCCAAAAAAAAATTAATTAACAAAGCTAATTTAAATTCTAACTCACCGATATAACGGCCATCCGTGAAGGATATCAGCGCGGGCCCGTCCCACGGCTCCATAGCGGACGAGGCCCACTGGTAATAGTCCCTCTTTTCTTTGGGCATGGTGACGTCATTCTGCCATGCCTCTGGCACCATAGTCATGACAGCTTCGGGCAGGGATCGCTGGCCAGCGTGCAGGAGGAACTCGAGGACGCAATCGGCCGAGCCGGAGTCCGAGAGGTTGGGCTCGACTACTGGGTACAGCTTCTTGAGCTCTACAGGAAAAGTTCGTTTGTTTCGCTTGTGAACGTAATGATCATCAAGCCAGGTTTTCAAGATTTTAGTGCGCTCGGACCGAGTGAGGTAAAAGCCTACTCGAATGCTACCTTGTGCCGTGTACACCGGCGATCTTTGCGCACTCTGATGACAACAACCAATTTTTGTGCTAAAATGGCAGGTGTATACGATACGGTGTAGCTTCTGAGCCGCTAAAATAGGCCACTCTGTCCGAGCCTATTAAGATCGCATAAACGAATAGGACTTTTTTTCACACAAAAATAAATGTCATATAGTTTCTTTAACTGATGTAATAACTGATTCAATGGAGTAGATGGCGCTCGATTGTTTGTTTCTAGCATGTCGAAAGATACATGAAACACAAGATTGAATTTATTGTAAAAAAAAGGAAGGGTAAAAGGACTCTAACACTGATAAAAAAATCTAAGCTTAGCTAATCTTACAGCTATAACGTTAATGGATTGGCCCTGAGCCAACGTGTAAATAGAAAAACCTGCGAAAATGCATCAGCTCCCACACTCATTTGGTAACTGTGTCTCTAAATTGGTAATTATCAAACAGTAGATATGCTCAGCAGATCTCTTGCTTTTATATAGGTGTTTCAAAAAGATCCGGTGAAACCTAAAGGAAACGCGGACAGCCCGTCGCGTCGGCACACGGAGTCGGACTTTTTTGCGTCAGTATTGTAATCTCTAACCTTAGAAGTATTTAAGCTCATTTTAGTTTGTATAGTTGCGCCCGCATGTCCGTAACGTGGATAGACCTATAACGAACATTATTAATATTGATGAGGAGAATAATCCCTTCCACAGTAATATATTAAACGGGCCTAGCCGCGATTATTTATGAGGTAAATTTTAAATGTTGAGAAGTAAGGTAATTAGATTTTACCAAATAAATAATCGCGGTTAGACCCGTTTAATATGATAACCATGTATGAGTCATTAAAACATACTAATAATCCCTTTAAGTTACACCGAACTCATCTACAACACCCAGTAGTGAGTAAGTCCCTAAAATAAAGTAGTTTGTGCACCAACTCACGGTCCCCAAACGTGTTACTCTTCATGACTCCCTCGCGAGCCTTCATCAGGTTCACGTTACCTCGTAACGTATTTATTTCGCCATTGTGGGCAAGCACTCTGAAAGCAATGAGAAAAATTTGAAGTGGAATAGAGAAAAATTTTCATATGGGGAATTATTTTCTGAATAGAGTTCTAAAGTTCAATATAGAGCTCGCGGAAAAAGTGATTCATTCTTATCATACTTTCATGGAAACTTCAATGAAAGTTTTTAAATGCTGTTTTCTTTCCATCTTGTTTGAGCCATGTACACGAAATGTTCTATTTGAACGTGAGATATGTCTGAGGAACTGGATATCAAAGCATTTATAGCATTAACACACAAATTGAATGAGGCAACATTTGTACGCAAGGCATTTAGACCGTGGGTGCTAAAATACGAATCCGGCGCCTGACTCGGTGTACTTTGGTTAAAAATTAAGGGGCTATCCGGAGCGAACTAGCGCAACCCATGGAAAAACTCATAATAACTATCTGACTCTGCAAACGTCGTTTTGCGATAATAATTAGCCTAAGACCTATTCTCAGACGTACCAAATATACACAAAAAATTTCAAAAATATCGGTACGTTTTGAAGGAGTTCGACAACACTGTAAACACGAGATTTTTATATATTAGATAATAACTTCCACGCTTGTGTTGGGAATTTTCATTGGTGGCGCCAGATAAGTCTGGGTAGCCCCTTATCGAATTCCAACAAACCCAGCGGACAAGGAAAGATGACGTCATTTAGTTGCGGATCTTGATCCATTTTAGGTGGCTGAGCCAGCGTGAATGAATAATTCAATAAATCAAACCCACCTCTCAGAAAGTGACAGAACATACCTCAAAGGATGGGCTCGCTCCCAACTGGGGAAGGTGTTGGTGGAGAACCGGGTGTGGACCAACGCCAGGTAGGTCGTGAATGCTGGGTTGCACAGATCTTTGAAGTACTCCTGTATAATAAGAATGATACGATCAATTTAATCACATGGGGAAAGCAGAAGATTAGAGAAAGAGAACGTCAGTGATATTTTTTTATATAATTATGATACCTCTGACCGTAAAAAATACCAGGTCTCTAATCCCGAGTATTTAGACAAATATGATTTTCCAGTTGCCAACCAAACATAATCGGTCAAACCACATGATTTGCAGCATGTAAATATGCGAGCGCCGCGAAGTCGCAATATGTTCACAATGTTGAATATTGCGCCACTGCTGTGCAAAACTCCCCCCGAACTGTGATTATAGTCAAGATAATTCGCCTGTAGATTGATGTCATTAAAGAGCAATAACGCGGCACTTACCCATAGCTGATTGGAGGTAAGTAGACCCTTGTAGACGACAGTCCTCAGAGACAAGCTGCAGATGTAGAAACGCGCCCCCGGCACGACCAGCTCGTGCGACGCGCGTTTGCGCAGGACGAAGACCTACAAGGAAACAAAACGCAAACATCGCAAAAAGGAAAACTGCAGACTCCGAACAAACAGTAATAAATTGGCTTGACATGCAATTTACGTTAGCAACGCGCCTCCGTCCCGGCGCCGGTCCAAGGCCCGCGGCACAAGGATCTGAAAAAAATTCTATAAAAGTGCCATGCATGCTTATACGTTCAATACGTCTGCATCCATCTCCGGACAGTCTTAAACGAGCTTTGATTGCGAGCGTGAATTCACAACTTCAGTTTTCCTGTTGCGATTTCACGCTCGTACACATTACATGTCAAAGCTAGCTTATTTCCCTTTCACCAATAGTGTATGTGTAGTGTGTCTTCGTTTTTCTTTTGCATTTTGTCTTACCTGTCGGGCGAGTTGTTGTTCGTCTTCAATATCAGCCGTAACAAATACTTGACGCATAAATGGCTCCGAGTTACGAGCCACCTGACCTGTAAGCACCAGTCAAAAGTGGCCATTACTAACCTGCGCTATAAGGGCTATTATTGCACGTAGCTAGATATTGTCAGCAAAGTGAGAACTTAATTAAGCGTAAGATAATGGAAAGGCGACACTTTGATGGTAATTGTTGAATCGATTTTGATGGTTTCGCAAAATTTATGTAATTTGATTTGAAGTGTCATAAATGTTTTATGGAAATGATATATCTGAATAAAAAATAAAAAACACATGTTTGTTTTACTAACATTTACATTTATGACAAATTCGTACTCTTGCAATGAAACTAATTGACTGTACTATTTACCATCGAAGTGTAAGTAATTTATTGATTCACTCATTTACTAGTTAATAAATCCTTGACATTAGCTGGATGTTCATTAATAACGTTTTATTTACTACAGCTAAGTATGTCACTGTATAAACATAGTATAAATATTTTTATATTTTAACGACGTAATCAGGCACAATAACATGCCTTGTGATTTATTAATGAACTCCAAACTGAGTTATCTTAAATATGTAGATATTTACTTGATTTTTTTCTATATAATTAATAACGGCAATGTTATCTACAGTTTTATAGGCACTTCGAGACTTGGCATTTTATGTACCTGGCAGCTGGGAAATAACACATTTTATGAAATATAGAAAAATATCATCATGTAGGCAATATATTTTTATGAAGATAAGATAATATCTTTCATATTGTGACAGATTTCACAACGCTGAAACGCGCGGTAAGGAGCAGAGGTTGTCGGGTACATAAAACGGCAATATCTCGAGTCCCACTCGTATGGTAATGTTGAACAAACCGGCAGATCATGAAATAGCATGACCGCTCCCCTCTGTGTCTATAAACGGTACGCAGACCGACCGACAATCTGTTACTATGACAACCTGCAAAGTCGCAAAACAATGGACACGGAAATGTGATCTTCATGGAGTAAGCAAGTGAACGGATTATGGAATAAACAGACATATCCCATTTTGACGTTGATCATCAATTAATATTTTCAGCAACACATTCGCACACTCAAACACTCAGTTCTATGTGTAAATTACAAACAATATCCTAGAATGTATAAAGTAACAGCATTATAAACTCTAAACTTTTCCAAAGCCCAGCATGCAGGCCACAAACAAAACAAAGAGATGACATTAAAATCCAGCGTAAAAAGTAGTAAATACTGACCAATGGTGGAGTTGTTGGTTGGCACAGTGCGCCAGCAGATGACGCGCAGATTCAGACTCTCGGCGAGCTCTAGGAACTTCTTCTCGATGTCCTGATGGTGGAGCTTATCCAGGAAGAATATGCCCGTAGCATAGCGACCGAACGGCGGCAAGTCAATTTGGTGGGAGTCTCTGCAAGAATGGAAAGAAACAATCATTTAAAGTATTTTCGAAATCGTTCAACTACTCCGCGATTCCTGAAATACGACAGTTACAGTGTGTGCTTTGCAAAATTTTCAAGGAGTTTTTTATTATATTGATATACTTCGAAATATAATAATGTTCAGACAAACACAGACACGACTTATTAATAGGATCCTGTTTGGCAATCTTCGGGTACAGAACCCTAAAAATGGTAAATAGAATACAAAAACAGAAGACCTAGAAAAAAGTGTTGTAAACGACAAAATAGACCTGTTTCAGAAACTGGGCATTTTTGAGGGTTCCGTAGTCAACAAGGAACCCTCATAGTTTCGCCATGTCCGTCCGTCTGTCTGTCTGTCCGTCTGTCTGTCTCTACGCAGCTTAGCACAAAGACGACACGTACGAAAGGTGAAATTTGTCATACATATACATATTAATCATGCCGACAAAACAGTAGGATAAAATCTGAAAAAAAAATTTTTTTAGGCTACCTCCAGTACACTTAAATTAGGGACGCAATTTTTTTTCTCGCCTACGCCATAGTGTGGCGTAGGCGAGAAAAAATATTACGCCATCTCGATGGATTGGTAATTAAAAAATATTGTGGGTGTAGTGTTCCATTTTTCGATAAACGGTTTCGTTTGCGAAATATTAAGTTTTAAAGCGCAAATTTTTGTCAGAGCTGGGCGTCCTCCCTTAACTCTTTCGGCTAAACGGTTGATAGTAGAAGCATGTAATTTTTGTCCGTTTTGTCGGCGTAATAAATATGTGTATATCTAGGCCACATTTCAGCTCTCTAGCTCTTATAGTGTATGTGCTAAGCGGCGGACAAACAGACGGATAGACAAACATACGGACATGGCGAAATTATAAGGGTTCCTTGTTGCCCGCAGAACCCTAAAACAGGGACTCTTGTCCAAATTAGGGCAACAAAATTATCACTAACAAAAATCAAAACATGACGGTCCCCAATAAAATAATGGTTCTTTCTATGCGGGTTCATCAGAAAACCGGCCTGCTTAAGAAACTAAGCCAACACTTATTCCCAAATTACGCATAATTACGACTAAGCATAATACGCACTGATGGGAGACGGAACTTGCAGCGTGACGAATTTGGGGCGAGTCCTCTAGCTCTGGGTCACATAAAGGTCATATTGGAAATCGATTTAGGCCATACCTACTTTGCTGATGGACATTACTATTTATACTTTCTGAATAAAAAAAACTTGATTGGGACCGAATAACTCACGAGTAACATAACAAATATGTAGTCAAGTGGAAAATGAAACGAAATCATGCAGTTTGCATTAATTCATTCGGCAAATATATCAAACTAGAAATACATAACAATATAATGTAACGGGAAATATATCAAAAGCAGCTTTATAACGTTAGTTATAGAACCTACATTTTCTATACAACGTCATGCAAGTACATACAGCCAAAAGGTCAGACTGTCATTGAGCATAGGTGGGAAAGAGACGCAGCTATGCGCGCGCACTTTGACGTCACTGCTGAAACCTATCCGCAGGCCCACATTTTGTATTGACTGAATACACTACCAAGTGCAGAACCCGCTTGGTAGAGAAGCTACCTATTTCTCGTCTGAGCTTGCGTATTTGTTCGGATATCGTGTCTAGCGTTTCGGGGGGCTTTGCGGAAAATTTCGTCGTAGCCGTTTGGGAAGTGGTTATATAAATAGAGATTCGCCTACTGTACATATATTCTGTAACTGCAGAGTAAAGGTGAACTTGAAAATATTTGCTTTCACCGATAACGCTAATGTTTTTTTTTTTTTGTTTTTTTATCGGCGGCTTTTGACGTCGCTTTTCGATTGCGGTGGTCGCCATGGAAAGTGATATATTTATGGATCACCTCGTTTATATTGTAGCCACTTAATACGTACACTTTAACCATATCTAGATATGTAATCATTATGCAACGAATCTGATAACTAGTTGTAATGGATCAACTTCATCCTGGAAAATGGCTAAGGATATTATAAAGCTTTTGTTTATTTATAATTTAGAAGTAAACAATCATAATGCGTTTTCATTTTGCGTTACGTCTTTCACTTTGCGTTTAGCCTTGTGGATGTGTAATATTGAGAATAATATTGTTTATTATCGCCGATTTTTACGTATACGTGCACTCTATCTCGCTTCGTCTACAATCATTAGTCGCTGTATGCACGTAAGTCGGTTTCGGGTACTTTTTATCTGGCCCTTCGCTAAAACAAGCCTTACCCAATCAATCTAAGTAATCGTTCAAACAAATCCTGTTTAAAAAAAATGTTTCGCTTCAAAGAAGCGCGGCGTTACCTTATAGTAGCAGCAACATAGTATTTTTCTAGAATATACTATTGAAATTAAATAATGTGCTACCATTTTTGGTTTTGCATCAAAAAAACCTTGGACTCGGACACTCAGTGCATCGTATAACCCCACAATATAAGTGTTTGTGATACAGTTATTTTAAAAAACCGGCGCAGTGCGAGTCGGACTCGCGCACATTATCTATACATTTGAATATTTCAGGCGTCTACCTAATGCCGTTCTTAATATCGAGCAAAAAACGGCAAAAAATCACGTTTGTTGTATGGGAGCCCACCTTAAATATTTACTTTATTCTTTTTTAGTATTTTTTGCTATAACAGCAACAGAAATACATCATCTGTGAAAATTTCAACTGTCTAACTATCACGGTTCATGAGATACAGCCTGGTGACAGACGGACGGACGGACGGACGGACAGAGGACTTAGTAATAGGGAGACTTACCCTTTGGGTACGGAACCCTAAAAACTGTTTACTTTCATTCGGTTAGGGATTCTGAACACACTAGTTTCTGATGAAACAAGACTGAGTAATCCAAATTGAATATAGTATGTTTGCGTACCATATATTTCTTCAACAGTACATAATACGCAGACTTGAAATATAATACATATTATTATTTTGTTTACAATGTTTTAAAAATACAGATTTCATTAGAGTCAAGCACACATACAATACTATTAGTATTAAAGTACCTTAAGCAATCCTAGTTTCTTTGTTTGTATTGTGAAATTAGCAGTTAGTGATAACTACTGGCAGTATCAACATAAGTATGCAGTATCAGACTTCGCATTATTTATTATAAACAAACGGTTTGAAGCAGTCAATTTGCCAAAGAATTTGTCAATAAGGCGTTATGCAATGCGATAAACCTAGCCACATGTATACCTTTTGTATGCATTTGCTAGAGATAATGGTTGTTTTGTCTATCTTAAGTCACTTGCGTCTTCTGTTTTCCATTTAAAAATATACAAAATATAATCAGTTTTCAATGCGCAAAATATTTATTTTATTTTGCTTCTCCTAGCAACGAAAATGTTTTGCTTATGGAAAACGGATTGCTTTGTGTAATGTTTTTAGGGTTCGGTACCTCAAAAGGCAAAAAAACAGATTGATCTTATTTTGCTACGAAAATGTTTTGCACACGGTAAACGATATTTTTGAATAGCCGGCGCCTAATTGGCCGCTCTTATTTGCGTATTTGGCAAATATTAACCATCCATTGCCGGGTTTTCTGACAAGCTTATAGCACTGATTTTGTAAAACCTGCATTGTGTTACAAATCGTCGTCGGCAAATAAGGGAACACGAATAACCACGTAAGGCGCCAGTATACCAGTGACGTCTACGACCGGAACAACCCCCCTACAAATCATAAAAGAATAAAAATTTAATAAACTTTTACTTATTGAAGTGGTTTAATTTAATATTATCGACACCGAAGAAACGGTCATCAGGTTTTGCGTTATCTCAATAACACTTTGTACACGAACGACCAAACCGTTTCATCTCAATGAGACATTATTATGCTTACTATTCATTTGGACACAAATGATATATACAACTTAATAAGTATCAATTTGTAGCTTCATTTCACTGGCTAGCCATTTGACTAGCTATTGAGTTCTAATAAGGCTTCCAGTAGGGTTTGTATTATGAAGAGCATTCTGCTAGAGCGTAATGAATGGCCTGTAGAAGTCTCTAGGGGACGATTGACCCCGTTGGCAAGCTAAGTGAAATGCAGGCTTTCAAAGACATTACATAAACTCACACCTGTATCCCGATGGGGTAGGCTTGCCACGATCTTGACAAAACTCTTTCGCTTCATCAACACCAAACGCTTCGTCTGGCTTTCAGAGACTAGGCCAATAATCAAAGTATAGGCACCAAATTGGTGTAGCCAGGCCGTATCAAATAAATGGTGGACACTGGACAGGAACGAGTTACCAGTACGTAAGATAATTTTACATACAACAAAGTCACGCTTATATCCCAGAGAAGTTGGCAGAGACAATGGTTTGCCACTTGTCACGATCCTAAGCTCTCCTTCGCTTCATCAATATTCTTAGTCGATGCACGTGTTACATTTAAAATGATGGGTATGGTATGGTTGTATTTAGATTTACTTGTGTGATCCCAAAATAGTGTATGTATATCAAGGTGGCGTTTTACTTTCTACCAAGATTATTTTGAATATTTAACTACCTTTAATTTTGATTCTGTAAAATTTGTTAGGGGAAATACATTGTTACACAAACGAAACCAAAAGAAAATACATTTCAAGTGTTTTATTTTTCCGTAACTTAAAACATTTATTTTACTCTTCTAAATGACCCTTAAGCAAATATTATTTCTTAGCGAGCACCAAATTTTATTTACACCAATTACTATTTACACCGAGTTTACTATTTCATTGAGTATATTGTAGGAAAGTAGGTAGGTAGCTACATAGAAAATCATAAGACAGATAAATATTTCTGAAGAGTAATTTATTTTATTGGAAATAGAATATTTTCTGTATTTCACAAAATAGATTATTTATATTAGCAAGGAAACTAAGATAAATACTATTGTTCAATTTTCACTTAAATTTTACTGAATATAAATACTTTTTTAGTTTTGCTGTAAATTAATATTTTAGAAGAAGAAGAAGTAGAAAGACATTTATTATACCAACAAGATACATCTCAGAAACAAAATAAACAGATAAGTAACATAATATGCACAACAACAGAAAGAAAACTAAATACACAACAGACAAAACGATTAAATAAAACAGGACCATAGATGTAGCCTGTGGTGTACCTAAGTTGCCACAAAAGGCAGCTGACTCAGCGTTGTGCTGAGGAAGTGATCCCTCAGCGCTGATTTTCAGTCAGTGCCTACGGTAACCCTTAATTGTACTACGGAGTGCGTGCCGTGATGCAGTTAAAAGAATATTTCATATTAGCTGTTTCGATAAAGCATGATGGAAACACAGAGACAAAATAGAAGTAGACACTTATCTTTGAACCGGTCTCTGAGCGGCGGTAGACACTAGGCAAAAGAAGGGTGAGAACCGTTGGTTCTAACTTTTATAAATTTCCATAATCCTATTTATTATGCTAACCTATTAGACTAAGCCATTATGCTATTTAATTACAAGAATAACTACATACAAATATATCTTATACTGACACATGTGCGTGCGCATATAATTTTTATCTTTCGATCGGTAATACCAGAAGATGGTACCATTATTTTGTGATAAAAAGTATTGTTTGTTATCATATCAATATCGTGGAATACAAGCGGAAGTCTTTCAGTGCTGTCAAGAGGTCTTTGCATATTGTTTTAATTTTATTTATATGAACGATATACAGAGTACTCTATCTTTCTGATAAGTTGAAGTAATGTTGGGCTGATAGTACAGTACATTCGTTGCTTAGACTTATTCGTGGAAACATACATAGAGTAGCGTGGTTACGAATGAACTCCTAGGAGTCACTAGTGCGAGTCCTATGGGCCTTGGTATAAATGATGTTTTTTTACATATTTAATTCAATCAATTCAATCGTTTCTTAGGGTCCGCACCTCCGAAAGAAAAACGAAACCCTTATAAGATCGCGTTGTTATCCGTCCGTCTGTCTGTCAAGACCCTTTATCTCGGGAAAGCGTGGAGGTATCGAGTTGAAATTAAAAACATTTACTCAGGTCTACAGTTCCCTTGAAGCTTCGAAAATATCAAACGTCATGAGTACATCGTTTTAGTTCCAACAGATCCCTTGAAGCTTCGAAAATATCAAACGTCATGAGTACATCGTTTTAGTTCCAACAGATCCCTTGAAGCTTCGAAAATATCAAACGTCATGAGTACATCGTTTTAGTTCCAACAGATCCCTTGAAGCTTTGAAAAAATCAAACGTCATGAGTACATCGTTTTAATTTCAACTCGATACCTCCACGCGTTCCCAAAATAAACTCTTGACAGACAGACGGACGGACGGACAACAAAGTGTTCATGTAAGGGTTAGAGGTACGGAATCCTAAATCCTAAAAATCGATCCGGGGCCTCGATTCTGTTAGTGCATTGTAGTATAATGACAGGTACACTGTCGGGTCACGTGACGTGTTTTTTCGTACCATTGACGCCTAGAAGGTTTGATGGGTGTGCCCGCGTAGACTTAAAGCAGCCATGAAATGAAAACCACCATGTTCATGCAGTTGTCATGTTACTACAATGCAATGCATTAACAGAATCTAGGCCCTGTTTTGTGTGATTGCATAAAGCTATTTTACTACTCGCATGGCGCATAAAGCGTAGAACGTTGGACTCGGAAGCGAGAGACCCAGGTTCGATTCCCAGTGCGGGCATGTACCTGTGACTTTGTTTTTTAAGTTATGTACATTTGTGAAGTTATAGCAGTAATATCACTCGCTGATTGTGAAGGAAAACATCGTGAGGAAACCTGAGTGTCTGAGCTATTCACATACCTCAGCGCTTGAAATCGCCAATCCGCGGTGGGCACGCGATTAAGCCCATACTCTTTCCCTGAGAGAAGGCCTGTGCCCTACAGTGTATGTAGGCTGCTCATGTAAGGCGCATAATTATGTGACTCTACGTATTGTAGAAATTCTACAGATTCTTGAGGACATATTGATATTGCGAATATACGTTAATGACTATTAGCACGGTTGGTTACTCCCATGTATGTTCATGTGTATAAAAACAGTATAACAATTACCAACAAGGAAATCATCTGATTTGCTTGTGGTAACTAGTAATACTGTTACATATACACTGTTCAAAACCGGCCAAGTGAGGGTCGGACTCGCGCACGAAGGGTTCCGGATATATCTGTACAACATTTGAATATTTCAAGCGTCTACTTGTTGCCGTTATAGATATCGAGCAAAAAACGGCAAAAAAATCACGTTTGTTGTATGGGAGCCCCCGTTAAATATTTATTTTATTCTGCTTTTTAGTATTTGTTGTTATAGCGGCCACAGAAATACATCATCTGTGAAAATTTCAACTGTCACGGTTCATGAGATACGGCCTGGTGTGACAGACGGACGTACGGACAGCGGAGTCTTAGTAATAGGGTCCCTTACCCTTTGGGTACGGAACCCTAAAAAATCATCGAACCCTCTTTGAACTGCGTTCACGCATTGTGAATGAAACAATTGGCATGAAAGTGAAAACCACAACAACAGCTTATTGTTTTATCGAAAGTTGTCACTTAGGCGTAGCTAGTGCGAATTAGAACAGCAGCCAATATTTTGTAGTGCCAATGACTCTATAAATTGTAACGTAGTTAAGATAATATACATTTTTAAGGACCGGTTATGGACGTCCCAGGCGGACTTACTTCGACCAAATAGGAGATAGATTGGCAATTGGCAAGATAAAGAGCACCCGAAACCGGCGTGCATGCAAAGACTAATTAATGTTGATGAAGCGAAAGAGCTCAAAGAAGTGGCGAACTGTGGTCTCTGTTGCGTAACGAGAAAAAATAATCTTCTATCGCAACTAGTTGCCAAGGAAGGGGAAGGGTTCCTGTTTCACAACTGGTTGAAAAACTTGGTTGCCTAAGCGGTCGAAAGCTCCCTTCCGAGATACAGACGTGAATTTACGACTTTGTTTTATGCTTATTTTGTTTCACTACTTTATTTTTGATATTGGTTGCAATAAGTATTTTTCTAATTTTGCTTTTCTTTTTTTTATTATCGGGCTTCAAATTTCTGTCCCGCCTCAAATTGGATTTTCTGATCTAGCATGAATGACGTTATTTTTATCCGTCCCTTTCGCATTCCTCCCATCAGAGGGAGACAATACTGTAGGAATTCGGATATGCGAATGAGGGGGCATAGTCTATGTTTACGACAGGGCAACGACGCGTCCCGACTAAGAATGGAACTGTCTGGCGAAATGCCAAAATCCCCATGCAGAAAAAACTGACAGTGGCTTACTTGCACTGAATCCTAGGACACATCGAGACTTCAAAGGAGTTAGCGAATGAAATTACTCAAGAATTCACTGACCACTACATGAAATTGACCGCGTCAATGAGGCAAGGAGATAAAAGTGTAGATCTACCGGTATCTACAGTACAAACCAACTAAGAAACAATTTATTACGTTGTAAACAAATATGACGCAACGTTATATTTTCGTAGTAACGTAACAAACAACGTAGTACGTGTCAGTGTAAATACAAAACCTGAAAACAGTTTCTTCTATGTTGATTTGAATTTTTTATACAATCTTGAAATTTTAATCCCACCAAAACAAAAATTATAAATATATATATATATACGCGTCGAATTGATAACCTCCTCCTTTTTTGAAGTCGGTTAAGAAATGTAAAAAATCTTGCCAACTTCTCGTCCCAGAAAATAATTGATATATAAGAACTTGCCAAGTTCATTGTCTTCGCAGAATTAGGAGTGTTATAATAAAAAAGGAAAAACTTTCAAATGTACAGATCACACTTGGCAAGTTTTCATTGTACAACTATTCAAAATTTTCTAAAAACTTGCTAAGTGTAAATTTAAAAGTTACACAGTTTTTTGGTTTGTCAATTTGCATCTAATCCATCGGTCCATATTCGTTCAATGAGGCCACCCCTAAGGTATGGCACTTCTTTCTCACCTCGGCCATTCCCATCCAGCCGCTACCAACAATCTGCCATTCATGCTAATACCCAAAACAAGGGATGAAATTAAAAGATGAAAATAATAAAAGATCTCGAGGAAAAAAACTGTTACTTTACACAAAAAGATAATGGATAAAACTTAACTACGCAAATTGAAGAGGCCCGTAACCTTTAAAAAAAATAACGGCCAAGTACGTGTCGGGCCACGTGGAGTGTAGGAGGGATTTTTTAGCTACTTGACAGAACTAACAACTTCATCAAAGTAATTTTCAATGGAATTTGTACGAAGTTTTCCTTTTGTAAGTTGGTCGCCGTGATAGTTTTCCTTTTAAGTTCATTATAAATGTGCTGCTGCCCTAAATTTTTTCACGTTTCTACAATGAACCGTTAAGCCGGGATATTGGGGGTTATAAGATTTTATCCTACTGTTTTGTCGGCGTGATTAATATGTATATCTATGCGAAATTTAAGCTCTATAGTACTGGTCATCTCTGTTTAAGCCGCGGACAGACAGACGGAATCACATGGCGTACCTAACTATAAGCCTTCCTTGTTGCCTACGGAACCCTAAAAACGAAATAATTATATTTACTTTTAGGCATAAGTAAGTTGAGTAGGTAAGATTGATAGGAAAATAACAGTAGGGACTGCGTCGCCAGACTATCGCAGTTTAACAAGGTTCAATAGGGTCACGGCATTACCAATATAACATCCATGGACGGTAAAAAAAAAGTGAAATCCGGTTACCAATGCAAGGGTTGTAGTCGAAAATCTGGTACCTACTGGTACCTGGTACAACGATAACATTATGAAATCTTGTAACAAGAATCTCTACGAATAAAGAAACCCGTAGAAGTATTTCTTCCAACAAAAATCACGCTCAAAAACGGCCCGGTCCTCTCGATTAGTATGTAGCAATGAAATGAGCGCAAGATGTGCTGTAGAGTAAATCACTCTGTCATTGGTTCATTATGTGCGCCATGCGTGACGACGTGAACGTCAAGCCATTGACTTCATGATGCATAAACCGGTCGAAGTATCTAGGTACCTCGCAAGATGGCGGATGACGGTGGCAGGTGCATAAATATTTTGCCAGCTAATACTGAACTCGCTCTGATTGGTAACACAATTGACAAGCCCCGCCCGCCTTCCCACATTTGAACGTGGGGTATTTTTTAGCGCTAGTTAGACATCTATGTTTTTAACTACTGCTGAAGAATCTTTTTTATTTTTTTGAAGAAGCTACCGAACCGACAATAGTCCAAATTAATGAAATTGAAACTTATGGTTTCACTAAAAGGAACTAAAAACTATCGTATACATAATTGTCATTACGATTATATTTTTAGCAATATTTCTTTAGCTTCAGTTCTACATAGAACTGAAAAACCAAGTTACTATGTTGTAAATATGTGACTTTAAGAACTCTGTTTTAACCCACCCAAGTGTTAGTTTCAAATCATTACGACAAATGTTAGAAGTAGGTTAATGTAATTCGGATGATATTACAATAAATATAATTTGGTATCATCGAGCATCGATCTGATTATGACAAGCAGCAACCACATGTAGTTTGTTCTTGCATTGTCGATCAGGGACTAATACTGCAGAACCCATTCCATGGTGTTAGGTGTGACATTTTAACTTACATTTTTAACTTTAATTCTTATTAGTTTCGAAAATGTCTTTTAATTTCACCACAATATGATAGGTCTCGTTTATATTTATTAAAATATACACCAAATACTCACGAAATTAGTTTTTTCTTAATTTGTCAACGATTTTAATCACTGTGGGTGTGACGCGTAAGGAAAATAAATTGGTTACTACAAGTATGATTCACAGTTTGCTAATTATGAATATGTATTTATTTTTTGGAATTCATCGGTTAGAAAAGGAAAGTTGCCTACATCACTATAATAAATTCTCCAAAATTCAACTGTGACGGATGTGACCGGATATTGTGACAGGTGTGACGACCACAGAATATATCAAGAAAAATATTAATTTACAGGCATAAATATCTTTATTTTTCAAGGATAATAACTGAATTTAAAAATTTACGAAAAATCTTATCGCCTTTCATAACTAAAAAAAGGTGTAGGTAAGAGTTTTAAAGTTGATGTCATCCTATAGCTGATTTTTTTCCAATTATAGGTTAAATAATGAAGTTTGGGTAATTATTATAGATAACAGAATGTTTCCACTCTTACTTGGCATGTATAATATAATCAAATTAAAAAATATATACATATATTGTAAAAATATTGTCGTATCGATTACCGTGGAATGAGCTAAAAGCAATACTCGGTAATGCTCGTCAAAGTATCCACTACCAACAAAGGCTTTATTTAAAAAAAATTAAGCTATAAAATAAGTACATTCATCTCAGAGAGTCTTGTGGAGGAGGAATGGATGAAGTTCGACATAAGTGAATCGGCAGGACCTGATGAGATTCCAGCTATATTCATCCGGAACTGTGCTAACACCTTATCAGAACCTATTAGTAAGCTCTTTCGGTTGTCACTGGAACAGGGCATAGTACCAATCATGTGGAAACGTGCATTTATCTCTCCAATATTAAAAAAGCCACCATGTAATCAAGTTTTAAATTACAGACCCATTTCTAAATTATGTATTATATCAAAGATATTTGAAAGAGTCATCTACGACCAAATGTACTCCGCCTTGCGTCAATCATTTAGTCCTGTTCAGCATGGTTTCCTTAAGGGCCGCTCCACTGTAATTGGTCTTATATTGCTAAATGACACTGTCACCGGTAACATAGAGAAGGGTTTTCAAACCGACATAATCTATACGGATTATAGCAAAGATTTCGATAGATTAGACCACTCTCAGCTTTTGTATAAATTAAGCGCTATAGGCATAAGAGGTGATCTTTTCAGGTGGTTCTCGTCTTATATCGATAACCGATCCCAAGCAGTAGTTATCAGCAACCACATCTCAAGCTGGACTAAAGTTCCTAGTGGCGTGCCTCAGAGCTCCTTGCTTGGCCCCTTATTATTTGCCATTCTAATCAACGATATCGATAAATGTTTCTTAAATTCCGAAATTCTTATTTTTGCAGACGATATGAAAGTTTTCAAATCCATTTCCAGTACTGCCGATGCCTTTGATCTTCAGGACGACCTAAATAGGCTAGATGTTTTCTGTAACGCTAATAAATTGGACCTCAATCCTCTAAAGTGTCAATCTATAACGTTTACAAGGAAGATTAAAGTTGTATCATATTGCTATTCACTAAAAGGCCATAATCTCAAACGTGAAGATGAAGTACGTGACTTGGGTATCATACACGATTCCAAGCTTATTTTTGATCGCCATATCGACGATATATGCAAAAGAGCCTTTAAAGCATTAGGATTTGTAATGCGTACCTCACGCGACTTCAAGAAAGTAAAAACATTGAAATTATTATATTGCACGTACGTTAGAAGTCTACTCGAATACGGTTCACAAATATGGAACCCCCAATACGACGTATATGTCAATCGGATAGAGAGGCTGCAGAAAAAGTTCATCAAATTTATTAATCGTCGTATAAGGTCCGAGATTTATCCTGTCGCTCAATGCATCTTCTCCCGCTGGTTGAACGACGTCAGATAGCCGACATTACAATGCTAATAAAAATTACTTCTGGAATTGTCGATTGTCCCGATTTGCTCTCCAGACTAAACTTCCATATTCCTGGTCTCTTAGACATAAATATACATTCCACACACCCATCCCCTCAAGAAATTACAGAACAAACTCTTTCCTTTTCCGAGCTTGCTCAGCATTCAACAGTTTAATTGATGGCCCGGACACTGACTTTGATGTCAGCCACGACACCGTTGCTTCAGTTAGGCGAAGGTTCGCTGCAAACTTCTTCGGTAGCGAGTTGCCTACTACTGGGTGATGGGCTTGGTTCTTTTACATTGTTTGTTTATTATATAGGTGATGGTTAGATTTGACTGTTTTGCTAAACTTAATTAAGTATGGATTTGTTTTCGATATTGTAAATCTTAGTGTCTTCTGAACTACAGTGTCGCTATAAGTGAAAACCTTTTAATGACTCTCAGTTACTATAATGTACAATGTACCTTTCATCATGTTACTTTTAGTCGATGGTTTTCCTAAAACCCAATAAATAAAATAAAATAAAAGGTGAAATAGATGTGTTGTTTAATTAAAGATTAGCCATTGTTTACAAAGCTGGTTATTGACACGAGCCACGGCTCAATGGCAAAATATATCGCTTATCAAATCACGCGGGCGATTACGACCGCGGCGTGTTTCACGGTTATTCGAGGAATTCTTATACAATCTATCAGGGGCCTAATTACGCGTACCAAATCCTAAGCGATTCCAACGGCCTAACTGTCAAATTCCATACAACGCTCAGGATTTGGGGCCTGGATTCTGATAATACATTGTAGTACATTGACTGTAGGTATATCAACACTACTAGGCGTCAATGGAATTAAAATAACATGTCACTTGACCCGACCAATCCGACCATGTATCTGTCATTGTACAATATTACTTGTACGAGTACTAACAGAATCAAGACCCAGTAGGCCGACCCGTCCCTCTTAATTTTTAAATTGCCTGGATTGAGCAATTTTGAATTGTTATGTTCGTGCCTACCACATCGTGAGTTGTCGCTAAAATTGTCGTTGACATGCATAACTTTCTTTCAAATGTACGTATTCAGCCTATATACGTCCCACTGTAGGGCACAGGCCTCTCAGACAGAGATTATGGGCTTAATCAACACGCGTGCCCACCGCGGATGGTCAATTTCAAGCGCCGAGGTATGTGAACACCTCAGACACTCAGGTTTCCTCACGATGTTTTCCTTCACGCTAGCGAGTGGTATTGCTACGATAACTTCACAAATGTATTAAGTACTTATAGCATTAGTTTTAGTATGTTGTTTACGACAGTTTTCTTTGCACTAAAACTGTCATACAGTTGCCTGCAATAGCTCATTTGACAAGACATTCAAGGTCTCGTTTGTTCGGGCACCATCATACATAAGTCATGGCATGAGTGCTGCATAATATTTGCAGGCAGCGAGATAGATAATATCTCCATTATCTATTCTTAGGAATATTGCTCACGCAGAGTTGACTACGACTAGATTTATAGTGGAACGACGATAACAAATTATCGAATACAATAGCGCAAAAGCACAGTACTTACGGTGGCCCATGCCATTAAGGTTGGCGAGTTACTTTTAAAGATTTAGGACCAAATTTGAATAGACAGACCCCCAGTTTCTCTTACACTAACACGCTGTTAATCCATTGTTAACAGTAGGTTAACAGCTTGTTAGTGTACGAGAAACCGGGGGTAAGTATGGAGTTTTTTTTTTAGATTTTGAAATGGACACCTCGTAACTTGTAATGTTCGCAGTTTCTGTGTTACTTTGAATAAAACATTAACGGCCTTATTTATAAAAACACGATCCCTCTAAAACTTTGTTTATTTAATCTGTGGCTACATCTTTTCCTTGTAAAATCTCCACCATAGACTATTTTAATCGGCGTTTTTGAAGTGTTTTCAAGAATCGAGTTTTTATAGACAAAACCGTTAGATTTTGAGATCTATCTTAAATACGAGTCAAAAAATTATTGGCCAAAATAGACTAGGTAGGGACACTGGGACAACTCAAGATTGGAACAACCCAACTCGGAGACGTACACGTACATTTGAATCCTATTTATATCTCCTGGGGATGAATGCATCCTATATGGCTGTGTTATATAACTATGCAGGTTTACTTCTATCAGAAAAGCGAACCTGCCTGGAGTATAAGCTGTACTGCATAGCAAAGGAACTCTCAGTATGATGTCTGCTTTCTTAGTCCTATGAGACACAAGTATGGTATTAGCTTACTTACAGCGAACAAAGATAGGGCAAAGTTGATGCCTTTGATGGATTTGCTTGCTAAGCTCAGTCAATACTAGATAAATCTGGGTACTTAAGTAAGATAATCCTGCATCGCCAGCACCAGCCTTAGGTCATAATGCACCAACTGGGAGGAGTATTGGAGCCATGCCCCAGTCCAGTGAGGTGTACCGCGAATATGTACAGTCCGATTAAGAAGCAAAGATATATCTCAAGTGGTCATCGACATGACTAACCTGGAGTAGATATGACGTATGGCAACAGTTTCGTTTTGCCCTCTAACTGAAAATGGTTGTCTTGAACTGTCTAGCATGTCATTCAATATTTTTGCCGCATCAAGTTTTCACTTGATCGAAGAATTTCAGAGATGTGGCGTGTTCCTTGTCATAAAGGACTATTTCTTGGCGTCTGCCAGCAGACACACTTTTCCAAATGGCATGTTTACTAAAAGTACCCGTTCCCAGGCAAAAGTTCCCCTTTACTTCTCGTTAAATTGAGTAATATTCTTTATCATCGATCTGTCGACCAATTTATTCCTTATAACGATAGTAGTAGAATAAATAAAGGTATAATGTTACATCTGCACTATATAGATAGTGATACTAGAGTTAAATTCTAAGTCTGGTCAATAGTCCTGCGCTGCCCTCATGGAGTCTGCAGAGTATGTACCATGGTGCGGCGCATCCGACCCGCCATAAAACTGGCTCTGTCTGTATGTCACTTTCTTAGCCCAAAACTACAATACTCCCACTTGAACGTGCTCAAAGAGCGGTACTGAAAGTTCCTACCTCTCGACCTTACCTATTCCCCATCTTCTATACCAATTCTGCAAGGTCTTGACCGTTCGGCAAATATTGGTAATGAGCACAGTACTTAAACAGCACACACTTATTAGCTTCAGCACTGACTATACTAACAAGAGACGTAAGGACTTAGTTTGTAGTTCGTCATTGGTGAAGCATTCGTTTGCGCAAAGATTTCTTCTTTCTTTCTCGCCCGGCACCTCCACAACCGGTACAACTCAAAACAGGGCCTCGATTCTGTTAGTGCATTGTAGTATAATGACAGGTACACTGTCGGGTCAAGTGACGTGTTTTTTCGTACCATTGACGCCTAGAAAGTTTGATGGGTGTGCCCGCGTAGACTTAAAGCAGCCATGAAATGAAAATCGCCATGTTCATGCACTTGTCATGTTACTACAATGCATTAACAGAATCTAGGCCCAGGTCTGTGTCCAAGTTTGTATCGACCACCTATACATCCCTTTAGCGAGGGCAGTTAGGCTAAACGCACGGCTTTGGAAAATTTCTTGCAAGAACTGCCGTACGAGGAGACAGAGATCCTCCTGAATGTTGTAAGTTAAGTAGTTTTAAGTAAACTATGTTTAATTCTAAGGTACCTACTTTGGTTCCTCACTGATTCTATTGATTTATTCACTGAATTATTGTTATTATGTCGTTATAATAATTTAAGCTCTTACATATTAGGGGTTAAAGTATGAAATTGCCGTTTTATTGCAATAGGTTCTTTGAATTGACATAGAATCTTCATGGTTTGAGGTTTTCGAATGAAACTTTTTTCAAATGGTTTCTATGATGTTCTTTTTTTAAAAAATGTGAAACATTTGAATATCGACTTTCAATTGTTTTTGTTATTCAATTTAGACAAGAAAGATGGATACTGCGAAAATTCGAGTGATTATGAGGCACCCATTTTTCGTATTTTTTTATTTTATTGATTTGACGCAAGTGAGTCAATATTGTGGGTAAGGTAACGTTAAACCATGCCGGTAATTCCTGGGTAGTTTGACTAGGGTCGGCTTCCACTATCTCTTTTAATTCATCGTTATTCACCTGTGTGGGCGGTCTTCCTCGTGGCTCGTTCTTTAAGTCGAAATTTCCATCACGAAAGCGTTTAAACCAAAATCGCACGGTGCGTTCATTAGTAGACCCCTCTCCAAACGCAGCATTGATATTGCGGGCTGTTTCTGCCGCGTTAGTTCCGCGTCGGAACTCGTATTCAAAAATCACTCGAATTTTCGCAGTATCCATCTTTCTTGTCTAAATTGAATAACAAAAACAATTGAAAGTCGATATTCAAATGTTTTTTAAAAAAAGAACATCATAGAAACCATTTGAAAAAAGTTTCATTCGAAAACCTCAAACCATGAAGATTCTATGTCAATTCAAAGAACCTATTGCAATAAAACGGCAATTTCATACTTTAACCCCTATTACATATCCTAAAATACAGGTTTATTCCTAGTTAAGGCTACGTTTTTACTCTTACCTATGTTGAATTGAATTCTTATGTACACTTTGAACCTACGATTTTATGAATAATTTTTTTTATCTTAGCAAATACACATCCCCGGCCATCAAAATAGCATCTAGCGTCGTCACAATGAGGCACCAATATTATATTCGCTAGTCCCAATCCCAATACTCACCGCAACGCGACCGTGGCAAACTAGGAACCACCGGACTTGAGGACATACAAGCCATATTGAATTTTTGTATTCTGTTGAGCAGAGCTAAGAACAAGAACGATAAGCAATGAATCCGTTAAAACAAGTGGCTCTTTTTTTCCCACCTTAGTTATATTCCTAAGCAGGTTTTACATAAACCTGCGCCAAATGTCATGGCGTTAAATGTCAATGTTAAACGCTTCTTGTTCTTTATGACGCTATTCTCAAATTCGATCTTTGTCAAATGTTGTATAGATAATGGTACAGAACCCTCCGTGCGCGAGTCCGACTCGCACTTGGCTGTTTTTTTTAAAATAATTTGACTGCTGTCAGTTCAAAACGATCCTCCCTAGGGCTGAAAACTATTACTTTCAACCCGCTCTTCAGGCAACTTCAGACTTACTTTCCGAGTATGAGTAAATGAAAAATATATTATTGTAAACCAAAACAATAGAAGTTGCAGATCAGTATGTTTCGAAGAATGTTGCAGTGCTTGGCCCGGTACATATATCGAACCAAAGATGCTTTGTGTTAATTGTCACAGTGAATAAGCTCTAAATATTCAGTAAGTAGATGCCCTTCAATTCAATTCTTTCTTATGCCATCCCAGCATTCTGCCAACGTCAGGACTGTGAAGATGGCAAGTGCTTTTACCGCTGAGTTAGATGCTATTTGCAGCAGCAGACTTTTTATTTACTTTTATACTTGTAATTAAATTTGTACTTATAATAATATGTTTTTGGGAGCATTGTGAATTTGTGTTTTTATTGTAGGTACCCAGTTATAGTCCCTGAAGTGCTGGACTAAGCTGTAAACAACCCCCATTTCTTAGAAGCGGCTGATACAATGAGTCGCTATAGTATGTCTACCTTTAAGAGTCTCTAATTGTCGCCCCAGTTCCGGATAAACCTCTCTGGATTCGAGACCTATTTTTGTTCCCTTATTTTAATTGTAATAATCAAGTAATTAAAGTAGTGTTTTTTAGGAAAAACAATCCAACCATACCTACTTAACTATACGTTATTGCACGCGAAACATTTAACAAGACATTACATAAGAAACATCATGTACAAAGGCGAGCTTATCTCGCTACCTTTGTGCGTGTGATTGTTGTACATACGAGTGTGTTTCTTTCTTTTTATTGTATTTTAAAGGTGTAGAGGTTAGGCTATATTGTGTTCGCACGCATTGCTCACGTGAGGCGTGCGTCTGCCGTGCGCGAGTTTATCTAATCCGTAACTTAATCTGCTGTATGCACTGCATCGTGTGAACAATAATCCAGGGGTCGTAAGGAGAGATCTCTAACGATAAGATGAATTTATATTTCTTTATTGTATTATAATTATTTATCAAAATTTTGATTCCTCTTTATTGACAAGACATGCCACTTTTTATTGCAATTTTATTTGATAATGTTTGTATTATGTTTGATAGCAGGAACATTGGTGATATGATTATTGATTAAGGGATTTTATAATAATCAAGATGTTTCTATGTACAGACTAAACAGTTAAATTTCAATTTATGCCCTAACAAAATTCAAATATTAATAAAATTTAATAGGAAAGGTCAAGCCCCTTAAACAGTCCCAGTAAGATCACTTGTACTGTCGAGCCATCCACTTAAATTCTGAATTTGGGACGTAGACAATAATATTGACATAATCAATAATGACGTAGGATAACAAGAAGTGCTCACACAAACTGGCGGGTAAGTAAATTGAACAACAATAGATAATAATTACAATTAATTGCAGATAGACTACTATTACAGACCAAGAGACTTTACTTCGCTTTAAATGCGGTTGCGTATCCTGCATCAAAGGGGGATGTTGTATAAGGCAGCATTGTAGAATTCTCGGCTTGTGAATAAGGCTGTACTTGAAGATCATAAAGAAAACAATAGGGCCTTTGTACACGACGTTTTTTGAACGTGCTGATGACGCGCGTAGGACGCAATCAGGACGCCCAGCAAACGCAAGCGCGCCGGCGCGGCACATTGTAACGGCACACGATGCTTACGTTTGTAATCTGCTAATACGCGCAGAGGACGCGCTCATCAAAAACGCGCGCAGTCAGCTCATATAAAAAACGTCGTGTGCAAAAGGCCCGCAGCCTCATCAGAGGCGATAATCGAACCTTTGATATTGAAGTGGAGAAGATAAGCGTTTCTCATGATTGTACCAGTGTACACGACAACACATACAAAATTGCATGTTTGTGTTAATTGATACTGCTTAGTACTTGACGTAGGTAACGATAGAAATGTAGCAGTTACCTCACCAGTCTAGGGTTGTCAGGTGTTCGGCTAGTCCTCCTTTTTTACAGTCGTGTCCGGCCATTTTATTTACAAGTCTCGAAGTCAAGACTCGCGATTTCGCGGGCGCGGGCAAAGAAAATCGTGGCAAAGCAATGCGTCAGGCTTTCAGGGCAAAATATGGATCAGAGTCCGGCGTTTCCGTTGGGCCTGGCAACCCTACACCAGTCAGTAGTTAGGTAGTTCAGTAACACCCGCTGCGTAGATAACTCACAAGGTCGCCCTCTTAACTTGCTTGTTCGAGTGTGATTGCTACTATTTGCCGTGTTATTGGTAATGTGCGTTAGGAATTACGCTCAGTGGCGTGAGTCACTGTCGGCAGCATTTTAAGAGGATCATAAAATCTATCCTCTTTTGAAATTGAAATTCTTGTTTTTAATTCGAAGTTGGAGCACCAAATAGCTGGCGTTTCGCGGCTTCCCTGATAAATAACATCTCCTTCGGATACATGTAATGGATACGCCATTAAAAATATTCTGATTTGAGGCGACTTTGATGGCATCTTTGATTGATTGTAGATTTAATTAATTGTAGAAAGAGGTTATGTTAAAAGATAAATAATTGTGATAAATCTTTTTCTCTACAACTAGCACGTTTTCACTAAGCCTGCCCGTCGGAAAAGTATTCTACTTACGTGGTAGTACCACGTGACTAGAATAAATGGAGCGTTTTCGTACCACGGTGGTACAAAACACTCCGTACAAATCAGGTGCAAACTGTTAAGTCACAAGTTGGTGACGCCTTATGAAATGTGAAGCATTTATCAGTATTTGAATTATGACGTAAAATAATAAGCCTTATCAGACCGCATTCAGGATTCAGCGGACGAACTAACAACGAAAGTATTTTACTAAAAACCTCAAACATATTTGTATGACACTAACTGTAACAATCTCACTCCGAATTATGCTGCGCACGTCAAAGCATGAATCAGACAGAAGAATATTTCTGCTGCACCAAAGCGAGACTGCAATTGCCACGGAATTTTCTCAGGAAGGAACACTCGATTGTCTGCGATAGGTTATGTAAATCGGTCGATAAGGAAAGCACACTCCAACAGACTGATCAGAGCGCGATATCTGTCGTCATTCATTATCTTTAGACTGTGGGGTGAGATAATGAGAGATGTAGACAGTTTCTACGTTTCACTAAGTAAATACTTAATTATCGTCCTGTCTTCAGATGTCTTAAAAAACCGGCCAAGCGCGTATCGGGCCACGCGCAATGTAGGGTTCCGTAGAAAGAGGGTTTTTTTATCTGCTTTACAGAACTAACAATGGATTTTGTACGAAATTATACATTTATAAGTTGTTTACCAATTACTCGTTAACTAGTAAAGCCTACTTAGCCGTTTTTTTTCACGTTTCTGCAATCAACCGTTTAGTCAAGAGACGGGGGGGGGGGGGGGCACGCCCTACTCGGACTAAAAACTGCGCTTTAAAGCTTAATATTTCGAAAACGTAACTCTAAATCCAAAAATGGTCTTCCTACACCCACAATATTTTTGCATCCCTAATTTAGGTTTAGGGATTACAAAATATTTTTTTCATGATTTTATTCTACCGTTTTGTCGGCGTTATGAATAATATGTACATCTGAGACAAATTTCAGCTCTCTAGTACTTACCGTTTCTGTGCTAAGCCGCAAACGGACAGACAGACAGACAGACGGACGGACATGGCGAAACTATAAGGGTTCATTGTCCACTACGGAACCCTAAAAAGAACGAGTCAGAGGTTTCTTAAGCCTTTCCTGAAAGTTCCTGAAAAACGCCAATTATGAGTTAGCGTTAATTGAGTTAGTGTCAATTCATTTCACTCACGATTTCTGAGTGAGATAAACTTGAGAAACCTTGGAGTAATAACAATGGTCCTTGTTATCGAAGCATAGATAGGTAGTTAACCTTTTTTCAGCATCTAGGTAGTAGTACCTAATATTCTACTTCTATAAATTACATAAAGTGACCTATATACATTGTAGACAGATAGAGACAGAGAACACTTTATTGCAAAACCAGGGGAAAGATTAGGTACTAGTATCTAGGTACTAGGTACTACTTGTACTAGGTACGTTATTATGAAAATGGACTTGGTGTCACTTTCAACGTCATCACCGAATTAGAACGAAAAAACCGGCCAAGTGCGTGTCAATTAACAACTTCATGAAAGTAATTTTCAATGGACTTTGTACTAAGTTTTCGTTTTATGATTTGTACGCCTATTACTCGTTAACTTGTACGGCCTTCATAAGTTTGAAAGAAAAAGAAAAGAACTTTAAAAGAAAACTATCACGGCTAAGTCGCGATAGTTTGTGCATATTATGTTGCTTGTGTGCTTGTTTTGTTTCTGTGATGTATCTTGTTGGTATAATAAATGTCTTTCTTCTTCGTCTTCTTCTAATTAATAATGCCAATACCCTGAATTTTTCCACGTTTCTACAATCAACCACTTAGCCAGGAGAAAGGGCGGGGACTTGCTGGACGAGACACTGTAGACAAGCAATGCGGTTTATGTTCTTTTGGCTTGATTAAAGGCGACCAAATTCGGAAGGATTTATTGGCCCCAAATTGGTCTTAAACTGGGACAAGCGCCAAACTAAATCACTGCAATTTACAGTGGACTACAACTCGGCACTGTTTATTTATAACGCAGTTGAGAGCTTTGCTATTTTTTGTACTATTAGGTAGGTCGATACGCAACCATACTTTTTAGCTAGTTCTTACTAAGTGCATCATAGGTACGAGATTCGACCAAGACGGCGTAATTTATGATGATGTTAAAGGTTTTGTAGAGTGCATCGTTGAAGTAATAACACTCCGTTAGCCACAGGACTTTTAAGATAGTTAGTTAAGGGGATCCAGTGGGGTAGCTACCGCCACCAATGAACAAAAATCATATCTCCTTTTACAGATCGTATTTGCAAAAAGTGTGTACAATCTTTTTATTTACAAAGATTTTTGGGACTCACGACAAAGAACCTAGGATCACTATCCTGGGACTATATTGCATTTATGCCATCTAGTCATAAGTTTTTTGCCTTGATTCATGGTCATGGTTCCCAAAAATCACTATTAACATGATTAAGAGATAGTACATATGCTTTTTTTTCCTTGATAGCGCTGGTATTACTCCCTGGAGCCCCTTAATAGAAAAGCAGTTAGATTCGGTATGGATTGGCTGATGATTTCAGACTGTGGTATTAATCGTATATTGTGCGATCATGAAATCGCCATAGGATATATCAAGTAGAATTACTTTTTAAGGTCGGGTTTTTCCTACAATCCATGTTTGACCTATGCTTATTATAAGAAACGTATCTGCTTAATTAGTTTTGCCACTCAAGCGAACAGTGCCAATCTAATTATTGAATGACTAAGGCATCATTCCGTCCCCTCTCAATAGACAGCACCCATTTATTCCCTGCTGACGGTCCATAACAAAGCGGCCAATCTGTGCGGAGTCCTTGAGCGAACACAAGGCGAGAACTGCGCGTCTATTTACGTTACTTGCCATTAGTACCTGAATGGTAGGTGTGGGTCGTTATGTGAAACGTAAGGAAACTGTTTTCTCGTGACGCGTCAGTTTTTAAAACACGTGATTTTATTAACAGTTTCATTTTCGAACTCTCTTACACTCGCCGTTACAGAACAACTGCTAACACAATTGTTACTTTCGTTACGATGTTACTTATCCACAACCTTCACATCAATAATGTAATTGTACAATATAACTGACACTACAGTATCCTAAAGGCCTGACTGCACTAAATGTACTCAGTTGTTTGTTTAACTAAGATTACTAGAAACTATTATTGATAATGCGGCGTATTTAGAAGTTATTTGATTGTATACACATACAATGATTGAAAATATTTACCGTCATCCAATTTTTGTTGTTGTAGTTTTTTTTTACTTTTCTCAATTTTTATCATCATCATCAGCCATTTGACGCCCACTGCAGGACATAAGCCTCCCTCATGGTTTTCCAAGCTTCCCGGTTTTGTGCCGCCCGCATCCAGCGACTCACGTCGGACCATCTGGTGGAGGGCCTTCCCACGCTGCGTTGTCCGGTCCGCGGTCGCCAGGTCAGAAATTTGGGTTTGGCCAACGTGGATAGGAGTGGGTGCTACATAGGGGTTCAACATTATCTTAGTGTTGTCCATGTTCATTTTAAGACCCACTCTGTTAGAAGCTCAGGTCATTAAGCATGGAACTCAAATTTTCCAGGGTCTCAGCCATAATCACTATGTCATCGGTGAATCGAAGGTGAGTGATGTACTCGCCATTTATCCAGATCCTTCCCAGTCCAGAAGTTTGAATACGTCTTCAAGTGCAGCTGTAAACAGTTTCAGATATACTATATCTCCCTGTCTCACTCCGCGCTGCAAATGAATAGGATTTGTATTCTGGTTCTGTAGTCAGACTGACATTGTGGCGTTTTTGTACAAACACTTCAGCACTACGATGTAGCGATAGTCGATTTGGCACCGCGGGAGAGATTCAAGTACCGCCCATATCTCTATCGTATCGAAGGCTTTTTCGTAGACCACAAACGTTAAGCATAGTGGTAGATTATACTCCTTGGTCTTCTGTATAATCTGCCGCAGCGTATGTATGTCGTTCAACGTACTAAAGCCTTTTCGGAAACCGGCTTGTTCAGGGGGCTGGAAGTCATTCAGCTTGCGTGCGAAACGATTCGTAATGACTCTTGAGAACAGCTATCTATAGACATGGCTCAGTAGTGAGATGGGTCTATAATTCTTTAATAAGGTTTTATCACCTTTCTTACCACCACACCACACTTCTGTTCCATGCCTCTAGCGTTGTGTCTTCGAGAATGACGTAACTAAATAGCTTTTGGAGAAACCTAAGAACCGGATTTCCTTCAGTTTTCAATAGCTCAGCTATAATTCCACCATCACCCGGTGCCTTGTTGTTCTTAAGTTGTTTGAGAGCCATTCTAATCTCGTACATGCTGATGTCCGAAATGTCCTCGGTGTAGTGCCGGGTTAGTCTAGCTCGAGGGTCTTGGGCTAGACCTATATCAGGTTTTTGTGAGGACGTATATAACTGCCCATAGAATCTTTCGACCTCCCTCAAAATTTCTGGACCGGACGAGACGATGCTACCATCATCGGTCTTCAACTTCGAGAGTCGGCTCTGGCCAATAGACAGATCTCTGGAAAATACTTTAGAGCAGTTGTTATTTTTAATAGCCTCTCCAATACGGTCCGTATTGAAGCGGCGCGAGACTCTCTTCAACGATCCAGAGATCTGTCCATTAAGCCGCCGATATTCTGATGCGTCACGCGAAGGTTGTAGCCTCAGTTGTCGACGCTTCGACTGCCCAGCTTGGCATTGACGTCCCCCATCACGACCGTATAATGAGATTTAGATGGCTTTGGAGATGTCTTCATACATTAACTCCGTTTCGAGGTCGGAGCGTAAAGCAGGATGACCTTCAACGAATACCGTTTGGTAATTCTGAGTATCAGGTACACTACCCTGCTCGAAACACTCTCGATCTTAATAATGTTGTTGATGAGGAACTTGTGGACGATGAACCCGACACTATACCGAGACTTGTCACCTTCCCGGTAGTACAGCAAGTTGCCGGATTTTAGGATTATCGTGTCCTCGCCCTCTCTACGAACTTCTGACAATCCCATGATGTTCCACCGCAACTTGCTGATTTCCTCTTCCAGCTCCCCCAATTTTGCGTCAGTCCTCAGTGTCCTCGCGTTGTATGTCACCAAGTCGAGTCGTCGTTTTTGGTAGCCGGATCTCTGCCGGGGATTCTTCGCACCCCCTGCCCCGCCGTTGCCATGACTGCTATCGTAGCCAGGAAAAGCTGGGCCGCCGGGGACTGGGGGCCTGGGTATTTTGGATGTAATCATGAGGGGTTTTTGCCATTATCGCCAAGCTTGGCAGGCGGGTTGGCGATCGCAGTTTACGGTTGGAATCTTAGGAAGACGCTGTTGCCCGTCTCCTGGTAGTTTATTTCCTTAGTCGCCTTCTACGCCATCCAAGGAAATGGAGTGACACTATTCTTAATCTGGCGCCACACGGCGGCAATTTTTATACCAAATTTTTATTTATAAAAACACGATGCTCTAAATCACTCCTCAAATCCAGCTTAAATAGTTTGTGGTAAAATCTTCCGGACTTATTCATAAAAACGCGATTCCTTTAAAGCACTTCTAAGAGGCAGTTTATTTAATTTGTGGTTACGAGTTTTCCCTTTAAAATGTCCACCACAGAATATTTTAATCGGCGTTTAAAGGAATCGTGTTTTTTTTAAATAAAACCGTTCCTCTTTACCATATTTAAGCTGCATTAAAGGAGTGTTGTAAATAATCCTGCTTGAAAACAAAACTATTTGCGACGCCTCGAATTCCCGAGCCATGCAACTCCAAACGACCATAACCATTAAAAACAACCAGTCTTTAGACTCTAAGTACACAGTAATACGTGTCAAAATAATACGAATTGAATAACTCTTACTCCGCATTGTTTTTGGTAATCGCGTGTTCGGTTCGGACTCGGGAACTCTCGGCTCGCTCGCCTCCCGGTGACGTGCGAAACAGTGACAGGCGTAGCATCGATACAAAAATCACATGCTCACAAAAGAAACTGGTTTGATAAAACACTAGTTTGTCCTGTGACAAAAAACTGTGAAACCGTTACATGCCACGTAACCAGCTATTGTAAATAGTTACATGAAATAACGACCACGCCTACTGCCTGGACAAAATATTAGGGGTTAATGTATGAAATTGCCGTTTTATTGCAATAGGTTCTTTGAATTGACATAGAATCTTCATGGTTTGAGGTTTTCGAATGAAACTTTTTTCAAATGGTTTCTATGATGTTCTTTTTTTAAAAAATGTGAAACATTTGAATATCGACTTTCAATTGTTTTTATTATTCAATTTAGACAAGAAAGATGGATACTGCGAAAATTCGAGTGATTTTTTAACAAATAAATAGTTTGTTTCACATTTATTCAACTCTTGGGCCCGACGTGATGTGCATACTACTGTTGGATGAAACTGGCTTTGAACTTCTACTACTATATTATATTTCTAAGAAGGGGACAAGAACTAAGATTATTATGATGGTTAAGTCGGATTCACTTACGAAAGTTTTAGTTCGAGACTTAAGGTTGGTTTCCGATCGACGCTTTTTCACAGAAAAATATGGAAAACTGAACAACCAACAACCCGACTGCTGAGCATATGTGCAGTAAGTTACATTATTGAATGTGGGTCCCACCTGCTTAGTAGTTAATGCTCAGCGGTCGGGTTGTTGGTATTTTTATTTCTTAATTTTGTCTTTTTAGTGATTTATCTTGGCTCTATGCTTGTAACGCTTGGTGTACCGAATTACTGTCATGTTGCAATATTTATGTAAATAAAAATAAATAAATAAATGCTGAATTCATATAGCCTAAGACACTCGCGCAAACACGACGAATTGATTGAGATATTATTTGTCAAAATCTGTCCATTGGTTAAGGAGTTATGAGGGAACATAGAATCGGACATACTTACATACATACGAGCCAAACACATTACCCTCCTTTTGGGCTTCGCCGCAGTCAGGTAAACAGGTGGATAGGTACATTCTTTCTATACCCACAGAAAAGGTTGTTAAAGATTACACAGCTGACTTATTGTATGAAATGTTGGCCAATAGACAGAGCATTAATGGCCATAGTTGCACTTGGATAAGAGCCAAGGAACAACAAATAGCGAAATTTGAAAATGTAACATTACACCACGGCAAAGAATAAGGCATAGAAAGGCTCAACTGCAGTATGCACCAGATTGGTAAAGCATTGCCATGATAGTGTTGTTAGTCCAAATGTCATTGATTATTCGAACGTTTACACTGCAGAAGCAAAGTCGCATCTTCGAACTTCGCAAAGATAGTTAGAACATCATGCCAGCCCTAACACTCTTTTCAATGAGTTTGGCAGGATCTCCTGCCTAGCCTGTGCAATGCAAAGAGCCTGTTTCTTACACAGATACATAACTGTAAGAAGAGGAGAACGACTGCTTGAAGTAGGTAGCATTATTGTAACACGGACGTCGTTGTAGAAGTGAACCTTCTATTTTAGACTACTTCATTCTGGCTTCGAGCCAAAGGAATGAGAAGTTCCAAAAATCGATCCGGTGCGTGTCGTCGGGTCCGCGTTTTATAAGAGACGTGCCGAGTCAAACGTGGAGCTTTGTAGGGCAATGCTTTGCTTAACTCTTATACATAGCTGGGCATTAACTGGTTAATCCGTTAATCGTTAATTAACGAAGTTAACATTTTGACTAACGAATTAACTTTTAAGTTACCTTTAAAAAAATGTTAAGCTTTTCCCAAGTCGGTTAATCGTTAATTCAATAGCTACTATTTACCGAAAAGACACCGCACGCACCGCGCATCGTCGCGAAAAACAATCTGATAACTACGTTCGGGCCGCGAGTCTTGGTAGGTACATGTATGTCTTGCCGGCGCATGTGAATGACAAAACTGCAATCGTTTCATTAGAAATTAAGCACCGGCGCTTAGAGTTACGAGGACGAGTGTCTTGATGTTTTTTTTCTAAGTATATATTGGCTAGAGGGTAGAAAACGAGCCTCGTTTTCAGACGAGAACTTCATCATATTATATTCATGAAGGGAAATACGCCAGATGACTAAATTACACACTCCGAATTATCCACATCTTTTTTGTTTGTAACCTATTAACCCAGAACCCGAACCAGCAGTTTTTATAAGTAAATCACTAACGCGACGATAATATTTAAATGCAATATATATAACATGTTAACGGATTAACGATTAACGTTAACCTACGTTAAATTTCCGAAATGTAACACATGAACGTTTAACGAACGTTTTTTTCGGTTCGTAAGAAAAGTCGTCGGAAGGGCACGGAAAGAAGCTGATCTGAAGAAAATATTGCTTGTCCTAGATTCCACGGCCACTTTGCAGCCGACTGGGGTTTCGGGCTCGGATGGGACGACCCCGAAGTCGCCGCTCAAGACCGCAGCAAGTGGACATCTTTTATAATGGCCCTATGTCCCTGATGAGGGGCCACAGGATGTAAGTAAGTAGGAAGGGGGCGAAGTCTCACCTCAGTTGAGCGCAGTAGAACTGGTGCGGGATCGCAGTCAGCACTCCAGCGCCGTCGCCGGTGTCGTTGTCGCATGCGCACGCGCCGCGATGCTCCATGCGCTTGGCGAGCGTCTCGGCATCTCGAACGATCTGTGGGTGCAGAGGTTGGGATTTTAGAGGCGGGATTTTTTGTGTGGAAGGCCTGTGGGAAGGCTTTTGTCTTGTCACGGTCCGTACAGTCGACAGCACATCAACTTTTACATTTTGCAGTCACCCAAAACGTGGCTGAGTAGACAGCAAGTGTGTAAAGGTTGATGTGGTGTCGTCTGTACCATATACCAGGCAAACAAATTAAAATGTGGATAAAATCTGGAGCTTTTTGCCACAGTCTACATTTTCAGTGACATGTTGGGTATCTTTAGGAAAACAGTGAATATCTAGTGGCACCTAACAGGCAACGGCGTTGCATCTTAAGGTTCCTTACTGAATCGGAGGTCGGGAGCAGACCTGCCATAATTAAAAACTTAACTATACAGAATGTAACAAACTCTCTATATCTATCCGAAATACAATTCTTGTCATTACGAACACAATTTACTATAGAAAAAACTTGGAATTCGCAAAAAAAGTATCAGCTGTTCCATACATTTTATTACCAAAGGTGGTTTTCTTTTTTTTGCTATTTTGAAGTGGTCACCATTTGTATTGATGAGTAGACCTCCCTTTGCAGATAAATATGAGAATTATTTTAAACCCTGTATTGTTGCCTCTGCCAGATGAACATGGTGATAAGTATTTGATAGACAGATAGAAGATAAGAAGATAACATATGAATATTCTTTATTGTACACCAGGAAGAACACAAACATAAAATATTTACAAAGATACAGTACAATTGGCGGCCTGTGGCTGTGGTTTTACTTCCCCTTTAGGGATGTGGGTTTTTTGCTTGTGAGGAAAATGTGCCGGGTCAGTAAGCTTATTAGCATTCAATAAGATCACCAATTGGCCGTTCCTTTTGAGAATTAATTAAATGATAAATGAAAACAAATATTCGATCAGCAAAAAATTAATTTGGTCAGCAGAATAAATAAATGACCGGGAAACAATGGTCATCAAATTACGTTTGGTACTTTTATTTTATACAACAATTTGGAAGCTGACATTTGGAATTTTCTGCTGATCAATTTGGCTTTTTCTGCTGCTGCTCAATTTGCGAATTCTGCTGATCACTAGTTGCTTTTATTTTTTCAACACCTTATTGTTGACCAAAATGGTATATTCTTTCGACAGACTTTGGCAGCCCCTGGTCTCTGCCTACCCCTCCGGGACACATGCGTAAATTCCGCTTATGTTATCTTTGTGAATGTTGTCTCTTGTTTTATCCTTATCTTATCTATATATTAACTCTTTGTGTAGTATGTGCGAAGTGGAAATGCGTTTAAATAATAAATAGAAAGATCATTCCTTTACTTTATTAATGTTAAAAACTTTGAGAATATTTTACTCTTTCTTAATACCTACCAGCTTTGATGCAAATTTTCCCATCAATCAAGAAATTTTTTAAGATTGGTTATTATTTACCTTATGACTACGGTTTCCGTCGATAGCAACCACAAAACCAACACCACAAGCCTCGTGTTCGTTCTGAGGGTCGTACAAGCCTTGCTTGGGCGGCCCTTCCCACTCCATACCTGAAAAATTTACTAATTATTAAGACGTAAATGATGACCAACAATGTTGCGAGTGAATAACAAAGTTAAAGTAGAGATGGGCCGGGCATGTGGTCAGGTGGCAGGTCAGTCAGCAGACTAAAGCTGTCTCAAAGTGGTAGACGTGTATTGGGAAATTATCGTTAGGCAAATCAGCAAGCCATCGGAAATGGCTATGAAGAGGAATGCCAAAAGAGGAATGGCCTTATTTATAAAAACATAATTCCCCTAAAGCACTCCTCAGACTCTGTCTATTTAATCTGCGGTTACATCTTTTCCTTGTAAAATCTCCACCACAGACTATTTTAATCGGAGTTTATTAAGTGTTTTAAGGAATCATGTTTTTTTATAAACTGTGAGTAGGTATTCTATAGGATGTCTTGTCTAGCAGCATAAATAAATTTGCTTTATTGACAGTTCTTGCTCTAGATACCAAGGTTAGGTGACAATCTAGTAAAAAATTGGGTTATCAGTTCAGTATCAAAGTCATAAGTTACCACAATAATAAAACAAGGACAAAATGAATTTTGGATGTACCTATTTGCTATTATTTTTTTTTTTAAATACATCATCTTTTCACAGATGCTATTTGCTATTGTTACTGCTTAGTTCCTGTTTTGGACACACAAAATTAATCTCAAGGCAATGCCATTCAGGGTCAAGAAAATATTTTATTGTCCGGGATACAACTCGGGCATAAGATTAAAGGGTTGGCACTTGAAAGAAGTTGATATACGCTATTTACTGGGGGGTTGCTGGTATTTAGCTTAAACCAATCGCTCGGTTTTCATGGCTAGGAAATGGGAATAGAATTTATTACGGAACAAATTAATATTTAAAAACTAGTGTTTGAATGTGGATGTGAACATGTTTGAACGAATGTGGCAAGAAGGAGAACCGGTGAGATGCAAGAAGAATTGGGAATTTTTTTGAAAACATGAAAATTTTATTAAGAAACATAGGTATACCTATTATGTAATTTATGCATTTTCCCAAAAATGGAGCTTTGCTAGAACAACCCACAAAGAACCACAGGGATGAGAACCAGTCGTATTTGGGAAACACAACAATATGTGACAGGTTCAGCTATTGCAGAGGTTATAGTTATATATTTCCTGGAGAAACAGAACAACTACACGGGAAAGTTTGGAGACCCTGGAAAAGTGGTGCAACGAAAACATAGGAGATCCCCTCCCCTCCCCACTCAACAACCCCTATGAAACTGTCTTTTGTCAAGAAATTTTCCGGATTAAATATTTGTCTGGGCATGTAAAGCGTATGTGCTTTATTTCTTGACAAAATATACAGACGACTTAACCCTTGCAATGGCAGCATATGACTGCCATAATATAGACAACTAATGTCTGGCAATTGAACAATACTAGTAGATAGCCCTACCTTTTGGCTGCAAAAACAAATGCCTCTAAGAAGCCTGCCTGCTTATAGAACACAATCTGGAATTGACATTTAAATGCACTCATAGCAAGAAACTACTGGATGCTGGATGCACCAATTTAAAGGCATTCAATATCGTTTTTGTTGGCGTAACGATGCAAAATGATTGCAATACATAAAATTATGGGTCCATGTATTACTATACCTACAGTAATTTTGGTTTCATCAAATTTTTGGACCTTTTAGCACAAAGCTTAATTAATAGCTGAGAAAGAGCGGCAGCGGTCGACCTATTTATGATCGTTACACGTGTACAGAACATTCGTCGTACAGAAAAACAAGAGAGAATTATTCAGAAAACGGCAGTTTTAGCTCTGCAGCAGTCTTCGAGCACTTACCTCACGGTTAGCACAAGAGATACAGTAAATTCTTTCTGAAACCGGCACTATACTAACTTCTCACCGATTGAGATAGTAAACAAGTGTTCAGCAACACAAAAAACGCTAGAAAACTGGTTTATCACAGAAATCGCCGGCAAAATCGCAGTGACCCTCAACAGCCGACTACGACAACCGGTGAACCGAAATGAACTGAAAAAAAACTTGATTTGAATGAACGAATTGAGATTTACAAGGTGCGGTCCAGAATCTCCTCTGCTTTGACCCAACTTTTTAGGTTAAAAAGTTGGTCACTACGGCCCGATAACGTACAGCCAATAATGCACACCCCAATAGTTCATGCCCAAAGGACACCAATTATTGGGGGTCCATTATTACCCGTACGTTATCGGGTCGCGCAATATCGGTACGGACCGATAATGCACGCATGATTTTGTACGACCCAATAATTGGCGTCCATATCGGCACCCCGTTCACATAGGTTTAGCGCGTTTTACTGGATATGTATCAGTTGTTTCCCTTGCGATTCGTTTAGAAATTTATTCGTCAATCAGGGTGAAACCAAATATAATTTTTGAAAATGTAAAGCTTTTATTTTACATTTGGCAATCTAGAGGCAGTGTTTTTAGTTCTAAGAAGCAGATTGAAGCAAGGTCTTTAGTAGTATTGTTATATGAGCAAGCTTCCACAAGTTCCACATCACTTTTGGTCAGGAGACATGCTGCATCAATCTCGTTGATGTGTCCATTTTCCTGATAAACTATGAATCGTTGTTTTATGAAACGCGGCCCGGCCTGTACTACGGATCACATGACTGGAATTAAAGTACCCGTCGGATAAACTCTCGTTATAACACCAGGCACCGATACTTCTACGACACAGAGGTTACTGAGGGCTGGGCTTCCAGTGTGTTTCCTACGGATGATATTGGTTGGTATGTGAAGATTTGGTGAAAGTATCAATTCCTGAAAATCTTCTGCTCGAGGCGGAAGATTGTCAGAGATTGACACTATTCTCCTTCTTCTTCAGTTCTTTCTCTTTTTGGGTTCCATCCATGGCGATGATATTCTTATTATATACCTTATAAAATTATAATTAATTCCATACCCAACTTTAACGAGGCGATATTAATTTTAAACTTCTTAATTAACTTCTCTTCACAATCATGCTTTACATCAGATTGGACTATGGATAATAATAAAAATAATAACAGCACAACACAATCACTTGTCATGATCCCAAACTAGGATACCCTGGGCTATGGTAAACAAGCAAGGACAACATAAACATAGAAATAGCCAGGCTCATGGAATGAGCCAGGGCTCAGTTGTATGGTCATAAGAACACAATTCCTTAAAACACTCCTCTAAGGCAATTTAAAGGGAAAGCTGTAACCATGGATTATTTAAAACACTCCCCGTTTATGTGGAATAACCCCGTTAATTAATTATTAAGCGTGTCTTTGGTCAATAAATTATTCCAGAAATTTCCACCCCCTGTTATTATTTTTTTAACATCACGAAACGTTTACCTGTGCTACAAACAATTAGTAATAAACTTTGTAAGGGTAATACTAATATAGCTTTATGAAAGAGGATAATAGTGTAAATGAGTTAAATGAAGGCAAGTAACATTGAAGTAAACTCGACAATAATTTTAAAACAATTTATTGTAACTACAATATTTTTTCATTTAGGTATGCAGTTTCTAAATCTTCATTATTTGATTGTATTCCGCAAGTACGTACAGTACTTGATGATATTCAAACTTGAGTGGCTCTATGTAGTAATACTAGCACCATCAATGGAGAAAAATATCATTGTTACAGAGCATTATTAGAGTTCTGTAGTCCGTACGGGCAAGCCTTTGTGAAAGCAGAAATTTGGTATAGATATTAATTACGCTGACAAAACGGTAGGACAAAATCTTAAAAGAAAATTAGGACACCCACACTACGCTCTAAGCGATAAGACCGCCAATGGGACTGAAAAACGTTTTTTATATTACATGCCAAATAAATCTACACAAAATTACGAGAAAAACTGTGTTTTTAGTTTTTTCATATCTTAAAAAATGGCTGAGATATTTACGATCAAAGTGCCTATTTCCAGCCGAAGGTTTTTAAAAACGTGGACGGGCACTCACTAGCCGATGACGTCCCGGGTCATTCGACAGTCGCGCTCTCATTCGCACGCCGCTGCGCAGTAAAAATCAAAATTATAAAGTTCTCTGTGGTAAAAATGGAAAAAAAAATACTGTATTGTGCCTCAGTGCTTTAATTCAACAGTTAAAACACCCAATAAACTCTATTTTTATGTTCCTGAGGACCCAAAAATGAGGATAAAGTGGATGACAGCCGTAAAAAGAGTCGATTCAATAGCCCCTAAAACTAAAGCGCACTGCTGTGAAGACCATTTCGATGTAAATATTTGTTAATAATAAGTTTATTCTTCTTCTTCTCTACTTATCCTTGCCACATTTGACTTACTTAACCTACCTACTTGTCTACTACCTAGTACCTATATAAATAGCCGTGACAAAATACTACATTAATAAAAGATAAATAAAGTGCTCGCATACCGAAAGGCTCAATAATTTTGATTATGAATCATTAGGTATGTTTGGTTGGTGAGTAAAGTTGGGGTTTTCACTGAACTAGGTACCTATATTTTATCCAAAAAAACTGCCGTGTCCACGCACGGGACAGCTCAAGTCCACACGTAAAACCAACAGCGACCAACGAAACTTGACCCCACCTGACGCACGCGACGCAGTTGCCGGCATTGAGGTCAAGTTTCGTTGGTCGGTGTTGGTTTTATGTGCTGGCTGACTAGTCAACTTGAGCTTTCACGCGCGCGGGCACTCGAGCTTTATTTAGAGCGTGGCCTTTTTTTAAAAGCAACGCAGTGCAGTGCTTCTCAATCGACTGTATCGGTAATAAGTAAATGTTTTGTCCGAAGTATCGAACTCGCGGCCCACATTTATCCTAAGTTTTCGTGATAAAAATTTTCAAAAATATTCAAAAATATCTGGTTTAGTGTAAAAATATAATAATCGGTATGTATTTGCCTACTTGGAAAACTGATAACTACGTAAATACCTACTAGGACTTACCTACATCTGTATATTCGAAATAGTGACATTTTCGTCAATTTCGAAATGTTGATTGCGAGTACCTAGGTACCTAATATTTTTTATCGCCGCCCATAATAGGTACTTATTAAATGAAACGCACCCTTTTTTGTTTTCATCTAAGAAAAACACACACTTTCAGCACAGCTTTCAGTTAGGTTTAAGTTTGAACAAATACCCGAGAGTAGGTAATGCTTACATAGAACATAGATAGGTACATACTTTTTCATCTTTATTCCACGAATTTCGGCAGCCGTAAAATCCTGATTCTTCATGAAATATTGTGCCACCATCAAAGTATCCACTCTTGGCAGATTGTCCGACTGACCTTTTAGAAAACGTTCTTCCATCCTACACACTACACGTTTCACTTTAGTGTAATCGGATATAAAGGATAATTTATATTATTTTTGTCGTTGAAATAGGTACAAGCACACTATAGGCAATAGGAAAACGAAGACGATCGAAAAGAAAATGAAACAAGACGCGCCTAATTTTCAACCGAGCACCGCGCCCGGTGTCGCGGTCGCTGGCTGAACGGGGGTGTGACGTCATAGTACGAGCGCACGTAGTCTCGGAAATTCAAAAAAGGGCTTAAACTTCTTGTCGTTATAACTTTGGAAATACTGCATGTATTGAAGTGAAATAAAAACTAATGTAATGTACATGATATACGCTCCGATTATAGGTGTATTTGATATTAATATATTGACCCTTTTGTGTTCTCCATTGTATACCACTACTTAGATATAAGAAGGGATACCGCCGTTTAGCCAAAGTATTTTTCGCCAAATTTTACTTCCCAATAAACTTATGGCATCAGTTTCATTTCCCAAATGAAACTTTAGCAAGTTTTCATTTCGCATTTTATTCATTTGGTCAAATTATCATTTCGCATAATTTTACTGCGTCAAATTTTATTAAGACAAACGTTTATTATGCTAACGTTTTATTTTGGCAAGTGTTATATAGCAAATAATTGTTTGATTAAATTTATATTTCGCATTTTGTTCAAATTTTGGGTTGGTTGTTAGGTCAGTACACATAAGCAAAAATAGGTTCGAAGTTCCTGGATGGAGCGGAGCGCAGCGACGCTCCATCCTGAAACTTCGGGTGTTAGTTCTTTTTTTTATATAAAAGCGAAAAAAAATATTTCACTAAAAAACTTAGTTTTGAGTCAAACTTAAATAAGGTTGGTGCATGGAAAAGTCATAGGTACCTTACATTATGATATGGCAAAATGGTATGCCATTCAATATTTTGGGAAAGGTACTTTTTGCCAAACGATACTTTTGACTGAATAATGCTTGGTAAAATGAATTTTGACCAAGTATTTATTTGGTAAACAATAACTTGCCATAATAACTTTTGCTAACTGTTTATTTGCTTTAAGTTGTTTTGAGAAATGTTTTTTTGCCAAATGATAATTTGCGGAAAATAGTTAGGGAAGTAATACTTTGGGAAACGATTTTTGGCAATACATTAGTAAACCATATAAGAAACTATGTCTAATTCTTTCACCTGGTTGTGCAATAAACTACTACCAAATTAGGGATGCATAGTGTGAGGTATCGTTGAATTGTTTGTTAAAAAATATTATGAGTATAGAAAAGCAAAATAGGCGCAAATTTTTGTCCGAGTAGGGCGTCTCTCCGCCTTTTCTGGCTAAACGGTTGATTGTAGAAGCGTGAAAAAATTTATGGTAGTAGCACATATAACGAACTTAAAAGGAAAATGAACCTGAACAAATCACGACTAAGTAGACTTTAAAAGTTAACGAGTAATAGGCGACCAACTTCTAGAAGGAAAACTTCGTACAAAATCTATTCAGTAAAGCAGATAAAACATTAATGGGGAACAGCACAGGGATTCAAGAAAGTGACTTGATAAATTACTTTGAGTCCATATTAGTTTTGAATGTAAGGAAAATCATTATCTGTGCTTTTCCCTATTCAAAAACGTTGTCTGAGACACAGAATGCCCGGATAGGTAAACTTAACCGGCTATTGTATAACATGACCTTTGGTCATAGAGACCAAGTACTTTATTTTGATACGAATAACTTTATTCGAAATTTTATATTGACTAGGGACACAATGCATGTGCCCCTTTCTTCAAAGAGACAGATTGCCAAATTGTTGGCATTCAATATTTACGACCCAATTATTGTTAAGACAATAAAACAGGTACCTGTAGTCAATACAAACTGTAGAAAAAGTTCTACTAGTAAACCTCTGTATTCGGAGGCTTTAAAAAAACATAGCATAAATAAGTTAAGCTTGACTGCTGATTTAAACTGTCAGCGCAGACCACAGAAAAGCCCCCCCTAAAGAAATTAATTTTAGCTAATCAGAACATACAGGGTGGCTTTTCTGGAAAGTTACTAGAGTTAGAATTATTTTTAGAACAACATGAAGTTGACATACTTTGTGTCACAGAGCACTGGCTACTAGAGACTCAAATGAATTTTACTGTACATAACTATCAAATAGCCAGTTGCTACAATAGAAAGTCTTTACTGCATGGGGGATCTTTAATACTAGTAAAAGATAGTTTAAAATTTAAACAAAGGAAAGACATTTGTAGGCTTTCTGTTGAAAAAGTAATTGAGCTGTCATGTGTTGAATTGTCTAAACACATTGTAGTAAGCTTATACAGGCCCCCTACCAGCGATTACAGTATATTCGAATCGGTATTAGAGGATGTATTAAAAGTAGCTTCCAGTAGTAATAAGAAAGTTATAGTGTGTGGTGATTTTAATATCGACCTGCTAGTAGATTCCCCTTTGACAACTAAATTACAAATTATTTTTAAATCATTCAATTTAGTCCATATTTTTTTAGAGCCCACCAGGATTACTGAAACTACCGCTACTTGTCTCGATAACGTCTATTGCGATTGCAATTTTTTTGATTACTCCACAGTGAATTGCTTAAAGTCAGATCACAGTGGTCAAATTGTAAATTTTGAAATAGATTCAGAAAAATCTGAGCAAGTTATTCTATGCAGGCCCATTACAAGTAAAAAACTAGAATCATTTAAATTACATCTTCAAAGTAGCTTAACTGCTCATAAAGGTAAAACCCTAAATGCTAACGCCCATTACGAAGACTTCTTTAGAGTCGTTTCAGTTAATTTTGAAAAAGTTTTTAAATTAAGAGAATTACCTAGCAATGAAAATAAAGTAGGGTTTAATGAATGGGCCACTGCGGGCATCCGAAAAAGTAGAAACACACTGTATGCATTGTATGAGAAAAAAACATACACATATGACCACAGTTTTATAGAGTATGTTAAACTATATTCTAAATTATTCAGGGCCGTCTGCCACAAAGCTAAATGCGAACATATAAAGAAACAAATCCTCCAGTCTTCAAATAAATCTAAAACAATCTGGACTATTATAAATAGGGAAACTGGTAAAGCCAAATCAGGGGATCGCGAATTTTCTCTAAAGATAGATGATAAAGTAATAACATCAAATGAGGACATTGCTGCGGCCTTTGAACAATTCTTTACAAATGTTCCAATTGAAACTACGGCTCCTTTAGACTCGTCTCCTGATCTTGCTGCAAGTTTATTAAAAGACAATGTCCCCTCGTGCGATTACGAGTTTTCGTTCGACTTCATTAATCCCCATAGCGTAATTAAAGCGTTTAAACTATTAAATCTTAAAAAAACGGAAGATTTGTGGGGAATGTCAGTAATCATAGTTAGTTCAGTAATAGATGTCCTCGCTTCTCATTTAGCAAAAATTTTTAACAAATGTGTAGGTGAGGGTACATTCCCTGACCTAATGAAATACAGTAGGCTCGTTCCGTTGTTTAAAAGTGGCGATAGACACGATCCCACAAATTTCAGACCAGTCTCGATCCTACCCGTATTGAGCAAAATATTCGAAAAGATTGTTTTAGTTCAACTACTTACGCACTTTAATAATTATCAACTTCTCCATAACCAGCAGTTCGGCTTCACGCAGGGACGGTCGACGACGGACGCTGGTGTCTTGCTAGTTAAACATATTTATAGTGCATGGGAGGATCGTAGGGATGCTATAGGTGTTTTTTGTGACTTGTCAAAGGCATTTGATTGCGTGGACCACGAGACACTTTTGCTAAAACTAGAGCATTACGGAGTAAAGGGGAAAGGTTTACAACTGATGAGATCTTATCTAAAGGGAAGGGTTCAAAAAGCGGACATAAATCGTATAAAATCCACAGGTTCACAAATAAAAATGGGAGTACCACAGGGATCAATTTTGGGGCCGTTCCTTTTCCTTGTATACGTAAATGATTTGCCGTTTATGGTACAAAACATGTCCGAGATAGTATTATTTGCAGATGACACGTCACTTATTTTTAAAATTAAGAGACAAGAAAATAATCTTGACGATGCAAATGATGCTCTCTCGCGTGTGTTGGATTGGTTCACGGCAAATAATCTGCTTCTAAATTCCAAAAAGACAAAATGTATAAAATTTACCTTACCAAACGTAAGATTAGTTGAAAACAACATTGTACTCGGAAAAGAAAAACTAGAATTTGTAGAAGATACCGTTTTTCTAGGCATCACAATCGATTCAAAATTGCAATGGGGTCCTCATATTGTAAAACTAGCACACAGGCTTAGTTCTGCAGCATATGCAGTCAAAAGAATTAGAGAGCTCACTGACGTTGCAACTGCTAGGCTTGTTTATTTTAGTTACTTCCATAGTATTATGTCCTACGGCATACTACTGTGGGGTCGGGCAGCAGACATTGAGACGATCTTCATCTTACAGAAGAGAGCCATCCGATTTATTTACAAGTTAGGTAGTAGGGATTCGCTAAGAGATTTCTTCAAAGAAACCAACATCTTAACAGTTGCATGTCAATACATTTATGAAAATATTATGTACGTTAGAAAAAATATCAAAGACTTCGAAAATGTTGGTGGCCACCATAATGTTAATACTAGAAATAAACATAAATTGTCATTTCCACTATTTAGACTTGCAAAAGTTAACACATCCTTTATGGGGCACTGTATAAGGTTCTACAACAAAATTCCTCAAGATATATTAGAGTTACCTCCAACGCGATTTAAAAAATGTGTTAAGCACATTCTGTGCAAAAAGGCTTACTATAACATCAAGGATTATTTAGAAGACAAAGATGTTTGGCATTAAACAGTAGATTAATATTATTTAAAGGACGATTGTGACTAGTGTTCAACACATTCATGACTAATATTTTAAGTTGAAAACTCTGTTAATTAAGTTAAAACGTGTTTTGAAAAGAATAAATGTGGAGTTTCTTTGTTAGCTTCTTCTCCACATAATCCATTAATTGTGAAACTAACAACTTTGACGTTCATTAAGTAAACATTCTGTTTTTACAATGAATAAAAATATTTGAATTGAATTGAATTGAATTGAAAAAAATTGAATTGAAAAAAACCTCTTTCTTGGAACCCTAAACTGCACATGGAACGACACGCACTTGTTTGCACCGACGGCCAGTTTTATGAATGAGACAAATTTTGTAGCTGCTGAAATCTACTCCATGTTTTCACACTACCAAGTTTTCGATCTCTGCTCTATATCTACTAAGGGGTGTCTCCTGAATTAAATACACATTAAATACACAATCATATATAGCCACGCCCCAATTTTTTTATGTTATTAAAAAAAACACGCGCAGAAGACACTCCTAAGAAAGTGAAAATCTACTTAAAGCTGAAAATGGTCGCAGTGACAACCACAAACTAGGTAGACTGCTTTGCTTATTAGTTGGTGGCACAAACAAGGCTTTTTCGTTCGCAGAAACTTTTCGCCGAGACCTCCTGAGATTAGGCTTTGTACTCTAAATAATGAAACTTTAATCCGAAACACAGTTATAAAAAATATTGTCTGTCGTTGTTTTATTTATTTTGAAACCAGTTTTAAAGATTAATAAATAAAACACGCTTCTGCAAACGAGGCACCACTCTATCAAGTGAATTTCTTGTCTATGGTTCGACACGGGTTATTGCCCCGTACCGATTTTGTAGAGTCCGATAATGCGCATCCCGATAGTGTGCAGCCAATAGTCCGTGTACATGTTCTCGTTTATTGACTCCACATTATCGGGTATGCCTTATCGGGGTGAGCGTTATTGGGCCGTGCGTTATTGCCTTCCAAAAAGTTATGTGTGTCTCATGAGTTTTTGAACGCAAGCAATACATAGTGTTGTGTAAACACTTCTCAAAAATATCGAGCTTTAGATTGTGACCTTGAAAAGAACAATTAAAAACCATTGTTATAATCTGAGATTATTGAACACAAAAGATGAAGTAACTTAGCAAGAACCTAAGATTCTAATGTGGTCCTATGGTCCCGCACACGAATCTTCAATATGACAAAAAGAGACAAAATTACATACAACAGCTGGTTACAACCCTACCAGTCAATTTTGTTTTTTTTAATAATCTGTGTTCCCAATGGGGATGGCTCTGAATCTCGGTCCACGCTCTGAATAATGAATAACATAGATAAAACCTAGACGGACTTTTCTTTTCTTTGAGTGCTGGTGATACTAGGGATAAATAAATGGACTGTCTCGTCCATTTTGCGAGTTGGACATTAAAGTTCAGGATATAAAGAAAACTGAAGTAGTAAAATCAGCTTTTACAAGTGAGTAAGCTACAAAGGGAGGGGAGGAGGAGGAGGAGCGTAGATAATTGTCCAAATCACGAAAAAAATGGTAGTCCGTTGGAGCAAGGTCTGGTGAATACGGAGGATGACGAATGGTTTCTAACTGCAGTTCCTGAAGGGTCAAAATGGTTTCTCGTGCTGTGTGTGGTCTCGCGTTGTCGTGGAGCAGATCAGTCAAATCATGAGGCACCCATTTTTCGTATTTTTTTATTTTATTGATTTGACGCAAGTGAGTCAATATTGTGGGTAAGGTAACGTTAAATCATGCCGCTAATTCCTGGGTAGTTTGACTAGGGTCGGCTTCCACTATCTCTCTTAATTCATCGTTATTCACCTGTGTGGGCGGTCTTCCTCGTGGCTCGTTCTTTAAGTCGAAATTTCCATCACGAAAGCGTTTAAACCAAAATCGCACGGTGCGTTCATTAGTAGATCCCTCTCCAAACGCAGCATTGATATTGCGGGCTGTTTCTGCCGCGTTAGGTCCACGTCGGAACTCGTATTCAAAAATCACTCGAATTTTCGCAGTATCCATCTTTCTTGTCTAAATTGAATAACAAAAACAATTGAAAGTCGATATTAAAATGTTTCACATTTTTTAAAAAAAAGAACATCATAGAAACCATTTGAAAAAAGTTTCATTCGAAAACCTCAAACCATGAAGATTTTATGTCAATTCAAAGAACCTATTGCAATAAAACGGCAATTTCATACTTTAACCCCTATTACATTACCAGGAGACGGGTAGCAGCGTCTTCCTGAGATTTCAACCACTTACTGCGATCGCCAACCCGCCTGCCAAGCGTGGCGATTATGGCAAAACCTTTCACGGTTATGAAAACCACAGAGAAGGCCTGTGTCCTGCAGCGGGCGTCAAATGGCTGATGATGATGCTAACAATATTGCTGCTTCCACGGCTAAATTAAATGAAGACTTAGATGCCATCCATGAATGGTGTGTGAATAATTGCTTACAGCTAAATCATACTAAATCTAAAATAATGGTAATGGGCTCAAGAAACAGAAACTGTTAATTATGGCATCAGACCCCTTGATCTGCGTAAATGGCAAGCGTCTGGAATTCGTCGATGAGGCCCGAAACTTGGGTGTAGTGATGGACAGTCACCTACGCTTCGAAAAACACGTAGTTAAACTAGCGCGTAACTGTTTCTTCGGACTTAAATCGCTTTACCAACTGAAGAAATATCTGAGCGTGAACATTAGGGTTCTCCTCAGTGACTCGTTAGGACTTTCTAAATTACCGTATGCCCTTACTGTGTATGGTCCTTGTATATACAGTAACACTCATAAATGGCTTTAACGAGTTCAGAACGCTTGCGCTCGTTATTGCTTTGGCATACCCGCACTGTCGCATGTCACACCATACATTAACAATGCAAATCTTTTAAATATGCAAAATAATCTAAAACTTTACATGGCCACATTACTATTCGGTGAAATCAAGTCCAAAAAGCCAGCGTACTTATATGAAAAGATTATTTGGAGGAGAGCTTTGGGAGGCGCCACTTGGAACACTTCCATCTAACTTCGTGTGCCTCACCACCGAATTACCGCTTTCCGCAGCAGCTTCCGGTTCTTGACCAGTCTAGAAACTTCGGGAAGTACCTAGAAAGATGCACTTAGCATCTAGATTATTCTACACAGTTCGACTACACTCTCGCCATCCGTAACAAAAATAATTTAAAAAGAAATACTTCCGATGAAGTTGTATTCGTCACTCACGCGTCACGCGCTTTCCCGACAGCGTTGCTAACTGTAGTGACAGGTGTCAGTTGACGTCATATGCCACTCCATTCATAAAGGTCGTATCATAATAACATTTAAACAGGGTGATACCTTGGTTTCTCGTGCGTCAACAGTCTGTTACGGCTTAGCCGGAAATAATATTATTAGTTTCAATGCTATCAGCATTTCGATAACGACTAGTATGAGAACATCACTAAACTGAATTCATTCATTCATTTCTGTTCGTTCACCAAGGCTGTATGGTCATAAGCCTTTGCCTGCTGTGATAGGCGAACGAAAAAAAAGTCAACGTCAACGTCACACTGACTGAATCTATTTTCATTCTATAATTTGAGCGCGAAAGAGTTGGGTGTTTGTTTGTTAATATTTAGAAATGGTCTAATAATTACAAATTGATCAAAATAGTGCTTCTAATTTTATTCCAATACAAGCACAAATATCTAGACCTATTTAGTTGTGTTAGTGTATTTTTCCTCACGGTGCAGTGCAAGTGGTTTTCGTGAAAATCGAAATAAACAAAAACCGCGCAATCGCGTTTTCTCCTGAAGTCCCTCACCAAAACCAACAAAAATGAGTTTGAGTCGCCTCAGAAGTGTCATCAAGCCGGAGAGCCTAGTGAAAGTCACGCCGCAGTGCTTCGGTGTGGTTTCGAAATTGATGGGGCCTTGTGCCAGTCGCGGAGTGGGTACAACGCGTCCGGAGCTCGGCTCGATTGCCCAACAGTCGGCCAAGCCGGACTGGAACCGCGCCGTCAGCGAGGCGGAGAAGATCGTGGGCTATCCGACCTCCTTTCTCAGTCTGCGGTGGGTGATGAGCGATGAGATTGCGAATGTGGCGCTGCACCTCCGGAAACTTGTCGGCAGTAACCACCCGCTGCTGAAGACGGCTAAGTAAGTTTGTTGAGAGGCTCATGTGTCTGGATTATGTTTGCCATTGGCATAACTAGTGACTTTATCTAGGGAGGGCTGACGTCCAGTTGAACTATTAGGGATTCCTGTAATTAAAACATTAGTACCTAATCCTTCTATACTGTTAGGGTGGGCAAAGAAGTTTCTAGTAAAGAAGTTTTCCCCCAGCTACACCTATGAACTTTGCTGCATGAAAATGCTAGAATAAACCAGAAATTGCAGTTGGCCAGATCTGTCAATCTGTGGCGACCAAATCCAAAGCCTCTTTTTGAGAGGCTTGTGTCCTGCAGTATGACATTTTAGGCAGTTAATATCGAAGGCTGGAATACAACATTGTAATATACATATTTGTACCTCAATTGCCAACACTGTGTAAATAATTTTACTACTGTGAATAGATTATTTCAGATGCAACATAATGTAACATATAACTTTGGTTTGAGTGAGGGTCTGCTGTATTAAATATGTACTTTGGCAAAACTTACACATTTAAGCCTTTTAATGTATTTTGTTTTCTGGTGTGTACAATAAAGTCTTCTAATCTAATCTTTGTAAAATTTATTGAATAAATAACTATAAAAAAAAACTTGGAAGTTATTGTGCAGAATTGATGCATTTTCAAGTCAATTTACATTGTCTTTGTCTGTTAACATTTTTCATAATAGCTTATCTTATCTGGTTGAATTTATTATACTTCATACTCATTTAATCTTGGAATTCAATTACTGAAAATGTCCAAAGATCAGATTTCTTTGGCAGCTTCCAATTGAACCAAATATGTTCAACATTGACAACCAAAGAAATAAACCAACTGGCCATTCTTATGTTGAAAGGTAGAGTTCCAGTTCCAGTACAGGACGTGTTTTTGTGAATAATGTGATATTAAATACCTACAGTGTAGGTTTATTTAAATGTAGAATATTGTAAAGTCTTATAAAATGATTTACATTTTTTTTTTATCTTGAAACAGGTTTTGTTTGGCTTGTTTTAAATTTTAGACTCAAACTTTTATTTTCAATTTCAGTATTAAAATTATAGCTGATTTATCAGTGGCTGAAATAGATCTACTGCAAATACTGACTCTGTGGAAATAACTTTGCATTGCACTAGTGCTGGAATAGATTTGTTTACAATTTCACTATAAAAATTGTACTTAGATGTGCAATACATCTCTACCTCAATAGTTGATGTTGAAATCACTTTATTACTGAGAATAGATCTATTCTACTTGCGACCGGAAAGATTAAAGGTAATATTATTTATAAGTTTTGTGCTTTGCATGCTACAAAAAGACACATTTTTTGATCCTATGCAAACACCGAAACAAAGTATTCTTCCATTGAGGATAACATATTCATGCCCTTGAATTTAGCTTTCTACAGATATCTTATTCTATGTCATTGATGTGTAGCCAATAAGTATTTGCAAAACACCCTCTATAACTTCAATAGTCCATGCCCTGGAAGGCCGAAGATTTTTGTTTGTCTTATTTATTAGATTAGATTAGAACACTTTATTGTACACACCAGAAAACAAAATACATTAAAAGGCTTACATGTCTAAGTTTTCTTTTTATCCAAATCCCAATGAAACGAAAGTGTGTATAGTCCGCACCACATCTGCACAAATCTTTTTGGTGTTCGCACATTGTCTTTACAGTGTATGTGTGAGTAATTGACTACTTTAGTAATTGACTAATACTTAGTAGTTTACTACTCATCAAACTATGTCAATTACTCACACATACACTGTAAAGACAGTAAGCAATATGCAAACAATCTGTGACTATGTTCACATTATCGCCAGGAAGAGCTGTGCGGACTATAAACACCTAGTACAATACAAAGGATTACAGTCCTTGTAAACCCCTCATTCCTACAGGAACCTGATTTACAACGGCAAGAACAACACACAAGCATGGGGCCTCATTGTTCTACTGGTCTCCAAGGCTGCTGGACACAGCCCTGAGATTCCTGACATGGAGCAGGATAAAGCTGCAGGTGTACTGCACAGGTGAAAAAAAAGCATATTAAAATACAGGAAACAAGTGGAAAAACATTGAATATTGAGTACATTACAGTTTAGTCACTTTAAGAATGCATGTAATTCCTATTTACAAAAAAAATGCGAGTGTAACGCAAAAGTGAAACAAGGAATGTGTTGTTTGTTCATCATCATCATCATCATCATTCAGCCACAAGAAGTCCACTGCTGGACATAGGCCTCCTCCATGGATTTCCAAAAAGACCGGTTGGAAGCGGCCTGCATCCAGCGTCTTCCTGCCACTTGAATGACGTCATCTGTCCATCTTGTGGCTGGTCGTCCCACGCTGCGTTTGCCGATATGTGGTCTCCATTCGAGAACTTTTCGGCCCCATCGGCCATCAGTTCTGCGTGCTATGTGCCCCGCCCACTGCCACTTCAACTTACTAATCCGCTGGGCTATGTCGACGACTTTCGTTCGTCTACGGATCTCATCATTTCTGATTCGATCTCGTAGAGAAATTCCGAGCATAGCCCTTTCCATAGCTCGTTGCGTGACCTTGAGCCTTCTTATGAGGCCCATAGTGAGAGACCACGTTTCAGTGCCATAAGTCATCACTGGTAACACACACTGGTTGTATAATTTTGTCTTGAGCGATTGAGGTATATTAGACGAAAAGACTTTTCTAAGTTTCCCGAAAGCTGCCCAGCCGAGTTGGATTCGACGATTGACCTCTTTCACGAAGTTGGACCGGCCTAGTTGGATTGTTTGTCCTAAGTAGACGTATTCGTCTACAACTTCGAGAGTCGTGTTCCCCAATGTTATTGGGGTGGGCACAACACGAGCGTTCGACATGACCTTCGTTTTGTCCATGTTCATTTTAAGGCCCACACGTTGGGAAACTCGACTGAGGTCGTCGAGCATTATGCCGAGGTCTTCCATCGTTTCTGCCATGACTACTATATCGTCGGCAAATCGAAGGTGCGTGATGTACTCGCCATTGATATTGATGCCGCGTCCCTGCCATTCCAGAAGCTTGAAGGCATCTTCCAGTGCGTTCGTGAACAGTTTCGGAGAGATAACGTCTCCCTGTCTCACGCCTCTTCTCAATGGAATTGCCTCCGAATTCTGCTCCTGTACTCGGACCGACATGGTGGCGCTGTTGTACAAGCACTTCAGCACCTCGATATACCGATAGTCAATACGGCAACGCTGGAGAGACTCGAGCACTGCCCATGTCTCGATCGAATCGAAGGCTTTCTCATAGTCCACAAACGCTAAGCAGAATGGCAAATTATACTCCTCAGTCTTCTGTATAATTTGCCGCAGCGTGTGGATGTGGTCTATGGTACTAAAGCCCTTTCGGAAACCGGCTTGTTCGGGAGGCTGGAAGTCATCAAACCTGCGTTCGAGACGATTCGTGAGGACCCTCGAAAACAGCTTATAAACATGGCTCAGAAGCGAGATGGGTCGGTAGTTCTTCAATAGAGAGTTATCCCCTTTCTTGAAGAACAGCGTCACCACGCTTCTGTTCCATGCTTCTGGCGTTTTTCCTTCGAGCACGACGGAATTGAAGAGCTTCTGAAGGACTTTAAGTACTGGTGTTCCACCCGCTTTCAGGAGCTCTGATGTGATTCCGTCCTCTCCTGGTGCCTTGTTATTCTTGAGCTGTTTCAGGGCCATCCTAATCTCGTACAGGCTGATGTCCGGGATGTCTTCGGTATAATGTCGGGTCAGTTTGGCTCTCGGATCTTTGTTCAAACTGCTAACAGGTTTTGCGACTGAGGTGTATAGCTGTCCGTAGAAACTCTCAATCTCCCTCAGCACCTCTGATTTGGTCGACGCTATACTGCCGTCCTCTCTCTTCAGCTTCGTCAGCTGGCTTTGCCCAATAGACAAGTCTTTTGCGAACACTTTGGAGCCCTTGTTCCGCTCTATAGTCTCTTTAATACGTTCGGTATTAAAGGACCGAATATCGTGCCGCATAGACTTTGAGATATGTCTATTGAGCTGCCTATATGACTTAGCATCCTCGGAGGACTGCAGTTGCAACGCGCGACGTTTAGTGTTATTGACGTTGTTTGTTAGTGTAAATGTAAAATAGATAAACAATGTGATTAAATTACATTTTTGAAACTTCCATTCTATGAGTTGTTTGAAAGCTGTCATCGTCATTATTTATGTAACTTAGGTATAGTAGTGGATTATTGGAATATGAGAAAGATTAGAGATGCTTGAAGCCGGCGAGCGTGCATGCAGCGACTCATGAATGTTTATGTAGCAGAAGACGTTCGTTAGGATAGTGGCAAATGGCAAACCCTGGTCCTACCCACATATCTGCCTGCCCCTCTGGGGTACAGACGTGTGTTTATGTATGCGAAAGATTAATAGAGATTTTTTTAGAGATCTATGAACATAGACAGATGACATCATCCAAGTGGCAGGGAGACGCTGGATGCATACCGCTTCCAACTGGTCTTTTTGGAAATCCATGGAGGAGGTCTATGTCCAGCAGTGGACTTCTTGTGGCTGAATGATGATCATGATGAACATAGATATTTACAGTTTACGAAAGAGGAAAACGTGCTTCTCAAACCTCCATGGAGTCATGAAGGTTTACAAGGCTCCCCTGACCTTTGGTACCTAACACCGAATCCTTCCACAGCCAACGCGCCCTCGCCGAGGTGACGGAAATGATCCGTACGAGCCACTTAGTGCACAAAGGCTTGGTGAATATGAACGTGCGACAGGCGCCGTCCATCTGCGATCCCGATGACATGATGTTCGGGAACAAGATTGCTCTGCTCAGCGGCGACTATCTGTTGGCTAACTCCTGCTCGGAGCTCGCCAACTTGAGGTGAGTTAATCAATCCATTCATTCTTTCCGTCATCCGTCAATCGATCAATCATTCCATCTTTTAGTTTTATTGTTGTATTAGGAGGCATATCTTATTCTAGATGATTAGTCTCAACGGTTTCGTTAAAAAAACACGCTACACCGCCTGCAACTGCCTAAAGAAGCGATGTCGTAAGGAAATGAATGCGTAAATGTTACGTGTGGATTAAATTAAAAAAACTAGTTATGTCAACCGGGTCGTTCAGGCACCACCGAGGAGTTAAAAGAATCAGAGCGCGTCGACCGTAGACATCTTCTGCCATTCAAACAGCACGCCAGATCTCAAAAAAAAATATTGCAGACTAGCTTCTGTCCGTGACTTCATCTATGCGATAAAAAGTATCCTTATAAAATCGGTGCCAAATTGCATCCAAATCCATTTAGTTTGATTGAGCTAATTCATTAGTCGATTAGACAGAAGGACCCTTAAGTAGGGACTGAATAAATTAACCGACTTGTATTGCATGGATCTCACAACTTATTACGGTAGAAGAACTGAGTTGCGAGACTTGTTTTTTTTACAAGTTGTGTTTTTAATGGCATAACTTCTACAGGGTGCAGCCTAGCGCAAAATACTTTCCAACAAATTAGCGAGAATGAAATTTTGCGTTTAATGAGTATCATGACTTAATAATTCGGTCAAGCAATATAGTACAAAACTATGGCCAAAACGAAGTTACTCCTGAACTTAGTAAATAACTAGAAGCGTTTTAAAGCGTCTCCAACTTAGAAACGGTCACTCTCAGAGAAAACCCCGATCTACGCAACTGTTTTAATGAAAATGCTAATAAATTGCAAATTACTGCACTATAGTCAAATCTGATTTACAGTTTTGCTAAATTTGTATTTCAATTAAATATTCACTAGCCAATTATTTTCAAACCCACAACGAAAATAATAAATGCTTCTATCTTTGTGATGCCATAATCAGATTTGACTATGCATATTACAGTCAATTGCGATTGAAAAAACATGTTTATTATTATTATGTTTAGTTAACGTAAAGCCGTCGAACAAGACCTCGAGGTAATTTCGGTCAAGTAGGGGAAGTTCCCGTTCCGGCGCGGCTATTTCCTAAGTCATGCAAATCAAATTACCTTCCTATGAAAAAGTGTAATTTCAGTTATTCATTGATGACTCTATGTCGTGCAATCAATCGTCATGCACAATATTAAGGGTATGGACCCACGAATAGCGCGGCGAACGCATATCCTGCTAATAGAAAGCGTACAACACAACGAAATTGTCAGTGAAAGGAGTAGGCCATTATACCTACAAAATGAAAGAGAAAGTCCACTCGAATTCATCGAAACTATTGTTTGTAACTCGATTCGATACCGAATTGGTGATAAGGATACAACCTGTGATCGAATAATGGGTCTTTACTAGGCATTTTTAAGGTTCATGTTGCGTGAGGAATCAATTAGTTGGTCGATCGTTATTATGATGTTGGTAATTAGTGCTAATCTAACGACGTATTATTTTACACTATCGTTAACTCCATGAGTCTTTTACTACATAAATTGTAATTTCCATTTAACTGCAAAAGAGTCATCACATTATTGAATTATCAATCTACTCACGCATTTAATTATAGACCGTCTCTTTGAAATCAATATAAATTGGCTAGCAATTTCTTAGAACTCTTTTTGTAAAAGTTAGCAACCTGTCTGTCGTTTAATAAAATAAGACGACAATTTGAGAATGTAATAAATATAACATATTTATAATATATTAGAATAAATAGTTAATTAAATATGTATGTACAATTATACAAGTATGTCAAAAAATAATAATAGAGCGGGCCGCTTACAAATTGCAGTCGCAATTTGACGTATCATGTATGTAAACTGAATAAAAATATAAGTTGATTCAAAGAAGTCTTATTAGCTTAATAACCAGATTAGCAAGATCTTTGTCGGAAGAGTCCGACCAGGTTTGAGATCACCGACCAGATCAAGTAAGTGAATCCCGAATTAAGTTAATAATGTGTAGTGCTCCCGAGAGTTCGAAACAAAGAGTTAAACAAGTCATCTAATTGTCACAGGAATCAAGAGCTGGTGGAGCTGATGTCCTCAGCGGTGCGGGACCTCGCCGAGGCGGAGTTCCTCGGCGACCGAGATGAGCAGAACAACCCTCTTCCCTCCAGGCCTTTGCCGAAAGGCTCCAGGGATACCCCTCCAGGTAAACCTTAGACAAGATACAGCAATTTCTCCTACGGGGCCTAATTACGCGCACCAAATCCTGTCGGAATCTTGATGTTTCGGATAACAATTTGTATGGAATTTCACAGTTAGCCGATTGGAAGCCTCCAGCACGGGTAGTGCGATGGCACGTGTCATACGTTTTGTGGCGCAAAAACGACAGATTTTGACAATATTAATGTAGGTAGTGAGGTACTGCAAAGTCGCGACTTTTGAAATTTAAAACGCGCGACTAGCATCGTCGTTTTACCTATGCTGGATTTAGCGCGCATAATATAGAGGCAGGTCAGATAGAATTGCGTAGCTCCGTTTGCGTAGAAAATGAGAATTTCTGTTTATAAGGATGCGATGATTGCTTCTACGAAATTCAACAAAACGTGTTTCAGCCAAATGAAAACCGACAACATTAATTCAATGAGATGAAGAATCTGGTCTTCAAATGTCAGTTGTTTAGGTTTTGTGATTGCTCATAAAAATCGAGACCCTGCCACCAAAGGGTATGGTTAACCATTACCAAAGTTTTTCAGGGGACGAACCTTTTTTGTAGGATTTTTATACATTTATTCGCGGCTTAAACCGGTGTTTACGATAACTTCAATGTTAAAATTACGGCAGATTTTTAAAACTTTAACTGAGTTCGCAATAAAACTTCATTTCCACGACATTGCTTTGCAAACACTAGTCTGGTTTGTCTGTTTGACTCTGGCAAATATGCCGTTTTAGTCCGAGGTCAGACCTTTGAGAGTTTGAGAGTACGTATATGGGTTGCAGGAGATATTTTTTATATCATAACAACCACAGTGATGTTGGACAAAATGGGCACTTCACAAGGTGGAATTAAAAGAGATTGATGGGTTGAACATTCTTTTGTTACTGAACAAAGGACCATTGGTGAATTGCTTATAGTTTCCTACTTTCCGTATTATGTAAATGCCGGTCGTAAAAGTTCTATGATCATCAAAACGAATAAGATATTGTAATACCACCATTTGTAAATTTTAAAGAAATGAAGATTGTTTATTATATTACAAAAATGAATGAATGTTGAGGAAGCGAAAGTGATCTGTCAGGATCGTAGCAAGTGGCAGTCCCTGGTCTCTGCCTACCCCTCTGGGATACAGGCGTGAGTTTATGTTATGTTGTTACAAAAAAAAAAACATGGGCCAATATAAGAAAAGAACGCTTTCACGAACCTGTACTGGGCAATTGACATTGAATGACAACGCAATTGGCATCGAAGTAATGGTTACTAGTTATTTGTAAGTAAAACCCGCAACACGAAACCTACTTCGCGTCACTCTGTGGTGTCACTGGTACAATGAAAGGTCAAGCGAAATAATTGAATCGTGTGATTTTAAAACGACACATGTCCTTTCATTACAACTTTGCAGGAAATAGAAAAAACTGTTTTATTAAAATACTAATATCTACAACAGCAATATTTTAGCATATTATATTGATTTCTGTATGAATAAACTACAATTTTTTTTTGTAATGTAAATCAATAGGTAGGTGTAAATAATTTAATAAAATAAAAATGGGCAAGTGTTATTTTAAAAACACGTGTGACTTGTGTTGTTTTAAAATCACACGATTCAATTGGTCACTATACGTACAATAAAATAACAGCCAATCCAAAACCATCTTGGCCTAATGGATGGATCACAATAGTTAGTAGTAACTCCGATACAAGCATGCGTGGTTGCGTGTCATTAACACATTATTTTGTTTAATAAGTTGTTAGGTATTGTCGGACACTGTTTTACTGGATTTCGCAATATTATAGACACATTCAGTGTATTATTTATCGTTCGAACTGTAGATCGTAAACCAAAAAAGGCATTAAATCCACTATATTTATTGTACATAAAGTTCGATAGCAACTCGACCTTTAAATATTGTTTGCAAGTTGCCCGTAACGTAAGGTATACGAGTATATATCTGAAAAGGGGGTTTTGTTAACACAAACACGAAGGGTTCCGCACCATTATCTATACAACATTAGACACAAAGATCGAGAAAAACCGGCAAAAAATCACGTTTGTTGTCTGGGAGCCCCCTTAAATATTTATTTTATTTTTATTATTTATTTTTGAAGCGAATATAGAAATAAATATTCTGTGAATATTTCAAGCGTCTACCTGTTGCCTTTATTATTATCGAGAAAAAAACGGCAAAAATTGCATGGGACCTTAAACATAGATTTTATTCTGTGTTAGTACCTATTTGTTAAAGCAGCAACAGAAGTACATCATCTGTAAAAATTTCAACTGCCTAATTATCACGGTTGATACAGCCTGGTGACCGACAGACAGACGGACAGTGAAGTCTTAGTAATAGGGTCCCGTTTGGTACCCTTCGGGTACGGAACCCTAAAAACTAGCAATTACAATATTTACGAATTACTTTAAAAAATCCGTTTGTTAGGTACTTTTAGGTTTTGCAACTTACAAGCTGCAGCATTAAAATGAAAATAATTTCAATGCACTTTAAAAGTAATGGAAATCACTTTAAAAATAATGACTATGATATAAATAATGCTACCATTAATAATGAACTGTAAAATAAATGTTACGCCTGCGATAAAATAAACCCTCTATGATAAAAATACATCCAATTATCAAATAATTTCTGTCGTTATAAATTAATAAAATAGAAAATATTCATAACAATTTTAAAATATATGGTTTCACTATAAATAACGCTTGAAGGTCTAACCGCTCTTTGTAAATTTTAACAAGAAAGAGTAGAAATGTGTTGTTTAATTAACCGCAGTGTAACATGATTGATAGCGCAGTGGTATTTTGTCAAGGTTCCAGTATGGAGGATCCGAGTTTCGGTCCCAACTTTTAACTTTGAAGTTGATTAAAGAAAAAAATAATTAAATTTATATTGAAGTTTCCCGTTTACAGTAAAATTACAGTGCAAACTATTTATTTTAAAGGTCATAAGTTATAGTCGTAAACCTCTATTTTAAACTACATAATAAATATGCCCCATTAAAATTTACGGCACCTCGGGTATTTTGTTTCGCGATTTCAGAATGCCAATTTTTAATTAGATACAGGGATTTTGTTACACCCTGTATAAGTTCAATATGGGGATTTAGTTGCACCTTGTAGGGTATGAAATGCCAAAGTATCACGGTAATTCACCGTACAACTGGTAAGTAAAAGTGCCGGCGAGCTAAAGGTCAACAAGTTCAACATATTTGAATCACCAGATGTGCTTGAACTTTTTTTTCTGCTCTTGTCTACGTAGGAATTTCGCCACTTTTGCTACCGTGAAACGAGAATCAGAAAGGCTATAATTCTCTAACACCGCGTGCATGTAAAGTTTCTTTTGTTTACTCGCAGTTCGTTCGACCTGGAAGCTTGAAACGAAAGTGCACTTAATTCTCATCACGACGTTCGTGATTCCACATCTGCACTACTAGAAAGTGTGTTAGGTTGAGTGGAGTTGTGAACCATACTTTATGTTTTTCTCTGTGCTTTATAGTCAAGCACGGTTTACATATTTTACGATTTGGAAATTATGACTGGCTTGTTGCATCCACCAGTTACTTTCTGAAAGATAAAAGACTCTGTCCAAATCCATATATTTTTTTACTCAATCCTTCGTTTCATCAGTTAAGGGGCTCCATGCAGTAAGATTAGCGCCACCAAAGGAAAAAAAACCGGCCAAGAGCGAGTCGGACTCGCGCACGAAGGGTTCCGTATTTTATCTATACAACATTAGACACAAAGATCAAGAAAAAACGGCAGAACGTCACGTTTCTTGCACTATTAAACATTTATTTTATTTTAATTTAATCATTTATTTTTGAAGCGAATATAGAACTAAATATTCTGTGAATATTTCAAGCGTCTGCCTGTTGACATTATTAATATCGAGCAGAAAACGGCAAAACAATTACGTTTGTTGTCTGGGAGCCCTCCTTAAATATTTATTTTATTCCGTTTTTAGTATTTGTTGCAACAGAAATACATCATCTGTGAAACTTTCAACTGCCTAATCTTTTTTTTACGTTAACATGGAAGTTTGATTTTTTTACAGCTTTAAGGGACTGTAGACCTGAGTAATATGGTTTTAATTTCAACTCGATACCTCCATGCGTTCCCGGGACAAAGAGTCTTGACAGACAGACGGACGGACGGATGCACAACAAAGTGATCTTATAAGGGTTCCGTTTTTCCTTTTGTGGCACGGAACCCTAAAAATCATACAAATACAAATACAAATACAAATACAAAATCATTTATTTGTGGAATGTAGGTGGATATATAAGTTGGTAAATACATTTATGTACTCTACATTCTGCTAAAAAAAGCATACAAATATTTTCATTACTTATAGTCTAACATGCAATTCTAATAGTTAATCAAATTAATGTCTTTAACAAATTAAGAGTCTCAATTGAAGTTTATCATACATGTTATAGAAAGTGGCTCAGTGGCTCTGTAAAGTTATTTGCAGAATTCCTTGTCATTTAAATATTCAACAATAGAGTAATAACACTTCTCAATCAATATGTATTTAAGCTTTAATTTAAAAGTATTAACATTAAGGCTTTTAATATTATTAGGAATTTTATTGTAAATTTTTGGAGCTAGTCCAATTACGCTTTTACTAAGTAGAGCCGTTTTTGAGGTTACATTTTGGAGCCTATGAGGATTTCTTAATCTATTAGTTTTCGTAAATAATGTTGGGTTCGTTTTTACAAATAAAGCAACTTCAAAAATGTACATAGAGGGAAACGTTAGTAACTTCAGTTCTTTAAAATATGGTTTACAGGTGTCTGTTGATTTTAATTTACACATTGCTCTAAGACATCTCTTTTGAGATTTAAATATAATTTCTCTATTTGAACAGTTCCCCCAGAATATGATACCATAACGAAGCGTGGAAGCTACATAGCCGTGATAGGCACATAGCACTGCGTCACGGTTCACAACTTTAGCGAGCTTATATAACGCGTATGAGAATTTATAGAGTTTTTTGCAGATTTCTTCTGATTGTGGCTTCCAAGTCAAGTTTTTATCTATAACTAACCCTAAGAATTTGGTTTGGTTCACTTCTTCAATTGTTTCACCCTTGTAGTTTACATTTGGGTTCAAATATTCTACCTTTTGACCAAAATGCATCACCTTGGTTTTGTCAATATTTATAAGCAGGTTATTATTAGTAAGCCAATCTATGATGTTGCTGAGAGTACTATTAATATCTTTCTCGTACTCTACATCATTATTCCTTTTTATTAGAACTGTGCTATCATCGGCAAACAGTACCATGGGGTGGTGTACATTATTCGGCATGTCGTTAATGTACAGTAAAAACAAAAGCGGCCCCAATACGCTTCCTTGTGGTACTCCAAAGCAAGTCTTTCTAGGCTCCGATCTAAAACTTATTTCCCGAGCCCTATGCTGACATATTTGGGTTATTTCTGTGTATTGATATCTTTCACTGAGATATGACTCTATAAGATCATGTACGTTACCACGCAAGCCGTATGTGTAGAGCTTATCCATTAATATACAATGATCAACACAGTCGAGCCTTTGACATGTCCATATAAATGGCACAAATAGGCTTCCTTATGTCCATATTTAGCACCGCACATTTTATTAAGTCATAAATTGCCATATTTATAGTCATATTTTTTCTGAATCCTTTTTGTTGATCAGTCAATATTTTATGCTTGTTAATAAAGTTTGTAATGGCATTATATATATATTTTTCAAAGACTTTTGATAGAATAGGTATCAATGCTACAGGTCTATAATTGGATAGCTTAACTTTATCGCCTTTTTTGTGCAATGGTCTAACAATTGTTGGTTTTAGTTTGTCTGGAAATATGCCTTTGGTGATACATTGATTGAATACATGGCTCAGAGGAGATGCTATTTCATTTGATACAAACTTTAAGACTTCTGTGGAAATTTCATCAAAACCAACACTTTTTTGTTCTTTAGTCCTTTAACAATCTTATTAACTTCATCTGGTGAGGTCGGTCTCATAAATATAGAATGAGGGATATTTGCATATCAAAATCATATTGGGACATTGGTCTGATACTTTTTGCAAAATCGATCTGTATTGAAAGATATCATTTTTTCCATTGGTGGTAGTGCATGGTGCCCTTTAAGTAATGAAACGGGTCAAAAGTAACGAGTAAGCAACTAGGTGGTTTTTGCAATATTATGCTAATTTGCTAGATTCCTCTACGACATGTTATTGATTTCAATAACGCCAATATTTATTTAACGCTAAACCTGAAAACCGTTCCTTTGATATGGTGCTAACTAGAACCTAGAGTCAATAACCTAGGCCTTTAGTTGATTTCGTCTAAAAACGGCCTAGGTTCTTGGCCCTAGGTTCTAGGTTAGATTAGATTAATAATCTTTATTGCACACCATGCATTATAAAGCTTCATGAAAAATCATAAATATCTAAGTTACATAGTATACAACTGTCGGTCTTATCGCTAAAAGACCGCCAATGGAAGAGATCTTCTCCAGACAACCTTAGCATGGATAGCACTGTAAAATGAAAAGAGGCTAGGCTGCAGGTTCTAAAAATAGCTACCCCAATTATTGAGATTTATGGTGTTCACTTTTTGCAAAAACGTATTATAAGCGAAGTTATGATTTATTTTCATCGGTGCCGTTAGTTAAGTCCCTCTTAGCGTCTTAACCCACTTCCAATAAACAAAGGTTTGTGAATTCTCTTTTTTTATCTTTCTTACAATTGACCGTGTCAAGATTGTAAAATTAAATAAAAACATATATATGATTAAAAACTAAATTTGCACGGATATTAACTTGTTCATCATCATGCACCTAACAGAGTTCCAGTTTTACCACTACAAAAACTGTTTGTTACACTTTATTGCACAAAATACTAAATTTAGCTCTGTGCCCCAGAACATCCGCCCTGAAGTTAGGTCGTTTTAAAAACAAATGACCTTCAGTAGATTCAAGTTCTTTGTATCGACCTCAATACATCAACGTACGAAGCGGCCGTCTCGCTTACTCTTCACCACGTAGTGCAAGATGCCGCTACTCAAATCACTATGTCTAGTTCGAAGCAAAACCTTTGCAAATTTATTTATTTTTTATTGCACTTACAAAAGAAATCGTACAATGCGGCGGACTTAATCCTATAAGCATTTTCTACCAGTCAACCGCAGAAGGTGAAGGAAAGAGTTGGTAGGCGTGCAAAAAAAAGTGAAAATAAATTTAAAAATATACTTCTCTAAGGTGTAATTAAATAAACTTACGCATTAATATAGACTTACATAATTATACCGACAATACAATGCATATTAAAATACAATAAGCCTTTATACCACTTTATACATAACCCATTTTAACGGTGTGCCATCTTCCCTCTTCTATTATTGGATGTAGTTACCGAGTCTGGTGTTTCGTATATTGTTTTTCTTTCATCTGTACTAATTGCTCAAAATATGGCTATCTGTGAAAACTTTTTGCTGGCTTTCTGTATCTATGTGTGCAACTTATTGTGTTAGTGATAAGCTGTTAGTTTTCCTAATAAAATAAATAAATAAATAAGATAAGAATATTTTAAATTTTTCAGATAGACTTGTTTCGCTATTTCCTTTAGAACCATTACGTATTCCCATCACAGGCAAGCACCGCACAGGCTGCGGTTTAGTTCCTCAGTGCGTTTGCTTGTCTTGAATTTTAATCTTGACATGCCAGCCGGACAATGGAATGCTTTTGCTCCATTTGTTTGAATACTGGCTATTTATTGTTTTAAATCGTCTGCTGTTAGGGCCCTGAATATTAAACTCGTACCCTGACTATGATAGTCTGCTATTAGGGTTCCGTACCCAAAGGGTTACGGGACCCTATTACTAAGACTCCACTATCCGTTTGTCTGTCTGTTTGGCTGGCTATCTGTCACTAGACTGTATCTCATGAACCGTTGTAGTTAGACTGTTGAATAACGGCAACAGAAATATATCACACAGATGATGTATTTCTGTTGCCATTATAAAAACAAATACTAAAAACAGAATAAATTAAATATTTAATATTTTACAAACGTTGTCTTAAGACAGCGCTCGCCATCTAGCGGACATCTATGTAACCTTCACAGCGGCGTTGTCATGTCGTTAAATGTCAATGTTAAACGCTTCTTGTTGGTTTCTATAGATAGCGCTGTTCTCAATGTACCTAATCTATCTTGTCTCGATCTTTGTCTAATGTTGTATAGATAATGGTACGGAACCCTTCGTGCGCGAGTCCGACGCGCACTTGGCCGGTTTTTTGCTAAGTGAGCTCGTGGAAGCTTCTTTGGCCTATTATTTCGTTAACGAATAGGGCCACGGGTATGGTAAATCCGAAACAACGACCAGACAAGACAGTCTATTAGAAAGAGACTCTTACGGTGTTATTATCTTAAATCCGGGTTCACTTACTTGATTCTTTGTTAGAAGAGTCCGACCAGGCCTTTCGGTATTATTAAAAAAAAAAACCGGCTAGTCGGACTCGCGCACGAAGGGTTCCGTACCATTATCTATGCAAAATTTTAATGTTTCAAGCGTCTACCTGTTGCCGTTATTATTATCGAGCAAAAAACAGCAAAAAAGTCACGTTTGTTGTGTGGGAACCCCCCTTAAATATTTTTTTATTCTGTTTTGAGAACAAATACTGTGGTTATAGCTATCACGGTTCATCAGACAGCCTGGTGACAGACGGACGGACGGAGTCTTAGTAACAGGGTCCCTTACCTTGTGGGTACGGAACCCTAAAAACAAGATTTTTATAACACTCAAAGGAGAGTCCCTTTAAATAGTCTGTGGTAAAGGGAAAGTTCTAACCACAGATTATTTAAACGGCCTCTGAGGAGTGTTTTAGAGGAATCACGTTTTAAAAGTAAGACTGTTTATCTTTGTTTTCGGTGATATTAACACTTCTTATCCATCACATGATTACACATACAATATTAAGTAAACATCCTAAGTTTGTCCAATGCAGTCTAAATAGAGTTGTTATTTTAAGCGCAACAAATTTTCATATCAATCAACAAACAGCTAGCTAAAAGCGCACGAGAGTGTGTACAGGCAAGTCGTTGGTCACTTACATGCTCATCACACAAGAAAACCGTCGGCCTTTGACCCACTGACAGGTGAAAGCGGTGCTGATTCAATACATCAATTTGTTCAAGAAAAGTACCCAGATTATTGTACCGAAGCATACTAGTCTCTTACTGCCGCGTTATTTAAAAACAATGCGTAAAAACTAAGTTTTTCACAGAGAGCAGAAGGTAAATTAATGGGTGGTCAATATAGGAATGTACCATTCAAGAATACACCTAACAAAGCCCCAGGTCTTGGATGTTTACATGTTTGTGATGTCGTTGTTTCTGGTTCCCACGACACAGGGTACCCTAGTGTGGGGCCAGAAGCAATGTGTGTGCCTGTATGTAAATGTTTAATGTTTGTGTTTATGTCACTCTCTCGTTATGCCGTTTCACCATTATGGCTGCAATGTACGGTTCAGATTTTCAAATTAAACCTTGAGAATTATGACGAAACCCTTTAGCTGTGATGGTCGCATAAGTGTGTTTCCTAACATCATAATGTCAATCCTCTCTGGCTTATTTTGTACCATATTTTAAAAGTTTGTACAGTAAGTTAATGAGCAGGAAATGGCGACATAATGACATTGGTTCGTTTTTAGAAGAGTTTGTAGTACAAGTTTTTGAACCATTTCTTAGCATTGCACATTATGATTATTGAATACATGTAAGTGAACTCCTCATTAGTCTCGGGAATAACCAGACATTTGACCGAATTCATCTGGTGTACCTCTCTGCGGTGTTAGAGCGTCAGTAGAACGCTTGCCATATATACGGGAGATTTTAGGGTCGATTAAAAAAAATGTTTCCAAAGTTACGTACGTTTGTGAAATTCTAGTTGCAATACCACTCTCTGAGTATCTGTGGTGTTCACTACATTGGCGCATGAAATAGCAATTTGAGGTGGGCACTCGTGTTTGTTAAGCCCATGCTCGCTTACAGAGAAGTCCTGTGCTCTGCAGTGGTACGTTTATAGACTGGCTACGCTATGCCTCTTCGATGTCTTTAACTAAACAAAACCTTCCAGAATGGCAGTGCGAAGTCGATCCGTTGCCGATGAATGGAGTACTAGGCGTGGCGCGGCGCGAGTGGACGGCGCGACACGTTTTAGCGGCTGGTGCGCTGCTTGGCAAGAGTTGCTCCGGCGCACTGAAGCTGGCTGGCCATGACGCGCCGCTCCAGAACCAGGTGAGGGCATTGTGAAAGATCGGCGCGGCGTAAGGGGACGACGTTTTAGCGTTGCTACGGCGCTCTGAAGTTAGTTGGATATGACCCGCCGCTCCAGAACGTGAGGGCATGGAATGTTGGGTAGGCGCGGAGTGAGTGGGCGGCGCGATATTTTTAACGCTTAGTTGGATGCTTGGCAAGATTGGCTTCGCGGACAATATTAAAGTTCGGCGCGGTATTAGTTGACAATGCAATGAGTCTTAGCGACTGGTGCGCCATTTCGCAAGAGTTGCTGCGACGCAGTAACGCTAGCTTGCCATGACACGCTGCTCCAGAATCATGTGAGGACATGAAATGTTAGGTCGGCGTGGAGTGAGTGGGTGGCGCTATATTTTTAAACGGCTGGTTGGCTGCTTCGCAAGATTGGCTTCGCGGCCGATGTTAAAGGTCGTCGCGATGTTAGTGGACGACGCAACATGTATTAGCGGCTGGTGCGCTGTTTGGTAAGAGTTGCTGCGGTGCAGTAAATGACACGCCTTCAGAACGGTACGACCATGGAATGTTCGGTCGGCGCGGGAATTACTAAAGGTCGGCGCGGCGTTAGTGAACGACACAACACATTTTAGTGTCTATTGCGCCGCTCCAGAACCAGGTGAGGGCATGGAATGTTGGGTCGGCGCGGGCATTGTTAAAGTTCGGCGCGGCGTGAGTGGTTTTAGCAGTCGGCGTTCGCCGGCAATTTGCTTCAGCGTACTCAGCCTAGCTGGCATGCGCCGCCCAAGAACCAAGTATTTGGACGAAAACTCGTTTTGAGTCGTTACTCATGTGACAATTATTTTTTTTGACTTCCAGGGTTACCTTTTCGGGTGCCACCTGGCGCTGGCCTGGCAAGCGTTTCTCGACCTGGAAGCGTTCAGCGGGCCCGAGCCTTCCAGCTTCTCGCTTGTGGGCGCGCCGCTCGCCTTCACACTGGAGGCCCGTCCAGAACTCTACGCCCATATAGAGGCCGGCCGCCGAAGCGTACACGATGTTGACTATCGCACGGTGAGAGCTACGTACTTGCTTACTTACTCCGTTGGCTCAGCGACCCGAAGTTTTCGCCTCCGACACAAGAAGTCGCGTTCTCTTGCCAGTCGCCTGCTTGGAGTTCACGCATCTCCGTAGCCACTTAATTCGTCCAGCGATGTCTGGGGTGGCCAACTAGTCTTTGGCCGCTTGGTAACGAAATAAAGAATTTTGTATTTGTAGTTGGCACAAGACAGAAACATCTGGTCTGAGTTGGGGGAGGCCTTTGCCCAGCAGTGGGACACAAACGAGGCTACGTAAAAAAAAAAAAAGTTTATTTATTTATTTTAATTCTTTATTGCACTAATTACATTGTAAGTGTACAAGGGCGTGCTTAATGCAAGAAGTTGGTACCAGATATGCCCTCTTCACCACCCAATTATCTCCCATCCCATTCTTTCTAAGTGACCGAGCCAACGGATTCGGTGGGATTTTATTTCTCCGATGATGTTGGGTTGTTGACGACTGTTCTATACTATTTTATTTCTTGCTGCAATGGCAACCCGCCGATGTTGACAAGTTCTGCCAAAGTCTCGTCTTGACATGAAATGGGCAATCAATTTTGATACTCGCGATTTCTATATGAAGACTTTGTACTAGTATGAACCTTCAAGGATAACGCTACTACAATAAATTACAAACAATATGTCACTTTGCCGATGACGTTTACACTAGTGAAGGGGGTGTGATCAGTGATAGTTAAAAACATAGATGTCTAACGAGCGCTAAAAAATGACCCCACGTTCAATTGTGGGAAGGCGGGCGGGGCTTGTCAATTGTGTTACGGATCGGAGTGAGTTCAGTATAACCCGGCAAAATATCTATGCACCTGCCACCGCCAGACCGCCATCTTGCGAGGTACCTAGATATTTAGACGAGTTATACACCATTCATTCATTTATTTATTCTTTTTAAGACAAGAAAAACACAATTTCCTTAGTTTGCCAAAATGCCAATGCCAAGTTTATCGGCATGGTTTGACGTTTTATTTACTATCGCCCGATCAATTGGAACATACTAATCGAGAGGACAAAGGCCGTTTTTGAGAGTGAATTTTGTAGGAAGAAATACTTCTATGGTTTTTTTATTCGTGGGGTGTGATCGGTAGATGTGCAACAAAAGCGCCACATAGCGCCCATTTTCTAAGATCAGAAAGTGTATCTAAGTATTTGTACTATTAAAATCTCATTCCTTCTTTTTCTCTCGCTCTATTTCAATAACTTCTCTTTCTTTCTTTTAGTCGTGAAAGTGAACTACATTTATTGCCAAAAACACACTTTATACATAAATATAGATATACGCTCATTTTGTACATGTTTTTGTATGGGCCCGAGAAATCCTGCTTCTTGCTGCGAAGCGCCGTCCTGGAATAATCCTACAATCCGAAATGACTAAAATCAGGAAAAAGAAACATCCTGAGCGAGAAGCAAATAGTTGTTCAATTACTTTCTTTATGTAATCGTGTCATGGCTGTGGTTATTGAAGTCAATATTTCTTCCGGTGTGACGTGATCGCTGAATTAGCTACAAATAAGTTTCTCCAATATTTTCTTGAGGTAAAAACATGATCGATTGAGTTGCGTTTATCACGCGATATGAACTATAAGTATATAATTACAGTCGGGTATTAAAAACCAGGGTTGGCCACGAGTTGCCAGGGTAATTCAATGATAGTTTTATCTGTTTTCCAGTCTACCGTACTGCCCTGAATACCACCATTCTCTTCCAGCTCTATAAAGCCGTAACGGAGGGCGACGGCATCGCGCAAACGAAGAAGCTGCAGCGCGAACACATCGCCGCGGCTTGCGACGTGCTCGACAAGTTCCCCAACTGCGACGCTCGCACCGCGCTCGCCAATATCATTGTGGCCATGCACCACGACCACCTGTGAGACACCCGCTAGGTGAGTGAGATATACGTGCTAGACCAGTTCCCCAGCTGCAATATCATCGTAGCCACGCACCACGACCACCTGTGAGACACCCGCTAGGTGAGTGAGATATACGTGCTAGACCAGTTCCCCAGCTGCAATATCATCGTAGCCATGCACCACGACCACCTGTGAGACACCCGCTAGGTGAGTGAGATATACGTGCTAGACCAGTTCCCCAGCTGCAATATCATCGTAGCCATGCACCACGACCACCTGTGAGACACCCGCTAGGTGAGTGAGATATACGTGCTAGACCAGTTCCCCAGCTGCAATATCATCGTAGCCACGCACCACGACCACCTGTGAGACACCCGCTAGGTGAGTGAGATATACGTGCTAGACCAGTTCCCCAGCTGCAATATCATCGTAGCCACGCACCACGACCACCTGTGAGACACCCGCTAGGTGAGTGAGATATACGTGCTAGACCAGTTCCCCAGCTGCAATATCATCGTGGCCATGCACCACGACCACCTGTGAGACACCCGCTAGGTGAGTGAGATATACGTGCTAGACCAGTTCCCCAGCTGCAATATCATCGTAGCCACGCACCACGACCACCTGTGAGACACCCGCTAGGTGAGTGAGATATACGTGCTAGACCAGTTCCCCAGCTGCAATATCATCGTAGCCATGCACCACGACCACCTGTGAGACACCCGCTAGGTGAGTGAGATATACGTGCTAGACCAGTTCCCCAGCTGCAATATCATCGTGGCCATGCACCACGACCACCTGTGAGACACCCGCTAGGTGAGTGAGATATACGTGCTAGACCAGTTCCCCAGCTGCAATATCATCGTAGCCATGCACCACGACCACCTGTGAGACACCCGCTAGGTGAGTGAGAAAGCGATGAGCTAGGCCAGTACCCCAACTGCGATGCTCACTGTCCTCGCTGACATAAGAGTGGCCATGCACCACGACCACGGCTGGTCGTCTCACCCGCCGAGAGAGTGAGCCATGACACAGCCACTATGTGAGAGGAAGTGAGAACGAAGGAGTGGCAGAGAAAGACAGAGTGATAAAAAAGGCAGAGGTGTTATAGCAATCCATGACCCGCTGACCTGTATCGTTTGAGCAATATGTAATTGTAACATTTTCTTTGAGCTATTGTACCAACCTTTGTGTAACAAACCTTCACCGTACTGACCGCTGTAATTCATATTGTAATTTGTTTTTTTCAACGAGACCATTCAATTTCCTTAACTTGTAAAATAATTTGTTCACAGACCTTGATGTTTCACTCTGCGAATCGTTTTCTGGGAGTTTTGGAGGTAAGATCTTATTCCTTATAAATGTTCAGTTAGTTCTAACCCCTTATTCTGTAACTGTCCACTGCGTGTATCTTCCACGCTGATTCGGAAGTGACAAAATACACATGTATTGTTAATATAAAGTCTAAAGACTCCAGCCGGTAGAAGCTTACAGAATAATGGCGCTGTGGTATTGTCCAACGAAATCACTGATGGACCTAACTTTAGCTGTAGTTGTAGCTATTGAAATTATTTTGTAGTCGCTTGCTCATGACAAAGTTGTGTAAATAGGAAAGATTTGCTATGAATTTTTAATAGTGAACTTTAAATTTTTATTCATTCCATTGGTGCTGTTAATTTTGTCCAGACACTATAATGCGTCCAAGTTACCATTTTGTATTGTTTATACCTATATTTTGTAAGATGTTTTTATGTTATTAATCCTCGAGCGAAGTGATAAGTTGTCTTAACTTGTATGCTCAACTTTTATCCTTGTACGAAATATGTATGTAGTATTAAACGAGTGCCTATATTGAAATGACTTGGGCAATGCAGGGTTGACATATTTTGTTATTTGTTAGACTATGCAGTAAGTATTATACCAAAAACTGGCCAAAATACTCTTTGATGTCTCTACAAAAATCAAAGTACATTTTATACGTACACATAAGTAAATATGTAAATTGAAAATATTTTGATAAATGTTTTCCCTCGTAGTCAAGAGGTGTCCTTTTTCGTAGTCAGCTGTCAACTTAGTTGTAATTTTGTAATTAAATAAAGTAGTTTAGTACTTACTTGCAATGGTTTCATTTACTAACTGTGCATTTCGCACCTTCGGTAGTACAAGGGCACAACTTACAAAAAACGGTAAAATGAGTTAAGTATGCAGAAATGCCTTAAAACACTCCTCTATCTAGTGAGATAAAGACTCCCATCAGATTCAGTTAAAAAGTCGCTTTTTAAATGAATTTAATGGGAGTCTGTATCCCACCAGATAGAGGAGTGTTTTAAGGCATTTCTGCATACTTAACTCATTTTACCATTTTTTGTAAGTTGTGCCCTTGTACTACCGAAGGTGCGATTTATACTAATGAATTCTTTAATTTTCAGTACTTATTTTTGTACCCGTACAGCATACAAAGCTCCTTAATTTCCCGAATATGGCAGTTCTCTCTTTTTGTTATCCATATTAATATAAATTTGACTGCCTCGTTGGTCTAGCGGTATTAACGTCTGATTACCATGCCGGAGTCGTGAGTTCGAGTTGTGTGTTATCCGAATTTACGCATAAACCGAAAGACGTTCTCATTTCAAATAGTTGACGAGAACACCCGAGTGCCGAATATGTTTAGTTAAGAAGATATGAGTACTTGAAAATCGGCCTTTTTTCTTCCAGTGGAACAGAAAAAATATTCCTTGGTAAATATTTGCCATACTACAAGGTGACTTTGCATCCGTTCACCGTATTTTGAGGGAATGTTCTTTTCATTGTGCAAAACAGTATTATTAATGATTTATCAGTAACAATTGTAAAACATATTTGTAAATTCCGACCCTTCGCTCCAAACTGTGAATCCTAATTCGAAGTGGCAGTACCGTAACATCAAAAAATGTTTTCTTATAAGTATATTAAATGCGTAAGAGTCTTACGTCCGATATGCGCAAAACCGACCATAAGACGCACAAAAGAATTTTTTTCGGCTTTTAATTGATGTTCGTCCTGATATTGCTTGTGAAGTAATTTTGGGTAACGAAAAAAGTTTTCACGCGTATTTTTTTCAAAACTAGCTCCATGTGTTTCTAAATCATGGTTAGAATGTCCTCTTAAAAGACGGTGAACGAAGTCAAATTCACCTGTAATTGGCAGATTGATTTGCGTTCCTAAAAAACATCATCATCATCATCAGCCATTTAACGTCCACTGCAGGACATAGGCCTCCCTCATGGTTTTCCTAACCATGAGGGGTTTTGCCATAATCGCCACGCTTAGCATGCGGATTGGCGATCGCAGTATGCGGTTGGAATCTCAGAAAGACGCTGCTGCCCGTCTCCTGGTAGTATATTTCCTTAGTCGCCTTCCATTTCCAAAAAACATACTTACCCCCAGTTTCTCGTACACTAACACGCTGTTAATCTACTGTTGTAACAGCTGTCTATTGACCAAAGTGCATACAAAAAAAAACCACTGACAGCTGTTAACAGTAGATTAACAGCTTGTTAGTGTACGAGAAACCGGGGGTTAGCCTCGTTTTGTGCATTAGGTGCGAACATGTCCGAATAAAAACTTCGAACCGTTATCAAAATTCCAGTAAGGGAGGCTTTTAGTTTTTTTTTCTCGAAGATCGTTTCATAGTAGGATGCGATTTGTTTATTTTGGTGTACAAATCGCATCTATATACGGCGGCATCTTCGAGAACAAAAGATAAAAACTAAAGAAATATGCTTGAATCTCCGTTTCTGGTGTATATCTTTATCGTGATAAAATTGGGACCAAATAACCCTTTTATATTAAACATAGGATTTAAGGCGTTTGGAGTCTGAGGTGGCTGGGTGCCATACATTATTGTATGGTGCCCGGCTTAAGGCGTTTGGAGTCTGAGGTGGCTGGGTGCCATACATTATTGTATGGTGCCCGGCTTAAGGCGTTTGGAGTCTGAGGTGGCTGGGTGCCATACATTATTGTATGGTGCCCGGCTTAAGGCGTTTGGAGTCTGAGGTGGCTGGGTGCCATACATTATTGTATGGTGCCCGGCTTAAGGCGTTTGGAGTCTGAGGTGGCTGGGTGCCATACATTATTGTATGGTGCCCGGCTGCCTTCGATTCTATATGCCTCACATGTTCTCTTCACGATTGTTTTGTATTTTTTTTTTGTTTTGTAGTTTTTCGTAAATTTTGTTAGTTTACCTACTTGCTGACAATTTCAATAAATGTCTTCTTTCTTTAAATTCAATATTGTAAAGGTAACTTGACTAGGGGTCCAGATTTTGTGGTCTAATTTCGACCAACCCTACAAAAAATATGAAATTGCACCTAATTTCTAAATCCCGCGGCACTTGGAAATGAAAAAAAATCGCATACAATGTCGATCTTTGAAAAAAAAAAACAAAAAATCTAAATTACTGGAATTCTGGGAATGGTACCTACGAAGTTTCTATTTGCACGTAAAAATTAGGTTTAGTATGCACTTTAGAGACAAAAATAAAATTGCTAACTAACGTGCCAATATTTGAGCGAGGAATTTTTTCCGTTTTAGGGGAAGAAAAAAATCAAATTTTTAAGTATTCATTATATTCTTAACTAAACATATTTGGCACTCGGGTGTCTCGTTTAATATTTGAAATGATAAGGTCTTTCGGTTTATGCAATAAAAATGGGCACTTCCAAAAATCGGGTATCAAAACACACTGGCGCTGGTCCTGTGACGTCACAATAGCGTTCAAAGCTCGCCAGGCGCATTTTGAAACAACTAAAGTTTAAACCTCCTTCTTTGTCCTTTCTTGATTTGTGATTTGAGTCATCCAATATTTTGATGTATGAATGATCAATTTATTACAAATCATTTTCAAGTTACTTTTCAAAATTTTAAGTTATGTAAGAGCATTTCATAATGTATCTAGTATATTATTCGGCTTTCGTCGTTTGCTGTGTTCGTTTAGACTTAGAGGCTTAAATAACATTCCAAAAATAAAACATGCATCTTCTTTTAAATTATTGTATTAATAAATAATGGTAGTTCTATTTACATGACACATTCGATTACTCTTTTTGTTTTGGCAGAAGACAATTAAAATATCATTAATTAATATTAGACAAAGGTTCGTCGTAACTTAAACGTAACTACGAACATACAGCGTCCGCGCGTCTAAAGTAACCTTACAAAAACTTCACATTGGTAATATATCACCCGATACACGAGGATCAGTCAAGTGAACTCCACAATTTGGTTACAACATTTAGAATACTGGTCGACCCTATTTGGTTCTTGCGGCCGTTTTCATTTGACGAATTACCCACAGATTCGTTTTAGGTACTTGCTTGCTGATACGTTTAGCGGGTCCAATCGCGATTAGACCTGTTAAATTTACGTACAGAAGTTGACATTATGTACTCAAATAAAATTAATTATGTTTTGTCGAATAGTAAATTCAGCACCACTAATCTGTGGACAGATTGTTAATTGAAAACATGCCGCTAGTCAAGAATACTAACACGAAACTAGTCGTTGATATTAATAACTTTCAATTGCTGTTTCTTTTTAGCAGTTGTACGAGAAATTACTCTTCGAATTTTCTACAGGATTGCTAGAAAGAGATGTTAACCTCCTCAGCCGCCCTGACCTTGAAAATAACAATTGAAAACCATTGTTATTTTCAAGAGGAGGTTAAACCCCGGTAGTTCATGTTTCTATTCTAGACTAACAAAACGGTGTTACAAACAAACAAGATACAAAATCTTCACATGCTCAAACACACTGAAGACAGACATACAAGCACTCGTGAGTTTAATGGTTATATCACAGGTTTCTAGTGTGTGACCTAATTGGATAGAGCTTTTTATTTTTTTCATTATAAAAGGCCGATTAATACATGCAAAATTACATCTCTACACATTTATTACTTTTGTTACCTTTCACATATTTTTGGTGCAAACTTACGCGTCTGCGAAATATTCCTACAAAATTATCGAGTGGCGATGGAAGTTTACTGGAACTTTGTGACACTATTGTATTATTTTACGTCATTTATAAACTTTTTCATAAGTTGCGTGCTACAATTAATTAAAATACTGTGATTGCTTTTGATATGTCTTGTCGTACAATGCATTAAGAATTGAAGAATGAAAAGGATTTTTTCCATTACAGCGAGTACGTACAATAGCAAGACTCGTGGGCGTTACCAATGTTTCAACATTATAGTAATCAATAATATCCAAGAATAAGTTTAGGCAAATTTTGTCAAGAATTCCAACATTACGCTCCATAAGACCGATGACAATATCGCACCATTCGTTTTTAATTTATTTTTTAATAATATTATTTTCACTCCTACGTTAAAATGTACATAGACTCCGAAGTCTATTATTGCTTATTTTTATAAGTTTTGTTCTCAAAACTTTAAACCTATAAATAATTTCACGTCCGTCCCAATAAATTTACCATTCAATAAATACGTACACGTAAAAAATATAAACTATATCAATAGTTTAATCTTTAAAACAAACTTTGCTTACCCTATTTATATATTAATAACTATTCATTCAGTATGTTTTCATTCATTTTCAATAATATGCCTACTTTATATTCTTTCCAAGCGCCTGAAAAAATGTTTATTTGCAAATACATAATTTTATCTTATAGTTGATAGATAATTTTATAATCTTCTTTTATTGTTAATCCACTACGTTATGAATTTTAGTTTCTCCCTTGCAGCTGAAGGAGAGCCCATTGCTTCACAAAGTTATAAGGTCACATTTTTGGTAAAGATCAGAAACTTATTTGTTTGCATATTTTTCTCAATGAACCTAGCCGAATAAGAACAGGCACTCGATTTGAAAAGTAAAGAAGGCTGCTTGAAAGATGCCTAACCAAACTGCAATAATTTAATGTCACGTGATAAATGAAATATATTAAATATTACATAATGTCTATCGTAATTCTAAAATATTACAAAGAAAATGTTCTGATTGTGTTTCACGTAATACGTATAAATAAGTTAAATAGTCTAAAAAGTTAAAAATACACACGACATCTTAACCTAATTGAAAAGCACTCGCATCTTAGTAAAATACATGAGCGTATACCGCCATGATTTTTTTAATAATAATCATGAAAACAAATCGCTATTTCTTAATAAGTCAGAGGAATTGAAATAAACAAAATGCAAACAAAGGTACAAAAAATATACACACGAGTTTAACAGTTTCGCCGGAATAATCCCGAATCCTCTCAGGAACAACGTACAACCTTTTTGGAAATGTGATGTTTTGTACTTCTGTTCTCAATTATACTGTTACATGTAGGGTTAGTAGTTTACTTTATGAGATCATTTTATCGCATAAAACAAGATTATGCGTTACATTAGAGAACATTCACAAAATATGCAGACAAATCATACATTAAGGAGCCTATTTTACAATAAAACTTGTAAATTAAAACTAAACTTCGGACTGTAATGAACTTAACGTTGGTAAAGTCATTGAAAACTAAAAATTACCACAAGAATATACACAAAAACCCACTTGGCGGTTCGATCACTTTGATACGATACTTAGTTGATAAACGTAAGACTAGCTGAAATGCGATAAACACTACAAAATAACTTAAAATTACAATCTTTGATTAAAACTCACTCGGGACTTCACTACTGTATTGTGACGACTGTACGGTACAGATAGTCAATTCCAATGTTAAATGCATCAAAATAACATCTAAAACTAAATCGCTCGATTGGACCAGTCTGAGACATCTATTCTACAATGTAACCGTTTAGCCAGGAACTACATTAATGGAAAGCACAACTTTTAAACAACTAATCATAAGTTAGTAAGACCTACGAAAAAAGGCAACACAGACTTAGATCGCTACGGAAGGGATGTCATTCATCGCTGCGTTTTGGAAGAGCATTGACCACTGGAAGGTCCGGGCCGGCGTCAGGTGCCCGACTCTTGGTAGGGACCGGTTACCGTGCATGGGTGCATCGGAAACAGCGTCGTCCACGACATTGTCGTCTGTGTGTCTGTCCTCATCATCAGCTGTCCACTCTTCTTCGCCGCTGTAGTAGCTTCCACCAATGCTGAAAGCGTTGGGTACCCCCCTGGTATGGCATTTTCGCTGTCATTCTTCCATTTTTCCGGCACAGGCGTTTGCCGATCCGGCCCTGGAGTAGTCGCTGGTGATATCGGTGTATTGGGCCCAGGAGTTGAGGGTGTCGCTGGCGGAGTTAACCCTAACTTTTTCAATCTCATTTTTTCCTCCCATTCCTCGAGTCCGTGCTTTGGTCGATTTAAATTACGGTGCTGGTAGAATACTAGAGATATCCTTGTCGGGTTGACTCTGTTTGGACTCTTCACAGAAGTTGTAGAGTGCATTTCGTGTTTAGCACATTCGAACAGTACACTCCCGTGCCCTAATGCTATAGCTACGCCACCCATTTGGCTGTCTTTGAAACATTCCAGGTTATCACTAAAGTCTGTTACTTCTCCTATTGGTTCGGCTTTGGGGGGTTCTGGTGGGTAAGGAATGGAAAAGGCCGGTGGGTACAAACACCAATTAGGCGATGATTGGCACCAGTTTGGGCTCGGATTCTGGTAAAAGTTTGGCGCAAAGTTAGGGTTGTATTGATATCCATATGAGTTGTAGCAATGGGAATTCCTTAGTAACTCTTCACGTTTATATTTCTCTGCGTTGTAATATGCTAAGCTGTTATAGTCATTATAGCTGTTTTCATAAGGGTTGAAATGCCCATACGGAGTGGGTGGAAAAGGGTATGCATTTCCCATCTGTGGGTAGTTTCCATAGCCTTGTATGCTAGCGGTCTGATTTCCGTAGGAATTCTGATTGACTGCGTGGAAGCTGTTTCCTGTGAACTCCGGCTTGTTAGCTATCGTCATGCTTTGGCTAAACTCATCGTGGTTTATTGTGAAATTGGCTTGAGAAACTGGTGCTTGCATATTTCCATTATTGGGTATAGAGGTTCTATTATCATACGGACTTCTGTGCTCATAGCCTTGGTTTAAATATGGCCTTTCAGATGGTGGATAGGGTTTTAGGAAGGTGGAATTTTCTACACCTTCAGGTGCAGTAGTATGGTTTGACCGTGAAGGTGGTCGAGCTTTCGGTACTCTAAAGACTGAGTTCTCATTATCTCCTAGACCGGCAGTATCCTTTGGCTTTCCTGTGAGTGGGTCCCAATTTTTGGGTTCTGGCGATTTCCAGACACTTTTCCGCTCAGTGTTGTTGCCATCTGTGTTATTACTTGGCGATTTTAGGTCTGGCATCATAGGCGATGCTGCCGGGGATTCGGGAGCACTTTGTGACTTTTGTGATATCTCCGTTAGTCGCGGAGAGTTTGGCATATCAAAGTCAGGTAACGATTTGTTTAAGTCTGCCGCTAAGATATTGCTTTGTTTATCCTGAGGCTCCGGCGGCGCTTTTTGAGTCAGTTGTTCAGAGTTTGGTTCACTTGTATTAGAATTGGGACTGTAATTATTAGGTGGTAGATTCAAATGTGCTGTGGTTGAATCGGGGTCTTCCTTCACGACATTGTTAAATATTTCTGTGTTGGCAAAGTCTGGCCATTGGTTTTGCGGATTGCTGTTTGGAGGAATTACATTTGGAGCATTGACGAAAGTAGTTGGATCTCTCTTCTGAAGTCCAGCCGCGAAACTTGGAAGTTGATTGGGATTTTGGCACGAGTTTCCTTCTCCAACTAAAGGAGAGACCTGATTAGAGTGGTACAGAGCATTCTGGTGATGTAGATTGTAGTTTTGGTCATTATACGGATTATACGGTGAATCTAATACGGTGCTGGAGATTTGATTGCTTTGTAATTGCGCATCGGTGAAGTTATCGATCATGGTTGCCATGTCTAACAGCGCTGGGTTTCCTAGGTTTGGGTTCATCAGACCTCCTGTATTCGGGTTGTGCATGTTGGGGTTGATAAATGCTGAGTTGTAATGTCCTTGATTATTAGTAAAGGCTCCCGGGTTTGTTTGGTTTAGGGCTGGAGTGTGGGCTCTCGGAGAAGCGCTACTTTGGCTTCTGGGACTTGCATTCCTCAAATCGGGCGGTTGTGGTGTCCGTGGCCCCGGTGTGTTGCATTGTTGTGGTTTTTTTTGAGCATTATTAGGACTTTGCTGCGAACCATTGCTGCTAGTCGACGTGTTATTGGCCGAATCAGTTGTGTCTTCGTCCTTTCGTTTCTTGCCATGACGTCTACATGGCTGCAGGGGTACGGATCTCACCCTCACTTCCATTTGGTATCTGTAACAGTCACAATCGTTGGTTATAGAGAGGTGCTTGTTATTATTTTGGTAAACATATAAAGTAAGATCGTGTACATCACCACTCACTTGTCCAGAATCTCTAGAGCGCCGGACTTCATTTTTTCTTCTTGCCCCTCTTTAGAGCCGAACTCATCAGTAGTGTCCAGGACGTAGAGGGGCAATACATGAAGTTGTTCATCTGGTGGTTTGGTCAGAGACCTATGCTTGGCCAGAGTGACGACTGCTGTGCAACCATTGTTCATGTTGTGGAGGTCTCGGTGAGCGTGAGCGCAGAAATCTATGCATGCTGTCACTCCTGCAAAAATACAAAATCATTGATCACACTTTGAGGTATGTAATTGAAATCGATTATTCGGTTTGATATATTACTAAATCGTATTCGATTCTCTTTATCCATAGCAATAATTAATGCTTCACCGAAACGAAGTTATGCTTGACTATATAATTAAAACTATTTAAATAAATTTAACGAGTTTAATTGACTAGCTCTTGCTGTTTTTAATCAATGAAACATAAAGAGTGCTTTGAACTGTGACGTCACATCAATTTATTTTACTTTCAATTTCCTTTAATTTTGTAAAGAAATTCAAAGCACTTTTAGTAACTAATTTGAAATCCCGTGAACTACCATACTCTTCTATGCCATAGCAAGTTATAAGATTTTTACCAGAAAAAGGTCTCCCAGGCTTAAATCCAAGTCGGCAGTCCGAAGCTTCCTTTTCGAACTGGCATTGGTTCTCAAACGACTTTGGGGCCAGGTTCATGTACAGCGGGCTCAGTAACGTCGCCAGTACATGCATGCGCTCCTCGATCTCGCTTTCCTCGGTCTTCACTGACAGACGGAATTTTCTCACAGTTTTCGAACGGGCGTACTTGCATCCGTTGTAGTACATCGACCAGGAGCAACCGAAACTGTAGGACGCGCCGCATGTTTCGGGGTCCAGACCTGGTGAAAAAAGAGAGTTGGTGTCATGTTAGTTTAAACCGTTTTAAACATAAAAAGTTTGTATCAATCTAATGACGTCTAGAAGAGCTGAATAATGTTGAGCGACAGATAACTTTCTGCCTTCTAACCTACGAATAAAATCTATCTCTTCTTCTAACCTAGCTTGACAAAGAGGTGTATTCCGATTCTCCTCCACATTTCTGTACAAAGATACAATGACTGTAAGTTGACTTTAAATTGTTGTGCTGATCGGTTGAAGATAATTGTGTCTTGAAATTGGAGTTATTTTTAAAGATTGAGGTACATTCTACAACACTAATATGGTCCTAATGTCGATGTTGCTTAGATTACTCTCGATTGCAAGACTCACAAAATTATACTTTATTATTCAAACTCAACCTGAAGGAAAATATCGTGAGGTTAACCGACAACCGGTGGGCATGTGTGGTAAGTAAGCCCGTACTATCTCTTTATCTGAAAGAAGTCCTGTACCTTTTTATGCCGCAATTGGTAACTTTAGTTAGGGGCAGATGATTTGGTTTTTGCCACTTAGAAATTTCCACAAACAAAAACTTGTTGCTATTGACGAGTAGAGTAGATCCCATTTTCGAATGTATATGGAGATTTTAATACATTTTGCTGCTTACCTTTACCTACCAAAATACTTACCTTGACAAGCACAAGTGCGGTTCTCATTCGTAGCGCATCGCCTGGTGGTGGGTAGCCCATACCGGTTCAGCTTGTGTGACAGAAGTGTGTAGTCCAAATCCGCTTCCGATTGCGGTATGCCCTCCCAGGCCACCAGACAGACCACTATCCAGGTCGTTGGACACTTGTGACCGTTTCTACATTTCACAACCACTAGGACCTTCTCTGTATAGTTGATTCGCCTGATCACCTGAAAGTAGAGAAGGATTATTAGTGCGTAGTTCATGTTTCGATCTGCCTATTTATCTAAAGCATTTATTCACTGCGCCTTTTCAAACCTTCGCTATGAAAAAATTAAAGGGATTTAGTAACAAACAATAATTTCGCTCACGGTTTTTTTAGCATCTATCAACTATCAATTTGCTTTGGACATCGGACCTGGCAAGAACTATATCCACAAAACCACTAAAACTTAACTACACTCCGGCCAATCTCAGGCGTTAGGTCGGATCGGAGGTGGGACGTAGACGAGGCGGAGAGAAGGCGTTCTTTCAATAAAAAATGTATTGAAGTGATGGGACGTACCCATTCAGAAGGGCAGGGCGAGGACGCGAACTCAATGCGTATGCAACGCATCGCGTCTTCGCCCCGTCCTCGCCCCACATTCCATCTGTGTGCCCGGCGCCTAAAAATGACGATGTTTAATTTTACTTTTGGTTCTATTGATGTGGGTATTCGTTTTATGTGCGACGTCAGAGCCATCTTCAGAACATGTCTGACGCCAGATGGCGCTGACGTTGCGGTACTGATTTCAAATTGAAAGACATCAGCTTTCTTAGCAGGGCCGGACAATAGTTTAGAAAAAAATATGGAATGTAAAAAGGTTTCGATCCATACACTCACCCACTTTGCCATCGGGCAACCTTGCGCTGTTTTGCCCTCCTTGCCCGTGTAGCAGACCTTCTCTATCCTCAGCTCCTTCCCCGATAAACCAGTTCTGGCTTCCAGCTCTTTCCTAAGCTCCGCCAAGGTTGCTGCTGCACCTGGAATTTACATTTTTACATTATTACATTAAGGGCCGGTTTCTGAATTGAGAATTCTACTAAGTAAATACTTAAGTAACGTTCTGTCACGCTCTTTTCTGAGAAGTTCGAATAGACAGCACTACAGTGTTAACCATTTACTTAGCGAAATTCTCTATTCAGAAACTGGCCATAAGTCTTTTTTAAGCAATACCATTTGCGTTGAAGGAAAATATCTGAGTATCAGTGTTTAAATAACTTCGCGCTTGAAATAGTATTCCGAGGTGGGCATACGTGGTGATTAAAGCCCATTCTCTGCAGTGGGACGTGGGACAATAATGCTACAAATAGATTACCTATGTTACAGCTATATGATGTTACGTTTTAGACAGCGAGTAAATTCTAGCTAGACCCTTTACTTTCTTAATTGTCATCATTGTAAGTATTACTTCGAGGAGATTGTTAGAAAGGCGGTAATGCTTGATCAAAATGTACCATGAAAATAACTTACCTAAGTGGGTATAATAGCTTCCAGGCTCTGGAGGATTCTTATCGGCTGGAAAACAATTGCAATCAGGCACTTCTGTCCGAGAGTTGTTCTTCAACTTCTCCAGATTACTAAGATATTCCTTTGAGTAGTTAAAATGGTTCGGCTCTTTCTTGACTAAGGCATCTAGTCCGGGAATTGGCGGCTTCGCTTGCTGATTTTTAGGGTCAGTTTTCTCTGCGTCAGGATCGTCTTCGATTATTTCATCTTTGGTCTGCAACCCTGCACAAGCGCCATCTCTCAGATGCTCTGGTGGTGGCTTCTTAGTAGATCCTTGTCGGCAGCAAGCGTAACCGACCTCGTTTCTTATTGTTACTGGGCCACCATCACCAGGATATAAATAAGGCTCACTTTTAGACAATTGATTAAAGTTGCTTTTGTAGATCTTGTGGCCTGGCGGAGAATGTTCTGATTTGATTTGTTCCACATAATATGGTGGCTTAGGTTCCGCGGACGCGCTGCGATCTGAATTTGATCGACTGTTCTCAGACTCTTTTCTGTGTTCGTGACTGTAACTTCGGTTATATTTCTGGAAGCCCATATTGCTAGTGTCTTGCAAACGGGGTTCTTGATGAAAATGCTCGTTAGGGTTAAAGCTCCTTTTGGCGTAAGGATTGAAATTATTGGTTTGGAAATGTTGATAATTCGGTGGAGGGCCTTTTTGTCCAAAATTCTCTTGTTTTATAGTCGATATAGGTGGCAGGACCGTGTTCGTCCGTGAAACTATCCCATTGGGGTAATCTCTATACACAAGTCCCGACATTTCATTTGGTTTGGAATACAGGTTTTGGTTAAGTGACTTAGGCGGCTCAGTTTTCATTAATCTATCATCTTTGGGATACTGATAAGTTTCCGGCATCTCCAGTTTAGGGATTAATGGCGCTGACGAATGCCGAAACTTTGGCTCGAAGGCCTCTCTCTCATAAGCTCTAGTTTGTGCGTTAGTGTCCTTAGCTGGGGCACAGTTTTGCTGATTCATCTCAGAGACTGGTCCAATAAGCATTTTGGATTGGAAATCCTTACTATCTTGGTGACTATTATAATTTAAGCTATCACTACCGTAAACTTCTGCATACTTTTGCGCTTCATATGGAACATTTGAATAGGCTGCACCGTATTGACCCGCCCTCATGTCTGCGTAGGATGGTAACTTCTGAGATGTTTTGGACAGATGTTTATTCGACGAAACATGTTTTTCGTATTCTCTGGGGACCTCCGTCCCCGTTCCCCCCTCCCATACGTGGTGGCCACCACCTCCGAACTCACCCGTGCCGTAGGCATGGGCGTTCTGTGTATAATTACCAGTAGCCGAGTACGAAACTTGGCCGCCTGTGCGGTAATTATCTCGGAGATGGTGGCTATACGATAAAAAATGACCGGTATTATTTCGGTCATCTCCCGCGGAGGATGGCACCCCGCCCTTATTCTCCATCCGTGGAGGGCCTTCTCCGGGATCTCCTTTATCCGGCGGCGTATTTGTGCCGTCTCGTGCATGGTTCTGCTTGTTTAATATCATCGTTTTCAGTCTCGAGTTCAAATTCACCCTGTCTGATTGTGAGAACATCTGCTGCTCAGTCTCCTCCTGCCTTTGCTGTTGCTGCTGCTGTTGTTGCTGCATTTGCTGGTTTTGCATCTGTTGTTGGTGGTTCAGCTGTTGCTGGTTGGACATTTGTTGCTGTTGACTTTGCATTTGCTGCTGCATCTGTTGGTTCTGCAGTCTTTGGTTGTGTTGCCACTGGCGCTGCGCCCAGTCATTCTGCTCATGCGTTCCGTTCTCTCTATATTGCTGTTGTTGGATGTTCTGGCCGCTATTAAAGTTGCCCGAGTACCCGCTACAATCGAGTGAAGCTCGCGGACCGTTGCTCCCCTGCAGGTACCCAGGCTCGGCGTTTCCCGAGTGCGCGACATTGGGCGTATTATCGCTCTGTTGACTCTCGCTTTCGCTGTTATGCGATTCGCCTGTAACGTTTTCGCTGTTGTTATAACTCTCCTGCGTATGCTCGGTGTTGTAGTCATTACGCTCGTAAGAGTTCTGCTGGCTCACGGTGTAAACCGGTGCCGCTGATGTTGGTACAGAGTTTTGATAAGATGCTGCTGTCGCAGGCCTCGAATCGTTTCCCTGTGTTGCGCCTGGAGTTGAAGCTTGTTGGGCATACTGTTGTTGGTACTCGGTGGTGTAGTGCTGAGGTGCCCTTGGTGACGGAACCGGCGTGTATGCTCCACGGTTGGAAGGCGGTCTTTGCGTTGGCACAGACTGGACCCCCGTCTGGTAATACGTGTTGTTAGTGACGTCGAAGGTAGTGGCGACGTTCTGGACGGTATACGTGGTGTTAGCCGTCGGGTAGTGCGGCGAGGTTGCGTAGGCGGTGGTGTGGTTGCCTTGATAGTCTAGCGTAGTTTGACCCGTCTGCGATGGGAGTTGCTGGATGAATTGGTTCTGCCAGCCTGGAAAGCAACAATAAAACATGTTAATCAAATATATCCTAGCAATATCTGAGTAAGAGTTTTTCTTGATGATGGATATATTGTTACCTATAATGTTACCTTGTGTTGGATCGGTTTGCCACGCCGGAAATCTGTTCGGATCGCCTGCGTAGAACGGCATCGGTGCCTGCAACAATGGAAAATACATCCTTAAAACTTCAGTAATAATCCCACGATTATAAACACTTGTATGGTTTTGTCCGAAATAGCAGTTCATTAAGTAAACAAACAATTTCGGTCAGCGTGTCGACCTCAGCCGGTCTATGATTACGTTAGGGCAGTTTACATGAGAGCTGTAATGTGGCAAACAATGTGACGAGGTCTCGGTTTAGCCTCGGCACCAATACCGTTTGAATACTTAAGGAATCGTCTTGTTACTTATACGTGTTTAGAAACGAATAAATTATCGTAAGAAACGTTACTACATATACAAAATTATATAGTCGTCACCAAACAGAAAATGAGAAATTACAAACATTCCAAAGCTACCACCATTTGTTCACCCAGGTCCCTGTCAATGGCAAGATTTTGAACATGTAAGTACTTACTACAGAGATATAGTTAGTACCCTTCAGTCTGACGCAAAGAAAAAACTAAGAAATTTTCTAAGAAAAGGGAAACCAGGTTTCCTTGTTCCGTTTAATGAAGTTTATTTAGTATAATTTGAGATATTTATCTTCATATACGTAAACAATAAAGTATGTGTGGTATGCTCAGTACTACACATGAATGAGATAATATGAACAATAATCTGCGTGAAACAGAACCGATTCATAATATTATAACGTTTGACAATGGTCATTGTTACTACACCGCTACAACTACTGGCAAATATTCTAACAATGTGTAACTGAAGTTTTGAACTAACGCGTAGCATTGGTACAATGGCGAGCAACCTCAATGCATAATATTATGGCTGTTCCAGAAGATTTATTACGTTAATAATTCGATTGTTATTCTGATATTAATGCTTTTACTTTAATACACATAAATTACGATTCTGTGTGATATTAAGTTAGGGTGAGATCATTCATTCACCTTCTAACTACTACCTAACAGTAGGGTACGGAATTAAATCATTAGAGACTATATAAACAATTATTATATTAAAACTTTGAAGTATTTAATCATCAAAACACGGCTGAAGTTTTAATAACATTCGACGAACACGTTAATTTAATCTCTTTACTTCGAAAGGAATTCGCATTACTCGGGTAAAATTAAAATTGTCCGCCATATTCTAACTCGACGCGAGTTTCAAAGTAATGTTTAATTCTTCGCAAATATGTTTACAGCCGCCTTTGGCCTCGTTTCGTGTTCTCTTCTCGCAACTTTAGTAATTTTATATTTTCTTGCCACCATTAAGGATGTTAAAAAATACACGTACCTGCGCGAGTCTTTCGAATTTTTGAGGTGTATTCATTAAAATTCTTCGGAGCTTATAATTTTTAATGAAAAGATTGTGTGGGCCATGTAAAGATTTACGGTCTTATCTATAAAAACTCGATTCCTTAAAACACTTCAAAAACGCCGATTAAATTAGTCTGTGGTGGAGATTTTAGAAGGAAAAGATGTAGCCACAGATTAAACAGGGTTTTAGAGGAATCGTGTTTTTTTATAAATAAGGCCGTTAGATTATGAAATTGAACTTTGTCAAGTAAGATTGGCAGGTTTTCGAAACCATGGAAGCAAATATTTTTCGCTGTTTCTTATTGGTATCTCATAAAATAATCGCGACTGAGGCATTTTTAAAGCGATGTTATACTTCGATCACAATTCATATCATATTCCGGAAATGTCCGCCATAGCAGACACTGTTTCGTTTTATGTGCGGCGAGGAATATTGAACATTAAAATGATAAATTGATATTACTTTATTTATACGTAGTTTCGATATTGAGCGTGATTTGTAGCGCGTTCCATCAAACTATTTGGTACCTTATCTACCACGAAATTATTTATATTGTATAACTTCTATTGTTACGAAAAGAACAGTTTAAATTGTAATTGCACCAATTTGACTATATTTTCTGTAGGTAAGTCGTACTTACTGTGTTGTACTGTTCAATTCATTTTTAGATTTGGCATCTCTGCCAATATTATGCATCACGTCATCGTCCCAAATACCTATAGTACAATTTTCTTGACCAAAGTGATTCACCGAAATAATTATAAACTCCGCCGTTTTTACCGTAATATTTTTCTTTATTATTTTAAACTTCGTTTTCGATGTGCAATGCGCGATACAGCCAGCGGGGCAGCGATAAATTCTGAACGAAGCGGGCGGGCGCAGGCGAAATTGGCAAAGTTGGCGCGCGGTTGGTGGAAATTAAAAAATTTAAACTTCCGCTTCTTGCACTCATATGCTGTATTTCAAAACTTTCTATATAACGTACCGTTTAGCCGGATTTTGTTTATTTGCGTGCCAGTAAAGTTAACAAAGGTATAAGTAAAGTAGATACCCTATTTGCGTGCCAGTAAGTCTGTTAAAGGTAAGCTAAGACTTGCACTACAACATAAGCAGCTAATGTACGGGTTTTCCGCCGGCTTACTGCAGGGCCGAGAGTATATGGGTTTAATCACCACACGTGCCCACCGCGGATTTGTGTTTTTGAGCGCTGAGGTATGTCAACAACTCAGACACTAAGGTTTCCTTACAATGATTTCTTCACATAGTAAAGGTAAGCTAAGACTTGCACTACAACATAAGCAGCTATATACGGCCCACTGCAGGGCCTTCTCTCAGAGACATGAGATAGATGAGTATATGCTCTTAATCACCACACGTGTTTATGAGCGCCGAGGTATGTCAACAACTCAGACACTAAGGTTTCCTCACAATGATTTCTTCACATAGTAAAGGCAAGCTAAGACTTGCACTACAACATAAGCAGCTAATATACGGCCCACTGCAGGGCCTTCTCTCAGAGACATAGAGAGATAGATGAGTATATGGGCTTAATCACCACACGTGCCCACCGCGGATTTGTGTTTTTGAGCGCTGAGGTATGTCAACAACTCAGACACTAAGGTTTCCTTACAATGATTTCTTCACATAGTAAAGGTAAGCTAAGACTTGCACTACAACATAAGCAGCTATATACGGCCCACTGCAGGGCCTTCTCTCAGAGACATGAGATAGATGAGTATATGCTCTTAATCACCACACGTGTTTATGAGCGCCGAGGTATGTCAACAACTCAGACACTAAGGTTTCCTCACAATGATTTCTTCACATAGTAAAGGCAAGCTAAGACTTGCACTACAACATAAGCAGCTAATATACGGCCCACTGCAGGGCCTTCTCTCAGAGACATAGAGAGATAGATGAGTATATGGGCTTAATCACCACACGTGCCCACCGCGGATTTGTGTTTTTGAGCGCCGAGGTATGTCAACAACTCAGACACTAAGGTTTCCTCACAATGATTTCTTCACATTTAGCGAGTGGCAATGCTACTACAAAACATAACATAACATAAACTCACGCCTGTATCCCAGAGGGGTAGGCAGAGACCAGGGAGTGCTACTACAAATTCACAAATATATGTGACTTAAAAAACAAAGTCATTAGTTCACGCCAGTCACGAAGCGAGGACCTCTCGGAGGAACTTCTCAGACCTCGGACCTCTCGAAAGAATTATTAAGATATACAAAAAACACATAAAACGATGTTATAAACTCAAGGTTTTTGTATGGGGCCATCTGATAAAGGGCAATTGCATCAAGTTTTGTCCTGACCTGAGTTTTTTCTCAGAGTTATATCATGCAAAATCGAACAAAAGTCATAAAAGAAAAGATATTTTAAATGACAAACTCTAACCAATTTGAGAAATACCCTTGCATTTTTACTTTGTTTTGTTATTTGTTAGGTACCGATACTGAAGTCGTAGGCACATTAAATAAGGTCTCATTTGAATCCTTCGGGAACGGGACACTAAAAACGATTCAATAGCCCTGACTGAAGCAAATAAAAACCAGGTTCGTCCGATATTTTCGTCGTCAGGACAGAGAGAGAAGAAATGAGGAAACGAGAATAAATTAAAGTAGTTTGAAGAGCTTCTCTTATTTACTGTTTACTTCCGTTGGAGTTTGTTGAACCTCTCTATCAGCCACTACATTGATAATGGCGTGTTTACTATTGATCGAGCATCTATTTAGTTCGCAAAGAACCGTAACAGAATGACGCAGTTTATTACAGTTTTTTTTAAGTAACCTTTATACTTCCCAATGAAGGGCACGGGCCTTCTCTCAGAGAGTACGGGCTTAATCACCACGTGCGGCCATCGCGGATGGGCAACTTCAAGCGCGGAGTAATGAACACCTTAGGTACTCAAGTTTCCTCACGATATTTTCCTTTACATTAGCGATTGGTATTGCTACTTCATCTTCATAGTGTATGGTATTTTTATGGAAGTAATTTCTTTCTTTGACGTTAACATAATTATGTCAAAGAAGGCAGGAAAAGAAAGTTCTTTTTTGAGTTCTTTTTACATGAGTGATCAAACAAAAAAAGTGAACGACTTCCAAAGGACAAACATGTCCGCTTTTACAACATTTTTGCAAAACTTGTAAACTTGTTTCTTCAGTAACGATAATTTTTATAATTTAATTAATTTCTAATACTTAAGCAAAGGTAATACAAATTGTCCTGGATGAAGTATACTTAGTTGATATTAATTTTGTTTTAAAATTAATTTCACGTTACCTGCAACGTTATAAGTTCTTAAAATACAATTAAATAATATTGAGTACTTATTGCAAGGAATTCAATAAGTACTCAATATTATTTAATTGTATTTTTTAAGGTCCGTGTGGCGCCGGATTAAGAATAGCGTCACTCCATTTCCTCCCGTGGATGTCGTAGAAGGCGACTAAGGAAATGGAGACGGGCAGCAGCGTCTTTCTGAGATTCCAACCACATACTACGATCGCCAACCCGCCTGCCAAGCGTGGCGATTATGGCAATACCCCTCATGGTTATGAAAACCATGAGGGAGGCCTATGTCCTGCAGTGGGCGTCAAATGGCTGATGATGATGATGATGATGATTGCAAGGAATGTCATTGCATTCATTATCGATCGACTACTTACTAAATGACATTACCAATTACTTATGCATAAGCAATTAACTATTACTACTGCCGTGTAATAATATGTTCTGTATTATATCTATCGATTAAATATTGCAACCAATCGGGCTTTATGGGGCTCCATGGTGTAACACTAGCGCCGCCGAGAAAAAAAAAGTCATATCCTCATTGTGATTTTTAAGATCCATGGGCGTGAACCTAAAGCAAAAAACCTAGGACTAGATAGCAATAACGCAAAAAATGTCCGTTTTTGGCTAGACCAAAATGATATCTACCGCTATACCAACGAGGCAGTAAAAAAGTGAACGCAGTTAAAATAGTCTGTCATCAAGGAAAAAACCAACTTAAACAGCATTTAAAGAGTGTTGTAAGCATTCGTGTTTTTTTTATGCATAAAATTGTAACGGTGTTATTTATAAAATACGAAACTTGTAAAACACTCCTCACGGGCAGTTTAATTAGTCTGTGATAAACACTAGGTCAAATATGACCATTTATAAAAACATGATTCCTCTGTGGTTACAACTTTCCCTTGCTACAGATTAAAATTCAAAATTTCAAAATTGAATTAAAATGTTCTATTCAAAGTAGCACACAAACTGTGACTTATTGAACTTTACAAGTTAACCTAGGTGTCCATTTCAAAATCTAGATCATTTTGGAGAAAAAATGGACATAAAAGCTCCAAACTTAGTCTTTTCAAATAATTAGTCTAAAACCTTTAACTTACGCATTGATCTGGCTTTAATTCCAGACATCATTGTCAACTAAATAATCTTTATTGTTATAACAGCACTTTTGGCATAAAGTGTGCTTTACACATTTTTGGCGCGTTTCTGGCAAGCTTATTATAATTATCTTTAAACGGACTCTGAGGAGTGTATACGTAATAGGTACTGCAGGACTTTACTGCCAAAAACTGCCAACTCAGTGGTCTCCAAAATGAGCATAACTCACCATTGGCTGGGCGCTGGGGTGTTCCTGCTTCATAGCCGGGGCGGTGGCGGGCGCCGGGCTAGGCGCTCCGGTGGCGGAGGCGGGGCTCGGGGACGCCGCCGCGGGTACACCGGGGCTCAGGCCGGGTACTCCAACTGGTACCGTCGTACCACCCAGGGGCTTGCGGCCGCGGTAGCTCTGCAAGTCGGAAGGGGCTGATCAGGGATTGGCTGCACCACAAGTCGGTCGATGCAAATCACGTCCTTGTAGGTGGGATGTTAGTGAACTTAGCAAATAAAAAAAAAAGTCTATAGGTAGTTCTTGTCGCATGCGACTAAGTCTTAAAGTTCCTGATACTTTTTAGAAATTGTTCTGGCGTTTTGACTTTGAAAAAAGTTAATTGAAAAAAATTTTTCTGAAAAGAATCAGGAACTGTAGAACTCAGCTTCATGTGACGAGAAGTCTCATTTATTTTTGATCTGCTGGGCAATGATCCGCCAAGTTCACTCACATGAAGGTGGGACCTTAGCCTCACAGTTGGGCCATCGTTCGTAGCAAGCGCCGCCATTAGGGTTTCCTCACGATGTTTTCCTTCACACTTAGCGAGTGGTGTTGCTACTACAACTTCACAAATGTACGTAACTTAGAAAACAAAGTCAAACTACATGCCGGGATTCGAACCCACGACTTCCCGAATGTGAGGCCAGCGTTCTACCCATGCGCTACCACTGCCCTGCGAAGACAGGAGTTAGGGTTTGGCTGCATCACAAAGGATGATTCACTAGCCTAAGTGTTCAATGTAGAAAGAGCTATAATCAGTGATATTAACCACTCGTCTGCCGCCACACAGATCTGTGTCCAACTTGGTATGGGCCACCTACATGTTCCATTCCGCGAGGGCAGGGGTAATAGAAGGTATTAGCAAGTGCTACGTACCTTCCAGTATTCCCCAGTGCTAGGAAGTGCTACATACCTTCCATAGTCACTGCGTAGTTATTGCATAGTCACAGAACTGCTTCCTAACTCTGAGCTAAGTCAAAAAAACTTTATTCTGAATAATGAAGAAGAAATGTTACCCACCCAACTCAACACAATCGAACACTCGAAAAGACAGGCTTCCAACCTTCTTATTTTCCTCCTATCTTCTTGAAAAAAATATTCTGATTTGTACAGATGCCGCAAAATATCTTGTGCAAAAAGCTGCGCAAAGGAGGAAGTGCGTAGAAAGTAGAAAGTGAAAGTAGAAAGTGCAGCGCGAGTTGCAAGGACAGATTTTTAAACGATTACTCGATTGCCAAAACGATTCTCTCACACAGTTCGCAAAAGAAGTTCCAAAAACTACTACTACCTATGCATTGTTCAACGTGTTTGCCGATATCTGTACAAGTCAGAATACTTTTTACAAGAAGATAGGAGCGAAGTATGAAGGTTTGTATAGAGTTGGGTTAGTGAAATGTTTACTTCATTATTCAGAATCATGTTTTTGGATTTACCAAGTTTCGGTAGCTAAAAACTAAGACGCAGTTTTGTGACTACGCAATGTTCAAAAGTATTCGGGAAGTTGTGGTGACTAAGCGAACAAAAGATAAGCCAAAATGTTTCACACGAAAATCTCGCAAAATATCGTCAATAGCCGCCCGAGATAATAAATAGCCTGACGATAATACCACCCATCTATCTCAATGACTATTTCCTTTATGGAGGCAAACTACAGCGCTCTGATTGGTCGGCGAGATGCAGCCAGCCGACTGTAAACGAGCCACACGATCACCTGATCAATTTGAAATTGGAATAGAAAATTATTTAGCCGACCGAGTAATCTTGATACTAATCTGTAACTTTTCACGTTTTAATTAATTACAAAATACAGACCTAGGATGATTTCAGTCCATGAATACTTGATGATAACTTCGTGACCTAACTATCGAGAAGAGACCTATAGTTAAGTGATTAAAGTACAAATCCAATCAATTTCAAGCCAAGCGTTCCATCAAATGAAAGTTGATGGAGGCAATTTGTAAAACATGTTTGACATACCATATTACATTATGTTGTGCACACATAGTGAGTAGGGGGATTACATTTATTGCTCAGGAAAATTATATAGCAGGAAAGGTAATGACTGGGCAATCAATGGTTTCTAGGAAATTGTTAGTGCAATGTAAAACGCAACCAACGTAAGTAGACGGGTCATTACCGTTTTACTTAGCACGCCTAGTGATCAATAAATTGCAATAGGCTTTCAGTTTTATACTTGAATCTTAATAAAATAGAGCTCATTAAAGTTAAGAAAAAATAACCGGATAAGTACGAGTAGGATTCGCGCCTTAGGTCGAGGTCTGAACAAACGATAAAAATCAACTTTGCAGTCGAAATACCTAAATGTTCTCAAATAAAAACCTACTGAAAATTCACTTTCGTTATCGCCAGGGTCAAAGTTTCGCTAACTGTTTTTATACTCCAGGATAAGATCGTAGCGTCTACCTACACCTTAACGTTCCACATAAAGAGGAAGTTGTTACATCGTAGTGTGTTTCTTTGAATTGGGTCTCAAAGCCCGCACTGGCGCAGGTGTTAAATCGAATGAGTCCGCTAACTGTTATGTTGTGATCTCGTCGAGAGAACAAACTATAGAATGTTACAAATGGCTACTCGATTCTTTTTATTTGGTGGATTTCATACATGCGCTTAGCCTTTTTGACGCTATAACTATAACTTAACGCCTCGCTATCGCATTGGTCCTCGAAAGATAGCAGAGGGTGCTAATTAGTTGTTAGAAATGCGTGGGATTCGCATAAGTGGGATCTCTTCTGCTTACTACCTTTGAATTTGACTTCTTTTGATTCCACAAGACTAGTTCAGCTTTCATGTCGTCTCATCGTAACGTGTTTTAATTACTGCTGCAATCATTTGTGAAACTGCTGGTTTAGGGAACCACGGGAGTGGGAGCTCTTCCGCCTTGCGAGAGACTGAGATAGATATGCGGAGCTGACTGTCAACCTTCGTTTGTCCGAGATGCACCATAAGAAGAAGAAGTAGATTTGTGCCATTTTTACGCTCTCACATGAGTCTGTGGTACCGTTTTGTGGTGACCAGCTAGAAACAGATTCGCACTGCTTCTCCTCGCGTGTTCAGTGTAGCGCAAATTATTCAAACAAACTAGATCACGGGCTGGTGGCTTCGAGTTTCCGTAGTTTCTGCTGCTTGTTCGTGTGTTTGGAAACTATTCTAACGGGGCAGCGATATTAACTTTGATTAAAAATTTACAGAATACACAATAATACACAACTTCGAGAGTACGCCAAGGAGCTAGGTAACTAGTTCACTTGCCTAGAGTGCAACAAAATGTAACAAACAAACACTAGTGTGTGTAAAACTTTTAACTAAAAAACTTAGCACCAGTTTCTGAATTGAGAATTTTGCTAAGTAAATAGTTAACTGCAGTGCTCTCTCTCTTCGAATTTCTCAGAAAAGAGCGTGGCAGAACGTTACTTAACTATTTACTTAGTGATTTTTTTTAATTCAGAAACCGGCCCTTGTCGCCGCTAAGAAAAAAGAGTGCTTGGTATTTTAATGGAAGATATAATAAATGTATTTTCCGGGATAAAGGTAGCGTATGTGCTATTCCAGACTATTCTTACCTTTGAGCCAAATTCCATCTAGATCCGTTTAGCCGTTTTGGCGTGATTGAGTAACAAACGATCATCCATCCAAACTTTCATTTATAAATTAATATAAAAAAGTAAGATTTTCTCTTAAATTTAGACAACAATGAAATTATCAGAATCCAAGCTATCAAATAATTCTGCTTCGTAATAGCTTGCTTTTTTTTGTAAATGTATGCTCGTAATAGTCTATGATACGCGATTACAGAACTGAGCGCGAGGGTAGCGTAGCGCTAGGTAATCCCATTGTTGGTACAAAGCCGATGTAATTCAATCAAGCGGAAGGAGAAATTATTGTTATCCAACGTCATTGTTCGAAGGTTTGCCTTTAAAATGTGATGTAATAAGTTAGTAATAATATAGACGCGTAAGTTCACCTGGGAAACGTTTCTTAGAGCCCACCCTTGTAGAGTTTATGTACTGAAACAGGTATTCATATTGCACCTTTTATACGTCCCACTGGAGAGTACGGGCCTTCTCTCAGAGAGAGAAATATAGTGGGTTTAATCACCATGCGTCCCCACTACGAATTAGCAATTTCAAGCGCTGAGGTTGAAAACACCTCATTCCTTAAGATGTTTTCCTCCAAAATTAGCGAGAGGAATTGCTAGAAATACATCAATGTAGGTAAGTAACTTAAAGAAACATACCAGTAATTGCCGAGATATGATTATTGCTATGCAGATTTATTAGCAACTGTGCATATTTAGTTGTGTAAACTCATGTACAACTTTTCCGTTGAAATCTCAAAGCTCAAGATCCGGCTGACAAGGTTTCCTAAAATACACTACCTAATCAAAACATATGGATACAAAACGACACGCCTGAATAAATCTGCAGGCAAAAGGCAGGTCTCAAACTTGCTGCATAGGGTAAAATACTGCAGAGGGGGGGCTCCGGCTTTGCTCGTTTGTGCTTTCAGTTTTGCATGAGGTACAGTTTCTCGTTTCCTTCTTATAAATTCCCGTAGTGAATAGAGAATACCTTATTAAATTTAACTACGCAAGTACTTGAGTCTAACTAATCGATCTGCTTAGAATGTGTCGCATCGCGAACCAATAAAAGTGAAATGCACAACTATTAGGGGCCGAAGCTCTACACTCGCCCAAGGCCAAGAACGTCTAAAACATCCTTGCCCAAGGTCCATCAGCATTATCGAGAGGTCACTTTAATTGTAATACAAGTGTCTCTAGAACAGTTTCAATCACCTGGTGATTATGGCTTCCATGACTTGTCCGTCGACGATTTCGTAAGTTCGGATATGGCTGGAGAAGGCGAGTTTAGTCTTTATGATTGTCACAGCCACCAACACTGCAAGAACCGCCCCAAGCCCACGCATAACTTGTAATTATTAATCTTTCAATTCCAATATGCAACTATACTGTGATCAGTCACCTACAATAGAAGAAAAGGCTACCCCTTCCTCATCACCCATGGAAAGCTGGAGGAAAATACTTTTTAGTGTTAAGCTCACCTTTGTGCAGATTGGTTTCTTGTGCAGTAAAGATTTTTTTAATAAAATCATAAGGCTTAGTTTTCAGAGCTCTTCTAAAGCTGTGTTTCTGGCATTCTTGTTTGGCAGTAGTCTCGAAGTTGCTTGGCCATTCGTACGCGTCACACAAAGGCCTCTTTGTTTATGGTTAATGGGCGCCGCTTTGTCTCTCTGTGCACAATTTTGAGTTATTGCTAAAGTCTTGTACCTACCTACCTACCATTTTCCCGTCGCGTGTGGGCGCTATGCAACGAGTTATAGACGTAGAAAACTGATGAGTCACACCTAGCAAAATTCGCTGCCGATAATCAATAAGGCTCTGGACATCATTGTTAGCAAACGGGATTCTTAACAAGATTTCAAATCATCATAATCATAAGCAGCCTATATACGTCCCACTTTAGGGCACAGGCCTTCTCTCAGAGAGAGAGTATGGGCTTAATCACCACGCGTGCCCACCGGAAAAAATCGTTACATTGTTATAAAGGCAAAATTATTTCCAAGAGAGAAATAATTTTGCCTTTATAACATTTTTAAGTAACGATTTTTCAAATTTATGGTTTGCCTTAAAGAATACAACAATAAAATCTCAATTCAGAAACCCGCGGCATGTTACCTAATTCGCATCAGAAATATGCAAAAGAATTATCTATCTGTTTACTACTTTTTGAGATCCCAGAAGAGGGAACGACACTCAAATATTTACATAACATACACAAGCAGCCTATATGGGTCCCACTGTAGGGCACAGGCCTTCAGAGTGAGAGTATGCGCTTAATAACTACGCGTGCCCACCGCGGATTGGCGATTTCAAGCGCTGAGGTATGTCTCAGTCACACTAGGTTTCCTCACGATGTTTATTTAGTGAAATTCATAATTCAGAGAACGGCGGCTAATGTTGCAGACTCCTGCTCCTACTCAGCGTGGCGATTTGGACAAAAACTAAATTTGCAAACGACTAAAATCTTAATACATCGACCCACTGAAGTTCCGAAAATAGGAAACGTAACGATCAATTTCGAGTGTAGGGCAACGTAAGGTAAACACAGTGACACGGTGGTTGTAAATAATAGTTTACGGCACGCTAGATTTATTGTTCCACCACAGACTAAATATAGGTACCTACAGAAGGTGAGAGTAAGGATACGGCTTTAGCATAACTACTGATACTAATAAATTGATCAGCCCGTACTTGGCCAGTGCTGGACATAGGCCTCCCTTAAGACACGCGACTTTTTTCTGTCCTCGGCCATCCTCATCCAGCCGCTGACATTTAAAGTCTACGCCTTTAATACTCATTCGTCGCCAAATACGAAGGAAAAGTATGTGACGAAACCTCGGTGTCGCAGAGGCCTGGATTGTACGGATTTCCAGAATGGAGGTAACCGGTATTACCCTCAAGTAACTAGTTGACTCGGTGAACTTCGTATCACCTACAACTATCTATCTTTTTTTTGTTCTCACCATCTAAACTTACCAAATACAAAAAAAAAGCCAAATCGGTCCAGCCGTTCTCGAGCTTTAGCGAGAGTAACGAACAGCAATTCATTGATATGTATATAGATTGAGAAGGTGGTATGTGATCACTGGTCAGCTAACTGAATACTGCCGGAGTCGTATACTCGACTCGTAAGCTGCCTACGTTATAGTACTGGTATAAATACCAGAATTAAATTAAAAAATCAATTAAAAACATTTTATTCCAAGTAACACAGAAACTGTGACTTTTTAAACGTTACAAGTAAAACTAGGTGTCAGTTTCAAAATGTAGATCATTTTGGAGAAAAGACAGACAAAAAACTCCAAACTTTGTCTTTTCAAATTCGTTCATATTGCAAAATGTCACATGTCAAAAAAATACGATTTTTGTTTTTTCATCGAAATTGTACCTAAAAATTGATTGTGTCACACGTGCAAGACATCGTAATCCTCGGTCTGATTAGCTGTGTATACTATTACGACTTAATTTTCTTCTTATTTACTAATTTTCATACTATTTCGATGAAAAAAATTGTCTTTTGTGACATGTGACATTTTGTAATATGAACGAATTATGTTCTTTGATTAACAGAGTTTACATATTTTACTCTTCAAAAACCTAGTACTAATGCATTGAACTGGCTCTAATACCAGACATCTTTGTCATCTAATTTATCCTTAATGCTATAGTAGCCCTTTCGGCACAAAGTGCGCTTTACACATTTTTTTGAACCGCGCTTCTGGCAAGCTTATTATATCTTCAGGGATCCCATTGTAGAAACGTATACATCATCATCATCATCATCATCAGCCATTTGACGCCCACTGCAGGACATAGGCCTCCCTCATGGTTTTCCTAACCATGAGGGGTTTTGCCATAATCGCCACGCTTGGCAGGCGGGTTGGCAATCGCAGTATGCGGTTGGAATCTCAGGAAAACGCTGCTGCCCGTCTCCTGGCAATGTATTTCCTTAGTCGCCTTCTACGACATCCACGGAAGGAAATGGAGTGACGCTATTCTTAATCCGGCGCCATAAAGGATGTACCTTTGCCAGACTAAATCTTGGGAACGAAAGTATGTTTCTTTCTAGTACTTACCTACATTGTGTTGGCTACCTACAGTTTTAAAATTACTGATATTTTTCCTGTAATGCCGCGGGATAGCCGCCAAGCGGTCCTTCTACGACCAGCTGCCTAACAAGCTTTATGTATAAGTGTGAATAGTAACGATATCATATCATGCAGTGAGTTGCCGACGCAAGGTCGCACGAGCGTTTGATCTTTTTGGCAAAAGCCCAAAGATTGATGAAAATGTTTTCGTGTTTCAGTGTGCGGTGAGCTTTTAATTGCTGTTGCTTTTGGCCAAGACTTCTACTTAAAGCCTATGAAAATCCTTTATATATACAATGCGTTGCTAAAATAACGCAAACCGTTTCTTTAGTGTTGATAAATAAAGCCACTTTCAATATATATATATTTATTTATCTTTTTATTTTTCATTCAACCTTGAAACTTGACCCGGTTTGTTCATAAAAAAATAGTACTTTTTTCTTTATTATAATTGATATCGGTATCTACTGAAGATAGTTTTCAGTTTTTGCGATAATTCAGTAATATTTTGTGCATGATTTATCATGCGGGACTTTTAATTCCAGTTGCTTTGTTAGTTTGCTGTCTCTTAAAATCGTCACAAGTCATGCAGGGTTAATCCTTTACCGCAGGGTTTTTTTAAATGTTTGAAAAAAAAATATATTCAAATAGTAAGTAAAACTTAGGAAAAATACAAATACAAATCTAAAAGTATCAATAAGTAAGTTTTTTCAGAAAATAACTTTGTTCCAAATATGGAACCCCATCCACTCTTGTTATGAATAATTAAAATTAAATGGCTAAAAATGGTAACGAACATTTGTATTTTAAACAGTTACATTACCGATAAATATATTTACTTGAAAAACTACGTGTCAGAAAAAACCTACTTAAGTAAAAAAATTAAAAAAACTTAATTAATCATAGCCTTCATCGCTAATGTCAGGTATAGATATAGCGTGAGATCTCGTTGATATTTGGTCTACATTGAAGATATTTATTATTTAACATTAGGTAACCCCTACCGCATAGTGTTCTAAATTTGTATTGACACGTAAGTGCATGTTGTTCCAATTTGTCTCTTAAAATCAACCTTTACTGCATAATGTTTTAAATGTGGAACAAATTTTAATTAGTTAAAATAGTATTATAAGAAACATATTTCTTACCCACGTGTTTTTTTATAAAAATTTTGATAATCTATTATCGTACATAGGGAATTTAGATTTTTCCCAATTACCTCGATAAATATTTCGTTTCAAAGAACTGCAAATCGTCAATGTCTCAAAAATGTTGACCCAAATGAGTTGGCTGCCGAGAGTAGTTAGCGAATGTCAGTTTAGCGTTGACCCTCAGCTAGCAAATTAACGCTAAGAACATTTTTTGTAAGTGTTCCAAATCTGGAACCATATGCGGTAAAGAGTTAATATTTCACAATTGGAATTTTTAAACACACGCCTAAAAATATATATCTTTATCATTTCTCAACGCTTTGTTGAGATTTTTTTTAGTTTTTTTTATTCGTGTACCAGATCAGGTGAACTATGAGATCGTCTCGGTACTGTTCACTTGAAACGAAATGTTAAATTTATTTCAGGTTTGGCAGTAACTAATATTGTTATCGATCAATTTGATAAGGAAAAGACCCAATTAGATAAGTGTTGCTATAATCGTACGAAGATAGGTATAGTATAGTCACCAACGCCGGATTTTTATTACTTTTTAGTTCGATGTTCGCGTCGAGTGATATAAGCGTTAGGTATCGTAAAATAAGCGGATGTGTTGCTGAGTGTACCTACTACCTAGGTATAATTCCAAAAATCTGGGTCACAAACATCTTCTAAAACTGTATGGTGACGCTAAAGGTAGCCATTTTCGATAAAAAAAACTTCAGTGTCTCACCTACCGGTGCAGGGGCAAATTTAAAATCCCCTTTGACTGTAAAACCATAAAAATATTGGCAGAACCTGCCGTAACTCCAATAAAACGGCTCTTTATTCAAAGCAAAATGCTAATCTTGCCTGAAATTGGCATTAAAACCATACCGCAGATAGTCAAAAGCTATACAGTGAAATGTATGTAAATAAATTCAGCATAGAGAATAGCAGTATTTTTCGCAAACGGCCTCTCAAGGCTATAAAGTGGGCTCATTACTGAAATATTATTCGGCAATTTAAACAAATACTCGAGAAGGGAGCTCGTGATTTTTTTGTGAGTTATACCTTTTAGCTTGTATATTAAATTAGTTGTTGTTCAGAAGTTTTCAGAAAAAATATTCGGCAAAATCAGAAAAATTGTACTAGTCATCATCATCATCAGCCGTTTGACGCCCACTGCAGGACATAGGCCTCCTCATGGTCTTAATAACTAGTAATTACACTTAATTGAATATGAGATCTTCGTTAGTATATAATCCCCGTGACTCCACGCCGTGATATATGAGTAACAGTTTCAAAGTTTTTAAAAACGAGGGTTTAAACTTTTTTGTTTTGAATATACCTAAGCTGAAATTACCAATAAAATTGTAAATAAATGACTTTTCACCTTGCTAAGACTAATAGGATACTTTTGAGATGGCTATACGGTAGGAAATTTAAGGACAAATCCTCGGCTAAGATGACGTTCAAAACCAAATTACGGACAAATGATTACTGAGTGACTTTTCGCTCTACGTGGACAATATGTACTCATGCGACTAAATATACGTTCAATGCACTTCCGTTTCCTTTTTCAAACCTGTTTTCTCTTTTTCTGTTTTCCAAATCTACGTTTGACTTACTAGCTCTACTTACTCTACTAGCACTTACAATAATCTCAGTTACTTCCTAATCTCGTAGCAAGCATCCCAAGTTTCATTCTAGGATCCGCGGAATACACATAAGTCCAAAACTCAAATTTTTGAGGCAGTGAGAAAAAAGCTTATTATAAAATTACACTATTCACATTTTCATTAACTTTATTAGATTAACGGAGAGCTGTCATGATAAAATGTATGAACATACTTGCTTTAATTACTTATGTAAGTATGAACAATAATTTAGTGACAATTTGACTTATTATATGTGCTTTATTCCGCCGACCCTAAAATTAATAGATTAAGGGCAAAACCAGTTAACGCAGCAACTCACATGTAAACAACATCAAGCACAACAACCGTCCCCGACCAGCCCGATTATAACCCCTATTAGCCGTACGTCTGCCGTGGTGTGTGATACATAGACTCGAATCTCTGTACTACATCCTCAGACTACGTCTCTGCGCCACGTTGGTCGCTCGCCGCTATTTGTGAACGCGCCGGGGGTGATGTAGTTGCAGGAAAGTTAGGAGTTGGATCTCTGCACATATATTTTTATCTGTTACGTCGTAATGTAAGCAGTGGTACGACTTTTAGTAGCAAAACCACTCCACTCGTCAGCTCTGCAGAGTAACGCCAGCCTGTTGTCCCGGGACGTATTGACTTCTTTTTCTTGTAGAAAGGCTGACTAAAGAGATAGAAACAGATTGGTAATTTCACCAAGTTATCTAGAGTTTGTAGGAGTTGCTCTTTGCAATCAGTATGATCTAAAATTTAGTGGATTTGATGCCGAATGGAATATTCAATCGTGTTAGAGACCCAGTAGGTAGTTGTATGAATACATTAATTCGTATCGACGTATTGTGTTCAAAACATTAATTCTATGTGATAGCAGATGGGGATCTGTGGGATGCTCGCTTGTAGATGTCCTCACAAAAATTTGGAAATTGTTCAAATAGTATTTTTAATGATTCGTTCAAATAGCTGGTACACAGTACATAAATACTACATAATATAAATTTCTTACATTTGGAACGTTGGGCACATATTGTCGGAAATAAACTATTTAGGATCTTCAAAAATGACATCAAATTGGAAACGTACCTATAATATTATTTGTAGCTCTCTCTAATTGAACACGACTGGCCTTGAAAGATGATTGATGTTGATGATGACTCTTGAACGGCAGATTAGATCTTACTGTCTGATTTGTGCAATCCATGAATGGGAGGATAAATTGCTACCAGTTTTTTCAGTGGCAAACATAAATAGTCTTTGTAAATGTAGAGTTTGGTGTCAAAAATCAGCGCCAAACTAACAGAGATACATTTACAGTTGTAATTTAATAGCAATTGATTTCTATCATATTCTATTGTTATCATTTAACAAACAATAACCCACACGAATGTTTGGTAAATAGCATAATGGTTAAGTAGCAACAATTGCTATTAACTTGTCGCAATTGCCCAAACATCCTCTGATGTTATCTAAATATTATTGCAATGATACATTATGAGACGTTGCCGTTTGAAGTTTCTACATAAAAAGTTACGGGTCGAAATAAATAATATAGCAGAAGGACAAGTGGACACGCACACCTTGACCGTCTGGAACTGTCTAGATATAAAATACTAGTTACAAAGAAACTATTGTCATTGATCCAGATCCCAACCGATAGCCGAGGACAAAAAGGGCCCATGTCCAACAGTGGACGAGTAATGACTGATGGATTGGAATCGATTGGATTCAGATCGAGACATGAGAGATATCAATTGCTGAATAAAGGACACCCATTTCATAATCTGGAAATTCAGTTGGGGTTGTCCATCTCTACATTTTCCTGTTCGTAACAAAAACACAATTTCTCTGTAGGTACGAGTACTTCTGGAGTATAACTTCACGATGATGACGGAGAGGGATGGAGGAGCGTGACGTCACATGCGCTAGCGCAATTCGTTCGAGCTGGCAACACCGCACGGCCGTGTTTTGTAAATAGAGTCCCCGCTCATTGTGGTGCGAGGGAGAGGGCACCACAAGGCGTGCATGAGACAAGCGAGACTTTTTGAAATCGAGAGCGGCGTAAATGGTGAATTTTAACTGTAGAGTTATCGGTTTGAGGGTTTCATCGTGTTTTTTTCTAAGCATATTCATGCTTATACCTCAGAGGGGCAGAGACCAAGGTTCGCAACTTGCCTTCCTGATAAACAACTTTCGCTTCATCAACATTCGCTAGACGCTGCATGTACAATCGCCGGCTAGATGAAATAGTCTAAATCTGAGATCAACATACCATCATAGAGTTTAACTGCGTCGTAAAATGATTTTCTTATTTTTTTAAACTAAAACTTTTGTAAGCTCTATAAACAACCATCACTTGTTCTGGTCCTAAACTATACGAGTGTTTTTAACAGTCCTCAAATAGATAGTTGGTTTTGGGCGCAGACTTGAAGCGGCAATGGATTAAAAACATCAATAAAATGACAGCCCTTGGTACATTTATAGAGTCGGGCATGTAAAGGTTCGTGTGTTGTTTACTATACAAAGATAGAGTTGGCTTATCATTATTATTAGGTTTGTATACTAAACTCATAGTCATGAGAGTTAAGCTGGCCGGTAAGAAGTACTATATAACGTGAATACCTACTCCTATTAATTTACAAAACTCAAGTCTGTCAATAGTTGAATTACAATATTTAAATATTAGATTTGAATATATTATTATTATTGTTTTAAATATCTTTATTGAGAAATACAATTTGCCACAATTTGATTTGCCCTCAAACTAAGACTTATTGGAAGTCTGTAATATTTGCGAAAAAAAGTATATTCTTTAAATATAAATCGGATGAAACTGTACTGATTGGGCTTTTAAGTAAACTCTATTACAGAAGACATAGTGCCAGGAACTCTTAATAAGTAAGTCAAAGCAATATAAGGTAACGAAGTACTGCGAAAGCAAACAAGCAAAAATTTTCAGCATGTATTTTTAGGGTTCTGTGTCAAAACAAAAAATCATTTGTCATCATCACTTTGTCGTATGTCCGTCTGTCAAGACCCTTTTTCTCAGGAATAAAGCCATAAAGTAAAAATTAGAAGAACACTGCTTTCCACTGATAGTTATCGTTTATATATCCATAGCTAAGTTTGTAATTGTTTGTTCGGAATACTCAACGCGACTGACAAAGTTCGTATTTAGGGTTCCGTACCCGAAGGGTGCCAAACGGGACCGATGATGTATTTCTGTTGCCGCTATAATAACAAATACTAAAAACAGAATAAAATAAATATTTAAGGGGGGCGCCCATACAACAATCGTAATGTTTTTGCCGTTTTTTGCTCGATATTAATACGGCAACAGGTAGACGCTTGAAATATTCACAGCATATTTAGTTCTATATTCGCTTCAAAAATAAATAACTAAATTAAAATAAAATAAACATTTAACGGGGGCTCCAATACAACAAACGTGATTTTTTGCCGTTTTTTCTCGATCTTTGTCTCTAACGTTGTACAGATAATGGTACAGAACCCTTCGCGCGGGAGTCAGACACGCACTTAGCCGTTTCTTTTTAAATAACCCTGTACTTGTACGGAACCACAGATGTCCGAGTCCAACTTGCGCGTGACTCTTTTTTTATTTAATGTATAAATACTTAAGCTCATGTAATAAATTGCTTAAGTTTTCCTTATTCGTAATGAAAAAAAACTAGATAATTATAGTATTGTCGTAGATACAAATAATTTGTTAAGTAAAAAGTCCATCAAAATACCGTCACAGATACCGTTTTCATTTGATAAAAAAAGGACTATACGCGTCGAACTGAGAACCTCCTCCTTTTTTGCTGTCGGTTAAAAAAAATTAGCTGCCTGCTAACCTCATCAGAACTTTGGACCGAAAGCTTGTAGACTGCGCAAGGCGGACGACGAAATCCGCCCAGAAGGGTCAGTGACCCGCCCATCGACCCGGGCCCCGCCCGCCCAGCGAATCGAACCTCCGCGGACGGCACATGTCTTACGTACCAAACGGTGTTACGTTAGAAAGAAACGTTCGAGACGTTGCCAAAGAAAATTTACGATAAAAAAGTACCTATTATTGTCGGTCCAACCGTTTATTTAACTTTTGATAGCTCATCAGATCAGATAATCGATTTAAATTATGTTGAAGTTTTAATCGATTTAATCGAACATTAAAGATTATTTAGATGACAATGATGTCTGGAATTAAAGCCAGTTCAATGCATGAGTTCCAGGTTTTAGAACATCTATACAAACTCTATTAATTAAGGACTTTGAAAAGACTTAGTTAAGAGTTTTTTTGTCCATTTTTTCTCCAAAATTATCTAGATTTTGAAATGGACACCTAGTTTAACTTGTAACATTCATTAAGTCGCAGTTTCTGTGCTACTTTGAATAAAACATTTTTGAATTTTGAATTTTTTGTTTTGAATTAATTGCATCGCTATTTTATTTTGAGACTTTTGTAGTTTCTCTGTCTGAGCGTGATAAACTAAAAGTGCCCAACGGGTTTTAATACTTATAATATTTAAACCTAATTTCTTCTAGCATAGATCTTTCTAATAAGATAGGTTTATATTTTTTAAAGAAAATCAACTTGAATAGTCTTCGTTACATAATCTACGCGTTATAATATTGTAGCGAGACACGTCACATCACTATTGCGAAAAAATAAAGGTGTCCATGAAGTGTCGCATTTTTCGCCTATGGTTTCCTGTCAAATAAATAAGGAACTTCATGGGTGTGCATCTGTTAAATAAACGATTGGACCGATAATAGAAGTGACGCATAGCATTGCGGATAGGCCCTCTCTCCGTGAGAGAGGATGGCTTGATTGACACGTGTTCCTACTGCGGATTGGCAATTTCAAGCGCTGAAATATTATTATGCGAACACCTCAGACACCCAGGTTTCTTCTCTATGGTAAGACAGTGATTTTTTACCTAATATCTTTAATGTTGTTGCAATTGGAAATAAATTTTCGGCGGCATTTATAAGTTTAATTCCGCGTTATCTAATTAAACATGAAATTATGTATCTAATGCGAAGCTACTACGGGAAAATATGTATAATGAAAATGCTAATTAATTATTAAAAGATTTAAAATATTAGTTCTTGCAATCGTGCGTAATTCTGCGTAAGCATTCGTGCAGAGGTTAAAAATTGTAGCAAATTAAAAAGTATGCAAAGAAAATAAAGTTGTATGTTAAAAGATACGCAAAAGAAATAAAACATAAAAGATAGCAACGAATTACAAGTGTTACAGAACCGGAACTAAATTTATTTACCTTGATGTCTTGTAAGACCTGGGAACAATATTAGAATAATATTAGTTTTTTCAGTAAAACTTCAGATATAAAAATATAAATATGCTAATGTAGATTTCTTACGATACATGATTACCATTACATCTGCTGTTCAATGTGGCTATCTTGTGGCAAATCAATAGCAATATCTTGTGGGTTATACAAATATCACATGCGTTATCCATTGCAGGTCTTTTGACTTGGGTAGATGTGATGGTATCATGGGAAACCATCCGAATCAAGTGTCCTGATTAAGAAGCAATTGACTCGTATGGGTTTCATCACATGCCAAATTCTGCTTACCATTCCAAATCGACGTTCTCGGAATCCATTGCAGAGTTGCAAAAAGAGGAGGCTTAGCCTGATTCTATTAATGATTATATTATGCAAAAAACCTTCACTTAAAATCAATACACCAACTTCCGTAATAACCTTTTCTGACCCTTCGTGTTGACGTGAGATTACTTTCGTTCTCGTCCCGTTCGAACTTTTTCTTCTTTAATTAATTCACGATCAAGCTACTATTTTTTTCCCTCGATGGATGAACTCTAGTTTTTTTTAAATGTCGTTTTCAATGTTCCGCTAAATCCGTTGATAATACTGAACTCTTATTAGGATCGCTCGTAGCCCCGGCTGCCTGAGTGATCTTAAACGATCACGAAGGTTAAGCAACACAGGGCGCGTTCAGTGCATGGATGGGTCACCGTCTATGCCTAACGCTAGTGGCATTTTTCCGAGCGGTTCCGTGCTTCGCAAGGCACGTTAAGCTGTTGGTGCCGGCTGCCGTCGATAGATGGCAGTCGTTAAGCTAAGTCAGAGGCCTTTGGGCGGCTTGACAACTTCTGACAGTAGACGAGCCACTAGTCTACAAGCCTCCACCAATCCGGACTTGGCCCCCGTGGTGGAGTATAGCCTATACCTTCCTCAGGGAAGAGACCCGTGCCCCTCGGTGGGGACATAATGGGTTGATGATTAGGATCATTCGCGCGTCAAATAAACGGTTGAAAGTACGTAAATGGAATTAGGTGACCTAATCATCAACGGATACCACAAGTTATCGAATTCTAATTTTTGGGGGTTGGGTTGGGTTGGGTTGCAAATTAGGTTCCGTAGGTATATCTACCGGTAAGTAAGTCTTGAGCCTTAACCCAGGCACGTGAATATGATGAGAAAAATACCCTCATAATGAGTAGGGCGGGGGTAGAATGGTAGTAAGACGCGCGCCCAGAGTGTCGACAAGTATGTGCTCCCATGCGACAAGTATCCGCTTGTATACGCAGCATTAAGCTAAGCATATCCTTTTAATCGCTTAGCGGAAATTCGCTTACTTTATTTTAAGTTATTTTTATTGTTATATTTTTTCGATAATTATAACAATTTTTCAATTCCAACTTTAATTGCAAACTTAAGTTTCCCAGACAATAATGCACGATAGCAATGTTTTATGCATTGAAACCTCATTGTTTTGTGATGTAAATCACGAACAGGAGCCCAGATTTGGTGTTTGAAAACACCTAAACTAATATTTTGTAACATTTCTGGACTTGTTTCAGCTACGTCTAGAATCTGTTCTGAATTGAAATGTTTACTTTTCAGTCGAGAGTCTAAACAGAGACCATAAATCAACAAATGTTTTAACGAGCTTTTTCAGCTGTTTTGATTTAGTGAATATTAAATAATCTATGTTCTGAAGAATTACGCGGGTAGAGATAAATATAATATAATGCTAGTCGGTCTATTTTGTTTGCTTTCGAAAATGTTCTTGATATTTAGAGTTCATTTTATCTACACAGTAAACGGTTTATTTTCACACGGATCCTTTCTACTTTGTAGTACTCTACATTTAAATTTACTGAATAAACTTTTGATTTGTTGATTCCAACAACACATGCAAATATCTTGCTTCACAATCCCTAGTTAAGGTAGGTCAGGCATACTGCTCCTATCGTCCAAGACGACAGCGGTCATGTGTGGGACATTGATTGATTCATCTGTCCCGTAATCCATCAACCTGAATAACTGCTTTTACTGTGTTTTTGGATGCTTGGAACCATGGAGACAACAAATGAACATAGTTTGTCTACAATTCAGAGTAAACTTCTGCAACAACTATCTACCAAACGTTTTTTTTTATTTATAAAGCGCGTGTCAGCCTCTTGGTCGGTTTTTAGGGGTCCCTACCCGAAGGGTGCCAAATGGGACGATATTACTAAGACTTCACTGTCCGTCTGTCTCTCTGTCTGTCTGTCACCAGGTTGTATCTCATGAACCGTGATAGCTAGGCAGTTGAAATTATCACAGATGATGTATTTCTGTTGTCGCTATAACAAAAAATACAAAAACAGAATAAAATAAATATTTAAGGGGGCTCCCATACAATGAACGTATTTTTTTGTCATTTTTAGCTCGATATTAATAACGGTAACAGGAAGACGCTTGAAATATTCACAGAATTTTAAAAACCTATTTAGAAGCTAAAAATTCCACCCATGCCGGGACTTGAACCCGCGACCTCTAGCTAACCGTGCCAGAACCAGAGGTCGTGGGTTCAAATCCCGGCATGGGTGAAATTTTTAGCCTCTAAATAGGTTTTTAAAATTGTCCTCACCCGTGCTGAGTGTCTTTTAGTGCAACAAAAAGAATATATTCACAGAATATTTAGTTCTATATGCGCTTTAAAAATAAATAATTAAAATAAGATAAACATTTGCATAATGTTGTATAGATAATGGTACGGAACCCTTCGTGCGCGAGTCCGGCTCGCACTTGGCCGGTTTTAATTATTTCAGTCGATTCATATTAATTGTTTCATGACGTTCCGCTCCCACCGATACACCGCACGCATCGCAAGAGATGACGATCTGTTACACTCGGGCGGGATACGTTATGCGCACTTCTCCGGGCAGCCGGTTACAGGGGTTGGGCAACCTGATCCGGGGTTCAAGGGCCGCCAGCCGTCTGGCGTGTGTCTACGCGTATTCCCGCCGGGTATATTTCACCCGTCTTGGCAGAGCTTACCGCAACGAGGTTGGTTACTACAGAGGGCTTGCTCCGGCTTGAACAAGTACAGCTGTTCGAAATCTACTGCCTGTTGCTACCGGCAGGCGAGCATATCCTCGACGACTCTGTAGAACTAAACTCAATATATCACCCACTGCTCAATATTTGCTCAATGGTCAACCTGCACTTGATTAGTCGTAGGCCGATCGCCGTAGAGGACAAGTTCAGAAATGTGTTTCAACGTAAAGAGTACACTCTGTTGAATTTCAAGGTATAATGTACGCTGTAAGCTGCCTCCGAATCGAGTATAATATAGTGGTGATAAGGCGACGAAGAAATTTACTTTGACCACATTTTCAAATAAACAGGAGTACGCCGAAGAAATGCAGAAGAAAAAAACATTGGGAGATTAACTTAATAACGTTACTTGTTGTGAAGTTCCATAGCAGCTTATACCTATCAACTTAGGAAAGCTTGAAATAGGTCGTTTCAAGGCGTAATAAAATAGTAAAATGTACTGCAAGATCTTTCGCTTGAAGCGTCTTTCTAGGCAGCCAATAGGACGCCACTAGGGTTTACCACTTCCTTATGCGAATGCTTACGGTAGCCGCGATGTAGACGTGAAAGTGAAACGATTGCGACTTAAAGCACGTGTTGAGGCTCAACGAGTTAATGCTATACCTGAAAATACTCGGGACAACAGCTTAACTCGGGTCTACCGAAACTGGGATGTAGTAGGTCTGTTTCAGGAGACCAAATTTGCTTTGGCGTTAAGTCCTAGCTAAAAGAGTACCTAGTGGAAGTCCAAGCACTTCATGAGTAATCCAACAAAGTTGCACAAGAAAAGAGTGAAACAACACCTACCTAACCTTCTAAACATGTCCAGGGAGACTCTAATAAGCTATGAAAGCTCCATATGAAAGACCAATAGTCCGTGGAACTTTCTATGTATAAAATTCGAAGTAAATAGAGTAGCAATAATTATTTTTGTTGCACTAACCCGTGTAATTGTTTTTGTGTTGTAATTGTTGAGCACAGTAGACGTCACAAATCTAACAGACTGGGCGTATGCTAGCCATACAAATTCGTGTCTATGTAGTGCGTTCATGTGTCTGGCGCTTTGCAGTATGAGTTGACCGACTGTAGTTATACACTCCGCGTTAAGGCTCCGTGTGAGTTATGCTTTGCTCCGCAAAGTGGCTCTGCATGGAGTTCTTCCTAAGCACGGAAAACTTGCGCCGCCTTTTACTTTCCTTGTTGCTAACGTATGTGTCTCTTGGGACGGTCGCTTAAAGTAAACATTTTCGTGTTTCTCTTGACAAAGGGACTTATCAGACCTTTTAGGTAGGATGTGTTCTTTGTGTTGCACTGAGTCAGAAGATTAAGATTAAAATGCAATGTCTCTTAGGACATCGTCTCCAGCGATCGACAAAACAGAACTTTTTCAAAATATACTCAACATAGTATATGTAACAAAATAGTATTAATTGTTTTTATTTTAAGTAAAAATGCATCGAAGATTCAGAACAAAGATAGTGCGCGAGAGCCAATACCAAATACCCGGTAAAATATATGGCTAAAGTCAGTGCTTCTGCTTACCTTCCTTGAATGGAAGGTATGTTTCGAGATAAAAAATGAATTTTATTTGGATTCACCTACGTTTGAAAAAGCAAAACCTCTTCAGACACGCCAAGGAAACTAATTCCAGCGACGAATGGAGCCGCGATCCCTCGACGCCGAGTTGACCGACCGTGGGGTCAAGGGCGCGGGTCCTAGCGGAGGCTCTCAAGGAAAACCCGCCCGATTTAGCCCTGTGAATGGACCGACTGTTTGTAAACACGCGTTAGGATAAATATATTGATATATAGGGCCTGTTTTACTAGCCTGTTGTACTGGATTGTGCCTGAACATTTCAAACTTAATATGTTCTAGGACCGGACAACTGTGTTACGTTACGGCACGTTTCACAACCTCGAACCTTTGTACCCCATCACCTATCGGTTCTTCGGCAGATGAGAGCAGCGCACTGCCACAGTAACTCGCAAACCCATGTTTAAGAACCCTGTTTCCTACACAGTTACTTCATAAAGTTTTTATACAGGGTTTTTATAATCTACTTCATGCAACCCTGAAAGTATTGCGGTGAAGATGAAACCCTTTATTAACTCTTTGGCTGGTGAAGGGTTTAATGATAATATTAATGTTTTGAGTACTCTCTTTTAAATGCACACGTACGATTCTTTCTATGTATAAATAGTATGAAATTATGAATGCTTACCTTTACATGTTAGTTGCAAAGTCGCATATAAAGTAACTTAGTAGACTGCACGCATGTGAAGGTTTATGTGCTGTGGACTGTATAAAGACGTTTCTAAAACGGCTTAATCTCAAATTAGAAACCGGGAGTTACTGTTACCGCTAGCCTATTGTAATTCGTTATCGACTTGGTTTGTTACACGGGACAGAAATGCTCCTTGCTTTATTAAATATTTTGATTAGTGCCGGTCACGGTATGTTGGTGATTAATAAGTTTGTTCAGTGTACACGCGAGTTGTTGCTAAGAGGTTACCCTCAAAGCATACCGAAGGCGTCTTATATGAATTCTATAGTTCTATAGTTTTAGATAAAGGTTCGTATTTTGATCCGGCAAACGTTGTTTAGCCATATTAATTAGCCTGCGACCGACCTATTCTCAGACCTACTAGATATACACAAGAAAATTAATAAAAATCGGTGAAGCCGTTTCGGAGGAGTTCAATAACAAACACTGTGATACGAGATTTTTATATAAGTATTAGATTATTTTTATTAAAATTATTTATTGTGCCAAATAGAATTTGAACATTAGGCGGGCTTAATAGCTATTTATTAAATTCACGGGTTATCAATCTGGCTTTATCCAAAGTAGAATAATCTTTATTTGTTAAATACATAACATCCATTAGCAGTGAATACGCGCAGCGTAGGACGGCCAGCCACAAGATGGACAGATGACCTCATCCAAGTAGCAGGAAGGCGCTGGATGCAGGCCGCTTCCAACCGGTCTTTTTGGAAATCCATGGAGGAGGCCTATGTCCAGCAGTGGACTTCTTGTGACTGTGTCTTACTAGTAGATAGTTTTCCTTTGAAGTTCATTATATGTGCTCAGCTACTGCCCTGATTTTTTTCACGTTTCTACAATCAACCGTTTAGTCGGGAGAGGGGGGGACGCCCTAAGGGTCGCTTTCTGAATTGAGAATTTCACTAAGTAAATACTTAAGTAACGTTCTGTGGCGCTCTTTTCTGAAAAATTCAAAGAGACAGCACTACAGTTAACTATTTACTCAGCGAAATTCTCAATTCAGAAACTGGCCCCAAATAGAAAAATGGTCTTCCTACACCCACAATATTTTAAACGATACATCTTTAGTAATAGAATAGTTTCTCTCTGCGCTTGAGAGGAATTTGCTCATGTAAGCTATCGGCTTTTCGAATCCACCGAAGGTTTGGGTGAGCATGGCCGTTGGTATAGGCGAGAAAAAAATCCATCCCTGATTTAGGTGTAGGAGAGGTTAAAAACGGAAATTCTTCCTACCGTTTTGTTGGTGTAATAAATGTGTATATCTATGGCAAATTTCAGCTGTCTAGTTCTTATCGTCTCTGACAGACAGACGGACGAACGGACATGGCGCAACTATAATGGTTCCTTGTTGACGACGGAACCCTTAAAACGAACAAAGTTTTCAAATTTCTTTACAAATTAACTAGATTTTTTTACCGCGGTTTCACTTGACTGTTAGAGAAAAACACGATCTTGCGACTATATCGGAATGTCGCCCTTATTGGAATTGAAAATACTGCTTCTTACGTGTCTGCCCAATGGCCATCTAAAAATATCTATCTATCTCTCTCTCTGTATCATTTAGCACCATCTATCCCAGAATCAGCAGTGGGATTGTAAGCCGTTAATCTCGTCGATTTCACACATTCCACTCAAAGCAAAGAATTCACTTGGTGTAAAATTTTATTATGAGAACGTGGTCGTAATCAGAGCAAGAGCACAGCAACACAACATATAAATAAACCAGTCTCGTGCAAACGCCAGACAGCTCGGCGCAGTGGTCGTGACATCAACACGACACCACTTCATTCATATTGCTGAGCGGCGGCTCTGTTAACTCTACAAATTGAGATATAGTGGCACTTGCAGCTCTTTTAAGAATGATTGTCGTGAAGTAACAGCAAATTTTGTTGGTTCAATTAGAGAGTTAAAAAAAAGCGTTAATGTTTAACCGACCTAAAAAAGGAGGAGGTTCCGAATTCATCTATATATTTTTTTCATGCATTGTACTATTTTATTAATTCTTTTTTGTTAGAAAGGAGGCACCTCAAGGGTGGTCCCATATATATTTGATCAAAATCTGTAGGATCCAAGAGAAATAGTAGATTTTTTACCTAGGGAGCAAACAACTATTTTTAAGGCGAGAGTGTTTCTTTGAATTCAGACCAGAGCGAAGGATTCTAGAGTAGAATCCCGAGCGTAGCGAAGGATTTGAAAGAAGAATCCTGAGCGCAGCGAGGGATTCAAAATACACCACTCGAGCTTAAAATAGTATTGCTCCCGAGGTAGACACTCTACTTTTTACCACCCTCTATGAAAAAATAAGTAAGTGCAACTTATGAATAAGAACAAAATAAAACATAGGGATGTGCCACATTTTTAGCGTCCGATACAATGTTCTCTGGAGTTAATAGAATACTTTCATTCTCACTACTTGAGGACACACTCATTTTTTATAAAAACTTAGTAGGTAATATCCGAATTTGAGTATGTAAACAATTACGAACAAAGGCGGAACAATCCATTTCGCAAGTCTTTTATTTTTTCACAAACTTTTTATTTATTTGGAAAGCGTGTTTCTTTATCATATAGCCAGTTACTTGTTCATACAATGTTCGTGATTGATCTTTTTGGTGATTGGAACCTTTACTAGAAATATCCACATTCCAATTTCAAATCAATTTCATCCCTAGGGATCAAATAGCTGTTTTGGTCCCTGTTTACGAGAACTAAAGCTCTAGCTCTTTTTGAATAGATGTGATAATAGTATTATTTGAACATCATGGACATCAAAAACGTAAAATCATATAACTTTCGCAACGGCCAATGCACTCGATTTCAATAAAATCCAACATTCATGCGTCCATTTCGGATAGTTAAATTACGTGGCGACGAAACAAAGTACGATTTAAGCTATTTCATAATAAAAGAGGCCATAACCAACGGAACTACGGGTTGGCAGTTAATTATTGTTGATAAGACTCATAAAGTCAATTAGTACGCGGCAGTCGTGAAAATGAGGTGAATTAAAATTTACTATATGGCACATGACATAAATCCACTAAGCATATAATACCAACCACACGTGCTCTACAACAATGGGCTTTACGCTGTGCATGTGAAGGCTATAATCGAATGTGACAGCAAAAAAGTCAGACGGTAAGCCTGCAGGCGTTTGGGTAAAAGTGAAAATTTACAGCGTCCGGAAATACGTTGGGAAAATTTTCCCAATTAGATTAGTCCGGCTGTTGATGCCGCCAATATTGATTTTCACTTTTTATGCGAGCGTCGGCTTTTATGTTTCATTGGTTGGCTACTTTTTGTACGTCGGCGGCGTGGCGGCGTGGCGGCGCTGCCGTGAGGGTAGATTTGACAAAAAAAATAAGACTGAAAATAAGGAACTCTGAACCACAAATACCTACACAAGTCGAGTATTCAGAACAATGTTTCCGCTAAGGGCCTAGAAATATCTAGTATCATTGACGCTACCTTTATTTATTAATATTTATTCTCAATAAAACATGAAAAACCACAATTTCAATTTCTTTACTTTCTCGGTGAAATATGAATGATACCGACTATATTAAATACGTCAAGTTTAAGTAGTTCCTGGTAAATCACTATGTTATACAGTAAGAATAATTATGGACCTAGCCAATCGTACAGTTAATATCACCCAAGGCGGAAACTATAATTATACGCTATAAGCATACGGGCGCTATAATTCGCGAACAAACTGCCACGCAGTTTGGCGAATGATTCTATTTCGAGAAACATGTATTATTATAAATAAATTAGTAAAAAAAAAACTACAGCCAGGCCGTCCTGTACTAATAGACTTACTAAACAGCCAACAAAGCAGACAACAAACAGGCGATACGTGTGAAACAGATACCATTGAATGCGCACACACCACAACCAATTGGAAATGGATGGAAAAGCCATTCACCACACCACGTGCGTTTATTGACAACTAACAGATCGCACTTCGGGGTTATCAGACAGCCTAAATACCACACGAGCTTAAGTTACGTTGGAAATTAGGCTATGCGGGGAAAAGCGGCTTTTAATCATTGGTGCCATAGGAAATTCTTAAGTAAATTAAGAAAAGGCCAAAATATCAGTATCCTCAACATGAGTATCACAATGCCACAACAAAACGTAGTTCAACATACTATGTGGTCACAACGCTACACATTAATATGTTGCGTTTTGTCTTTTATTCACTTACTTACGAAGTTTCCTATACCAGTTGCTTTTTATGTCTTTCCTGATGAGTGGCTACGTAGGCATAACTCCACCACCAAGGGAGGAACCGCTTCGCCTTAGTAGGTTGTCATCGGCGTTAGGTAACTCATCTTAATGATTTGACATCATTTACTTACCTTTCAGACATAGCAATATAATTTCCTCATTAGTTTCAGAATTTGAAACAGAATAACCCTTTCTGTTTGATCCTCAGTCTTGCCACCGAAAGGCTCTGAAGGACCACAAGGATCTACTTCCTAGGTATGTATACTGTCTGAGAAGCCTAAGTATATCTTTTGCAAAGCTTGTCATAAAACCAGATATTTATCTATCCACAACTATCCTTACACGGACTGACGCTTCCGTGTTTTTGTTACATATTTCTATTTAGTCCAGTTACACTAGTAGGTAGCTGAATGAACGCAGCCCACACAGCTCAGTACGACCTACATTTTTATTCGCCAAGCGTACTCACGCGTCTGTTAGTCCGTGTGTGGCAACGGCCTAGTAAAGGGAGTGAAATATTATTGGACACGTAAAAGTAAAAAGGTCTGGGAATAACTTGTAAAAGACTAAAAACATGATTAAATTTAAAAATAAACGCTAGGAAATCAGGTCGTGCAGGCAGATAATGTTCTTATCTCTTGGGCGACTTACATCTAAATATTTTGTTACTATGTAAACTTTACAAGCCGATAACAGCGACGATAAGGCGTCTATGAATCAGGCGTTGAGTGGAAATAGTAGAATGTTTTTAGTGACCGTAGCTGGAGCGACGTTTACAAATAAAGTTCAAATAAGTATTCACTTAACGGATAAAACTATTATGGCTTAAGTGAATACTGATGATATTTAAAAGGCTTGAAAATTTGGAATAAATAATTGTAAGTTATTACTGTACGTATATTGAGAGATTTATAGAGATTTTTTTCTCTTGAAGAATATGCCTTTTTTCCAAACCATAAAAAATATCGCTCTAAATTAGATATGTATGACATTTTTATCTATTTCTAAGATGTTTTTTTCGCAGTATTTGTCTTAGTATTTACTTTTACACTTAGTTTTCACTGGAGCGATAAGCGTGCAGAAATAAAAGACAAAAGTACTAGGTTTCACTCATTCATTTACTCAAATTTTCTAACTTTCTAAATATGTCTGAAGTTGTTACAATACTCAGATGTAAAAGTATGCGTACCAAGAACATTGACTAAGAACATTACTTCGCCACATGGACCACGGCTGGTAAACATCACTACCAGGGCAATAGTGGCCAAAGGTTGGCCTCAAGGAGGAGTTCTATCGCCGCTTCTATGGAACCTAGTAGGCGACGGATAATAGGCTACACCGACGACATAACAATCCTGATGATAGGTAAATCCGAGGATATTCTATCTATACAGTCTTATGATAACCAGACTATGGAAACAAAACAGCTATTTTTCACCCATACAAATCTTGACAGCTGCTGTTTCGGACTATCAGCCTATGATGGAAGCGGTGTGTGACAGGATACCTCATACCTACAGCTTCGACAAGAAATACAAGAGGAGCCAGCCGACTACTCGGGTATACACGAAGTCAGAGTGTATACGGACGGCTGCAAAGACGAAACAGGAACGGGCGCAGGTGCCTTCTCCAATGAACTAAACGTAAAAATGTCTACAAACCTTGGCACCCTGAATACAATTTTTCAGGCAGAATCCATCGGTATAACACGAGAAGTCGCGCTGTTCGCGGACAGCGCCTCAGTCCTACAAGCACTTAACAGCAATCTCATGAACAACGACCTGATACTAGAGGCAAAAAGGCAAACAAAAACTAGGCCGACGAAGGCTGAGCATGGCTTTGGTTATTTATGTCTAAAAACACCTTGTAAGTATAATTGAATTTTAAGTATGCTTATATATATCAACGTATTTTGGGCGTAGGTTTCGAAAGGCTGTAGTAACTCAATATTAGAAGAGTTTTATCTCGAACTCCTTGGCAAAACACTCACGTGTGAGATGAGCGCGTGACTGGCGTGTGAATGAGTTGGGAATTTTACTCGGCGATCGGGAATGGACGTATTGTTGTCATTGTTTCTTAATACAATTCGCCGGAGTGAATATAAGATACACGGTATAGCCTGCTATGTCTTAAAGTACTCTGCGTTACAGCCCAATTTTGATCTTTCAGTCGATTATCTCGGAGCCTGTGCTTATTGGGGCTATAGACGCTGGAAGATCTATTTCCGCTTTCGCTGAAATTTTTCCGGACTCAAATGCATGTGAAGACTTAATGAAAGCAGATGCTCTGAACGATCTAGGACCCCTAAGCTTAGATCCTTAACGCTATTTCGTAATTTTATCACTGTTTCAAGGAGTTCCTTCAGTATTCTGCTGACTCTCCGGTACAGGTTTCCGGATTTTTATTTTTAGTTTCAGAAATCTTGACTTTTGCTCTAGCCCAAGGTTGGAGTTCTTTTCAGTACGAGGAAAAAATCTGCCTGACTGTGAACGAGTGCTTTCAAAAACTACCACTTTGCTTAATATAAAATCCAGCATTAGAATTATGTGACCTTTACGTCTAATCAATATCAATTATGAAATTTCAAATGATTGCATCATGCCTTCAATTAATTAATTTCAACATTTCAAATAGACAATCCAGGGACGCTTAAACATAGTTAAGAGTTTTTGAACCCATAATTACGTGGACGATACTGGTTAGATTAGGGTTCTTTGGAAGCCAAATAATTAAGGATTAAATAGATTAACCCACTCCGGTTTCCAGGTTTGATGTTGAGTTGAAAGTGGATACCGGAGTTCCTTTTCAGTTCCGCTAAAAACTTCATCTAAAGAGTAAAATCGGGAGTAACTTGTAGAATACATGTATAATACATATATAAATCTTCACCAAATTGCTAGACTACCGCCATTATTCCAATAAGTCGAGCATAAATCGCCAATATGAGTTGGTCATACGGTTGCTCCCATTTCTGTATCGTGCTCTAATATGTTTCGCTAGGATATATCTAATCACTTTCTGGTCCAAAATTGTATGTTTCCGGATTCCCTATTAATGTGTTAACATCCAAAAAGGAATACTTTATGATTAGATGCGGTGAAAAATAATTAGAGATAATTAATTTCTTAAAACAAAAAAATCTGCTCAGTCACTTAACTATCATAGACAAATAATGCAACTTATTACGATAATTTATAAGCATCGACGCTAAGTTAACTAAATGATATTAAGTTCCAGGTTATTGTACACTACTTTTAAAAAAAAATATGTTTGTTAATTTAAAAGAAGCAAGAAAGTAGGATTAACGCAGTAGAAATGAGGTCCTTGAGAAGTATGTCTGGTGTTACTTTGAATGACAGGATACGCAATATTTTGATTAGAGAACGTTGTGGACTGAAAGAGGATGTAGTGACTAGAATTAAGAAAGGTATGTTGCGTTGGTTTGGACGTGTAGAGAGGATGAAGGAAGAAAGATTGACGAAACAAAATATATCGAGCGAATGTGGGAGGAAGAGCCGGTAAGGGACGACCCAGAAGCACATACTTCGACCAAATAGGCGATGTATTAGCAAAGGGCAAGATAAAAAGTACCCGACACCGGCGTGCGTGCATGCAACGACTAATGAATGTTGAGGAAGCGAAAGTGATCTGTCAGGATCGTGGCAACCCCTCTGGGATACAGGCGTGAGTTTATGTGTGTATATATATACGATAATTTATAAGCATCGACTCCAAGTTAACTAAATGATATTATGTTCCCTGTTATTGTACACTCCTTAAAAAAAAAAATATGTTTGTTAATTTGAGGACAATGAACAGAAATATAAACTTTCGTAAGTTTCGTAGCGTAACTTTCGTAGCCAATTGATCATGAAACTTACTAAACTTGCCAAAAAAGGTAAGGGCTATATCATATGATATAGAGTTTAAGTATACGAAATAGAGTTAAAATCATGTTATATTGAGTTTGCCGTGCGGCCGCCTGTGCCCGTTTCTGACCATGGTTTTTTTTCTACTTAATAATTCGGTCAAGTAATATATTACAAAACGCTTCGTGGTCTTTAAAACATCACCAAGTAACTTTTCATTAGTATGAACCGTATGTAAGTTACGAGTGAGAAATCAAGAAATCTTCTTTTTCCCAAAATGTTCTACTTCGTAATTCAAACTTTCAGATAATAATTTGACGATACTAATGCAAATTTTTTTTTAAATTTATTTGTATTTATGTATTCTAAATAAAACAAGAAAATGCTAATTTGACCCTCTAATATTAAAATCTTACCATTGAAGCATTGGAAATTATGAGTTAATTCAAACGCTGATTGGAGGAAACGCCAACGAGTGTCCTTGACTTAATTCGACAAATGTGGTATTTAATAAACGCAGAATTTGATTCTTCTTACATTTCACAAAAAAATCTCTAAGAGTTCCGATTACCAAGCTGTAGACAACTGAAAACCATCTATATTCCAGTTATTTACAATTTTGAAGAGCGGTGGTAGCCTAGTGGGTAGAACATTGGACTCGGAAGCGAGAGACCCAGGTTCGATTCCCAGTGCGGGCATGTACCTATGACTTTTTTTTCTAAGTTATGTACATTTGTGAAGTTATAGTAGCAATACCACTTGCTAACGGTGAAGGAAAACATCGTGAGGGAACCTGGGTGTCTGACTGAGCTATTCACATGCCTCAGCGCTTGAAATCGCCAATCCGCGGTGGGCACGCGTGGTGATTAAGCCCATACTCTCTCTCTGAGAGAAGGCCTGTGCCCTACAGTGGGACGTATATAGGCTGCTTATGACAATTTTGAAGAAAAAACCCGTTTTTTGGCCTCGGTTTTTTACTATATTGCGAGATCGAACGTTTAAGTTTTGGTACTCGTTAGATGCAAAATTTCATGTTCTCTTATCTGTCAGGATGCACCTTATATATTTTGTGATGGAGAAACCAAAAAAATATAAAATTTTCGAGGTTTGTTAGCTGTCAAAAGTTGTACCGGGATATCGCGTGTTATCATTTTTTATATTTACTTAGTTGCACACATACCTATCTAAGAAAAAAGCATAAAAACTACTGCATCACATTTTGAACCTGTAATGTATGGCCTACTAGACATTTTTAAATGTTTTTACGTAGGTGATACCAATAGGAAATATCTGAAGTCATACAGAGTCGTGCCATCCTGATTTCTAATCAATTTCCCAAAATTCTTCTCTACACAAGGTTGCAATAGGAAAGATGAATAAGTAATAATCGAATGTTCCTTTTATGTAGAGTTGGGCTAAGAAGTTGTTTATGAAACTGACCATCATAGATGAGCTCCATCTGCGTGTGACGACGAAACTGACGGATAATAGTAGCACGTGCATCTCCCGCGGAGCTTCGAAACTCGCGTGCCGCCGGGTGTAATGACCTTCTCTAGCCCAGCGATTTAGCGCAATCGTACAATCGACCGGTTTTCATCTATCATACTCAGGCTGTCTTGCACCGCTTCTTAAATGTCACTTGAGCTATTTGAAGAATTTTAGTTAAAAGCTACTAGAGACAGATTTCAGAAAATTGTGTAAGTCGGGTCAAGAGTTTGATAAGAGTTTGAAAGGTTAGTTTTAGAAGTTTTCTAATTAGGTAAGTAGTTAACTTAATAGCTACCAAACATAGGGCGTTTTAGGTTAACATAAAAATAAAGTTTCTAAGTTACAAAAGTAGGTGCTTTTTTGAAAAACCAACCTAAAATTCCGTCGTACAGGTAGCGGTCCGATCACGGTCAGCTGACCGGTTCCTTGGACGTCCACACGAAATCCAAGGTCTGCACAATTTGTCAAAAAATAAAACGCAAATCGCAACACAAAACACAGACCGCGTCCCGAGGGAAGTATTAACTTTTCGCTGCCAACTTCGCGCGGGAAACTTGCGGAGGAAAATGTACTAGTGATGTGCAGTAGTAATCGATTGTTGCAACGAGAATCGATGTCTTGACGGGTTACGTAAGGTGCGCGCAGCGTCGCACGTGACTCGCGGCCGTATGACGGAACGAGCGCGGAACGCGCCCTCCGCGCGCACCGCCGCCCCCGCCGGCCCCCTGCCTACCTAGGTACCCGCGACGTACGTACAGCAGACGCTGATAAACAAATTAAATCACAAAAGATGTACCAAACATATAGAGCCATTGTATGCCCGAGATTGCGGTTTAATTGAATCTTTTCCCTCGGAGGAAAAAAACGCTTTATAAACGCGAGTTTTCGGTCAAGAAAAAGTAAATTATAAGTATTTCATAACAAAAGTAAGATTTTAAGTAAATTTTCAAAACTTTTCACTTTGTAGAAAACCTCGGGGAACAGTGCAGTTTTAATTATTTAAAGCATAGCTTTCCATAGAACTCTACATACAAAACACATTTCGTCTCGTAGATAAGCCAAACAATACAGCCTGTTTAGTACAGATGGTTATACATCAGTGCATACCATGTTTAGTAAAGCATGGTATGCACTGATGTATACCCATCTCTTTCCCGTTTCCTCCAGACAAACGGCTGTTTTCTCGAATAGCTATCTTTGTCCACAGGTCGACGCGTCCCGAGTAAGACCGAGCTTCAACGAACGTTTACTTCTTATTATACATTATCATATCAGCCAGTACGTACAATATAAAAGGAACGAAAGAAAATCATCATTTCATCATTGGATTTTCGTTTCAGGATAGGTCTTAGGGAAGCGATATTTGGCAAGTTTTCCTAATACTGGAATTAGGTCGTCTAGTGTGGGGAAATAGGAGGTATGTATTAGACCGTGGATATCGCGCTGTGACCTCGATATTTTCTGCTTCGTTTTGGTGCCATGCGGACTCAGTGCGCGCTTCAAGGAAAATGTAAATGATTAAATTGGAACAATATGCAAATCGCAATTTAAAGGTCGTGATAAAATAATAATAACTGTATTTTTATTTTCGTTACGTGTTTACCCTGAAGTCCGTAAAGTGTTAAGAATGAATCCTTCGACACCGTTTTGTAAAGTCGAAGTAATTGCTTAATTTATTCTGTTTTTTACTGCATTGCTCTTGTTACGAATAGATTAGATTAGATTAAACACTTTATTGTACACACCAAAAATAAAATAGGTACATTAAACGGCTTTCATGTCTAAGTGTTTCCGTATACAATGTGCGGTTTTATCGCAATAGCAAATCATGCTTCACTCTTCGCTACGTCACAAAATAAAATTATATTCTGAGAGGAGCAGACAAAATAATGCACCCGGATTTCCGTTAGCGAACAATTAATTCGGCAAGTTCCGTTTCGGTACTACGATGAATAGCCATAAATGAAGGAAACTCCAGTCAGTCTTAAAGTAAGGGCAGAAGGGCTATTTTGCAACTGAGGAAATTCTTGTAATGTAAGATAGATTTACCACCCAAAGCAAGGCACTCTTATGGCTGGCAACTTAAGTCTTAGTATTGAATAAAAATACAAAATTTTTGTAAAGCTAACAGTACCCATGGTTCCCGGTACCTCTATGCAAAGGAGGGCCAATATTTCATCGCTCCAACGTCTATTGCAGCACTATTATTACTGTGCATAACAATCACGACGCATATTTACCTCCTTAACATTTTGTACAGATCGTCTGTTTTTGTAGGGAGAGGCCGATGAACATTTACGACGATCAACTCTATTAATAATTTGATGTAATCGTTGTAATAGTCCGCCGCAATAATGAATCTTAGGAGGCCGAGCACTATACGAAATTGCTTTCCTACAAGACTACCTCGGTATTCTTTGCGCTTTTCGTGCGATACTGCACGACACGGAGCCATTCGTTTACCGTTCGTAGTTTATTTTTATTTCAAGGGCGCGCACCGAAAGGTACGGAAAGGCTAGCGTACTTATACATACATCCATAGCGTGTACACCGCTCACTTGACGCATTAATATGAAAACGTCTATGGACCGTTAGTTCTACATAGAGGTCTGGTGGTGCAGGCAATGTTATTCAGCTGAATATGCAATTAAATGTGGATAGTTTCAGCTTTCCAAAAGCTTCAAGAGCAAGGGAGACGCCCGACCCGCTACTCGATATTATATTGAACAAGTTTATAACTACACGTATTAGAAGAACGAGTTCCTACAACGTTTTCTCATTTCCCGGACGAAACTTTTCTAATATTATAGTTTCATTCATATTGTCGGTAGTTCCGCGGAGTTTTCTTCCGAGGAAAATGAAAGACTATTTCCATAACTATTATTTCGCTTTTATTGCTTTGTTAGTTTCTTTTTGCTTGAAATAGATTTGTTAAAGTTTCTTACTCTATCGCTCGGAAATAATGCTTGTTTGTTCTTGCAAATGAAAGCTGTACAAAAGTTATTATATGTTGTGTAATTTTAGTTTCTTTTGATTATTGTGCTACGGATAAAACAAAAAAGAGTTTTTTTTTTTCATAGAACATATTTAAAGAAGTTGCCTCTACAAAAATAGTTAGGTTTGGTATCAAGAGGCAGAGTATCAATGACACTCGATTAACAATTCAATTCAATGCATGGATGCATTGTTTACCTTTTTATTCCTTATTAATATGTAGTACCAGACAGCCAAAGGGCTGCATCAGATGCAAGTCTAACAAGGCATCATACTTTATAGCCTTGACCGCGGTGTAAGAGAAAACTAAAAAGAAAAGGACTCGATTCGAATGACGGTGTTTCGATTTAACAAATTGTTCACAATAATCGATTGTCATGTTTGATTGATATTACATACATTACTGAGGTGTTTTTCATATTCTGAAAAAGTTATGTGTGAGTAAATATGTTAATAAGTCTACCCCTTTAAATGCGAACTCGACAAGAACCTCACGCTCGTGGCATAAGAAATCGAACCGAATGTAAATGTTGATTTTTAATTATGTGGAGCCTTGCAATTTATGCAGGCCCTCGCCTCGCCTCAGTTTTCTGTATAAACAGCGAGAACAGCGCCATTTGCTTTCAAAATTATGCACAGAATAATAATAAAAAATGAACCACATTTCTCCAGTGTATTTTCATTACATTTCGTACCTATAATAAGGAAAACAGGAACAATCTGTCCGTGTTAGGACAGGTACAGTCTGTCGGTGTTTGAAAATCAACGCAACGCAGAAACGGATTTACTTATTCATAAGTTTCATTAAAGAAAAAGTTCTTTATTATGTCATCGTTGAACTTTTTCTCCAACAATGGTAGTAATTAAAAGTTGGCAGCACTGAGCGCTGACAGCGCGGGCGGTATTGTCGCGGCCGCCAGGGGGCGCCAGGGGCGCCGGACTCGTACAAAAAGGGCGGCAAACTTAACACAGATTAACAACTTCCGAGTTTTTGTTGCATCGACGACAAAAAGTAGACCATTCCATGCAGTATTTAACTTTTAATGAACTTTTCAAGAAAACTGGGTCGCTCTCTTTTGAAATTTTGAGTGGTGGTGTACAAAGTTGTGAACCTGCCATTTTGCTTTGTTACGTAGATTATTTTATAAAAATGCATCCACCTAGGTATTGGCACAAAAGTAATGTTAAGGTAAAATAGTGTAATTTTGACTCGCACATTGAAGGTTCCGTTACTTCGCATTGTAAAGATTTTGTGTTTGTCTTTGTTATTTAGGAAAAAATGTTTTCTTTCATTCTATTCGGGTGTTTTTAGCGGGAGTATGACTTACACATGGCCGGTTTTTAAAATTTATTGTCATACTATAGGGACTGCACCAAGTTCGACACTTATTACTAATTTTATTCATCATCATCATCATCAGCAATTTGACGCCCACTGCAGGATATAGGCCTCCTTCGTGGTTTTCATTACCATGAGGGGGTTTTGCCATAATCGCCACGCTTGGCAGGTGGGTTGGCGATCACAGTATGCGCCTGGAATCTCAGGAAGACGCTGCTGCCCGTCTCCTAGTAATTGATTTCCTGATATAGGCCTCCTTCGTGGTTTTCATAACCATGAGGGGGTTTTGCCATAATCGCCACGCTTGGCAGGTGGGTTGCCGATCGCAGTATGCGCCTGGAATCTCAGGAAGACGCTGCTGCCCGTCTCCTAGTAATTGATTTCCTTAGTCGCCTTCTACGACATCCACGGAAGGAAATGGAATGACCCTATTTTAATCCGGCGCCACACGGAATATATTTATTACGGTAGATAAAAAAACACGTTCAGTTATGGGGACCTTAAATTTCTATTTATAGGTAAGTACTTACTTATTATATTTTTCACTATTTTGGGCATAATCAAACATGTTTTATGAAAATTTCCGCCACCTATTACGATCAACAGTAAAAGCCCTCAGACGGACAGATAGCCAGACAAACATAGTTGGCACCCTTCGGGTACGGAACTCTAAAAAGGGTTAATTTATCTACGTACCTGAGCAATAAAAGCGAGACATGAACGTTTTAACGACAAGGTTTAAGATCATCCAATTAATTAGCTAAAAGAATCCAAGTAGGTATCAATTTAATCACCCAAGTAATACGTGACTGCGTTAAAGCCATAACCAACCATTTCCGAATATCATCTTACAAATTAATGACCACATGATACGGAAATTAAAGCCCGTACGTCTGGGGGCGAGCCCCCCTTTCGGGCGCTCGTGACCCCCACTGTTCCCCCCAAAGTGGGAGTAGGGGCTAGAATAGCAATCTAGGGGGCTCGAATAGTCTGGCTAGCTGAAATATCTAGCGTTGTGAAATGCCCATCAAGCCTACGAAAACGCATTACGCCTGTAGATGAGAAGGCTGCATATTTGACTAGGGTACCTATGTGCGTTGTGGAAACGTCTGACATGTTTATCTGGCACTGGCTAGACTAGACGATGTTTTACACAGGGTATTGATTTTCCCCGGATTGCAAATGAATCGCTGCATTCTGTTCTAAGGCTGCTATCTCTTAGTGTTTAGCCACAGACTCAAATGAAGCTATTTGGCCATTTTATTATCTGAAAAGAAAAACCAATTCTCAGAATATAGAATGTAAATGGAACAACAAAGTAGGCACACATATAATTGTATTATTGGGGAGGGTAGGCGGAGAGTGATATATTTATTAAGTTTAAATTGATTTTCATTTTGCCTGCCACGCATAGATTTCGCTTATGACAGAAGAACAATTCGTGTCGGTGTAGCCTAGCTGTCGTCTATTCTGAGTTAGTTCAAAAGTGCTAGCAACTATAGAACTTATTGGGTACTCTAAGCTTAGAGTTGGTAGGAGCTGATTTAATATTTCATGTCATCCACGTTACAGCAGAGCTGCGTTTCTTGGCTAGAATAATTTCTTGTATTTCTCTAAATATCCTGCCAACTTCAGCACATCAGATAGCCTTTTATATTGAAGCAATCCTTTCTTCTGAGAGATTTGTTCTGCAGTTATTCTCCTACGACGTTATCGTGAATATTTAATTCAGTTACATACTCTTTTTTATGAGATTTATGCCCTCGATAAGTTCAAGGCTGCTCAGGCATATTGGCTTTGTTTCTGAACACATCTTAAGTTTATTTACGAGGTTGTTCATAACTTCTCAGAGGAGGGCTATAACGTCGCAAAATTAGTTGCTATAAACTATAGGTTTCTCTTGGCTCTTGAAATTGCGAAAAAAGTTCACTTGTTTTATGCTGACGAATATAAGAAACAGTTGGTATTTTATTCGCGATTTCAGAATTGGTCTTCTGATAAAGTTATACAAAGTCCAAGTAGTCTGGCACACCCTGTACCAGAAGAGTGAAGAGTGCTCGATTGTAAAATTTTTGTAGAAGGTAGATAACTGTAATATTTTAGGTTCTGTTATTTATTCAAAGCATTCAAAATGACAATACTTAAGTTTATTTGGTACACATTTCTAGACAGATTTTAAAAATAGGGGAAGCGTGCAATCTAATAACATTCAGGAGGATAAATACAAATAGGAATTTGTCGTCATTCCTCAAGATACCAATTTTCAGGTCGCCCGATTGAATTTTGCGCTCGCTCGGGAAAACGTTGGTTGGTGGAGGGGTTGCACTAAATAAATATAACAGAAAACCTCCTTGAATACTTGGAATAATATATATATGTATATATCTATCTTGATAAAAGTTGAGGCCGTCCTCAACTTATTGTTGTTGTTGTTGCCAGCGACTTCGTTCGCGTGGACAAAATTTGTGACACTACAAATCTGTCCCACTGAACTATAAAGGTTTCCGGGATAAAAAGTAGCCTATGTGCTATTCCAGACAATATATTATATCTTGCCAAATTTTATTCAGACACATTCAGCCCCTATATTACGCTCACCAAATCCTGAGCGATTCCAATCGTCTAACTGTCAAATTCCATACTAATTTGACAGTTAGACGATTGGAATCGCTCAGGATTTGGTGAGCGTAATTAGGCCACTGCTGATCTGGCGTGATTGAGTAACAAACATCCATCTAAAAAATCTCGAGTCTGACTCCTGTTAAGGGTCCCAAACCAAAAGAAACCACAGTTTTACTAAATACGTATATTATGTGACAGTAACAACCCTCGGTGCACGGGTCTGACCTACACTTGTATAGTTTTATAACTTCCACACAACACAATCACTTGTCCTAGGATACCCTGTGCGATGGTAACCAGCCGGAAGCCGTTTGTACAAATCAATTATAGCGGGCTCCAGCGCGAATCGAACCCACGACCTCCGTCTTGGTGGTCAAACGTGTCACGTCGATGTCATGTTAGTCAAGAAAATAAGGCTTATTTCGCCTTGCATGGGGTATTGTCAGTTTTAGACTTTCTCTGGTTCACAGGAGGAATGGAAGCGCGCTAAGTTTCGCAAGGACTTTAAATTACCAGCGCCTTGGCTGTACCGAGTGTAAATGAACGTACGAGTATTTCCTGAAACCCACGTCTTCTCTGCATCGTTATGAACACTTTTTCAAAGGACTATGTCTCGAAAATCAACGGCTTAGAATGTAGATAGATATAGATAGATAGAGAACACTTTATTGGTGGAATTATATAAGCAATGCTCGGTTCTATCCGTAAGACAGCTATTTATTCTTTACACAATTTTGTTTAAACACTCCCAAATTGACTATGACCCTCAGCTTGAAACCAAAAGAAGAAAGCATGCAGTTTGCACAACAGTTTCCCTAAAAACCAAATTTTCTCATAAGTTATTCTGCTTTTTGGGTAGCTATTTGTATAACAAAGCAAATCTTATTTTATCAATATACCCACTTACCAAATACAGCTGCAAGAAAAAAGTAACAGACTGGTTGCTAACACTCCCCTATGATTCTACTGAAGATCTCTTAAATATAATTTCCTAACTCAACCTCAATAAGATTAAATTGTATTTTATTTATTGCACAAGGTGCTCCTTCATACACACATACACACACGCACACACACATACTCACACATACACTCACTCAACATGCATACGCTCATTAAATACGCATGCATCTTATGTTTCCATTAATTTAGTGTTTTAAAATTTATATTGTCTATAATAACACTGTCGGTTATAATTTCCTGTTAAACTTAAGAACTTTAAAAAATGTACATACAATTGAGAAACAATGCATCATAAGTTTAGTGAGGGCCTGGAGATCTGTCACACAGGATCTTTCCTAGTATGGACTCCAGCCTCTCACATAGGAATTAGTCCTGATTACTCAAATTGTACCTACTATATGTTTTGATACCTCTGTGAGAAGGAAATAAACGAAATAAACGAAATTACTTACTTACTATTGCACAACCAGGTGAAAGATATTACTAATTAGTATTAGTATTTTTTAGGAGATATTGGGTTTCAAATTTTTTGTTTAAGCCCTAAGGAATTTTATCGAAATTTGGAGCCTTTCTTCTAGAAACCGAATTTGAAATTTGGATGAGAAATGTATTTAAAACAACTGAACCTCAAAGAAGCGTAAGCTTTGTGTTAATTTACGCTCAGTGTCACAAGAACGCTGAAAGTTACTCGTCCATTGCGCGCTACTTTTTTTTAGTGGGTAACTCCAGTATAATTTTATGAATAAAGTAGTTTTTTTCTGTGTCCAGCATGAGTAGTGTTCGATTCGGGCGTATTGAACACCCTGTGCTTATAGGCGACAGTTTTGGCAGCTATAGCTGAGGGTTAGTAAATAATAAGTGACTTCAGTCAGACATCAAACAATCAACCAAGCTATTCCGGGCCCTGGAAATGTTTCAAGCCGCCAGTACGGAGCAGAATTTGGCTTCGTATAAGGAAACACATCGATACGATACGGAGAAACGACCCGGGCCCTCACGCATTGATATATAAATATTTAAGCCGCAATGAAGCTGGTTGTAGCCTGTTGTAGCGTTTTATAGTCGATCCCGGAACGCGCTTAATCCTCCTATAAAGCAGATTTTGGAACGCTCCCGACGGCAAATCCGCGATATATTAAAAGTCGACTTTTAAGCCGCTTTCCGTGTAGATGCATGAACGTAAAGGTACAGTCGGCAACTGTGATTACCTAGCACACTGTGAATCTTATGGTCCGAGGCATAAGAGCGAGTGTCGAACAAAAAGACTGTCGCTATAGGTGTCTCTATACAAACATAACACTAGTACATCAGTCTCGTAGTGAGCTGGTTATTGTAACCACTCAGGATTTTTTTATAGTCTAAGCTTGACGTTCATACCGACGCAACGTACGACAATGACGCTTTCGTATGGAAAAGTAAATATTGTTCTTCGAGCGAACACGCAACACAACAATAAAACCATATTGCGGACGCAAACTGAAAACCACACGTCCGCGCGACCGCTCTATTGAAAATAAATACAAAAATTAACATTTCTAGCGCCAAGGTAATAAGGTTGTCTTTACTGCTACTTTCTAGGGATCCGTACTCCAAAAGAAAAAACTAAACCCTTATAGGATCACTTTGTTGTCCGCCTGTCCGTCTGTCTGTCAAGACACTTTTTCTCAAGTTGAAATAATAATATAATAATAATAATATATATAATAATAATAATTTTTTTATTTTGAACCAAAACGTACATTAAAAATGACAACAATAGTTCGGTGCTAATCTATTGTACAATAGTCTTATCATTGCATCCTATCTCCTAAACTAGGCGAAAAAGCCTGTATCTTAGGAGAAATAATATTGAATATGATAGATAGATAGATAGAGAACACTTTATTGCACAACCAGGTGAAAGATATTACAAATAGTTTCTTATATTTAGGTAATAGTATACAATTGGCGGTCTTATCGCTTAGAGCGATCTCTTCCAGACAACCTTTGGATGGAGTGGATTGCAGCAACAATATAGTCGGTAGATGGATGTACATAAATAAGAGAATCTGAAATATAATGCTATCCGGTGCATGTGTGCTAATGATCCCACAGTCCCTTAAAAAACCGGTCAAGTGTAAGTCGGACTCGCGCACGATGGGTTCCGTACCATTATCTATACAACATTAGACACAAGAATCGAGAAAAAACGAAAAAAAATCACATTTGTTGTATGGGAGCCCCCCTTCATCATCATCAGCCATTTGACACCCACTGCAGGACATAGGCCTCCTTTGTGGTTTTCTATACCATAAGGGGTTTTGCCATTATTGCCACGCTTGGCAGGCGGGCTGGCGATCGCAGTATGCGGTTGGAATCTCAAGAAGACGCTGCTGCCCGTCTCCTGGTAATTGATTTCTTGATATTTTAATATTTTTTTATTTTAATTTAATTATTTACTTTAGAAGCGAATATAGAACTAAATATTCTGTGAATATTGCAAGCGTCTACCTTTTGCTGTTATTAATATCGTGCAAGAAACGGCTAAAAAATTACGTTTGTTGTATGGGAGGCCCCCTTAAATATTTATTTTATTCTGTTTTTAGTATTTGTTATAATAGCGGCCAAGGAAATACATCATCTGTGAATATGTTAACTGCCTAGCTATCACGGTTCATGAGATACAGCCTTGTGACAGAGAGAGAGAGAAAGACAGACAGACAGACAGACAGACAGATGGACAGACAGACAGACAGACGGACAGTGATGTCTTAGTATTAGGGTCCCGTTTGGCACATACACTAACTGTATGTGCTGTATGGACTGTATGTGTGCGTGTCTGCGTTCTTGCGTGTGTGCGGGTGTGTGGGTGTGAGGGTGTGCGCGTGTGGGCGTGTGCGCGTGCGCGTGCGCGTGTGCGTGTGCGTGCGTGCGTGTGAGAGAGAATAATAATAACTACACACCCTTTTGACCCGGTCCTAAACAAGGATACCCAGTGATAACGTAACCATGGTAAGCATGGTATAGGACAAAAAAACACCACCGCAATCGTTTGTCCATAACCCGTTTGTGAAAGAAATCGTTTGTGTAATCGTTTGTCCAGAACCCTCAGGGCACGAGTTCTACTCTCATTTGTTTTTTAATTCTTATATTGGTTGGGAGTGCGGTGTCGTACGTGCTGAAAATAGAGTTAACAAAGAAGATTCACTAATTAATAAAAAAACCTTACTTTGTAGAATTTCGAGTGCTCCGTGCTTGGCTCACGGTAGATGAAAATTAGCTGACCACTGGAGGAGTAGGCCTCTAGCTATTCTTCTCCGGGATTCAGGCGTGACTTTATGTATCGTAGGATCATTTCATAATGCGGATACTAGCTAATATCTCAGGATATTAGCGAAAAGATTGATATAAAAAGAACTACACAATTCATTCTCCATCCTCCTAGAATATTCGCTAAGATACGTGTCCGTTTTAGAATGTTTGTTGAGATTTCAAACATCCTAAAACGAACTCCTTACTGAGTTTAGATCCTAGCAAGATGGAAAAATAATTCTGTACATCTCTATTGTCTGTTTTTTCGCTAAAATCCTAGATACTAACTAAAAGTTAGTACTAGTTTATATTTGGGCCAGTGTAGCCAATAAAAGTAATTAAATAAAATCCGCATCTTCGAAGGATCCTACGACATACCTATGTAAAAATATAGTTTTAAACTCCCCCTTAAGCCCAGCTGTGACGTGGCCTTAAGCGAAGTCTACCTTCTATGCCGCTACTCATGTAGTTGTACGTGTCAACGTGGTGGCGAGCAAATTTATCGGCGCCCGGGCCACTTGTTGCGCGGATTCTTTCACGTCAGGATCACTGGCTCACCGCAGACCAGCTGTGGAGGGCGCCTGCCAGTGGTAATGTACTGATGTGACGCCGCAGGACTTAAGCTGGCTTCAGCTTCCAGAGATAAATTTATATGTAATTCTTTTTTTGAAATAAAGAATTTAAATTTAGTTTTTTTTTACACAGCTGAAATTTCTCTTTGAACCATAACATGCAGCTTGATGTTGGAACACACGAGTCAAGAGTCCAACTGGCACGCAGTAGTAAAAGTAATGTTTTTTTTTTTGGGCGCTAAGTCTACATACACATACATACATACATAAACTCACGACTGTATTCCAGAGAGGTAGGCCGAGACCAGAGACTGCCACTTGCCACGATCTGACAGATCACTTTCGCTTCCTCAACATTGAAATCTAAGCGCTAAGTCTATGAGGCGCTTTATTTTCATTAGTGGAGAAAACCACCACGAATGATACAACATGATATTTATGTTTTTTAACTTGTTAGGTTATGACCTTGAAAAGAACAATTAAAAACCATTCTTATGGTGGCCCGATCGGGTCCTTTAGAATTCTACAGATTAAACTTAAGCAAAAATTTCATTAATAATTTAATAATTTCAGTAATTTTATCAGTAAAAGTAGCGCTAGTTAACTCCTTTTAAAGCCATAATCACTACTCCGGGAATAGGTGAATTAGTGAGGTGTACGCCTGAATACCTCGGAAACCCAAGTTTCCTCATCATGTTATATTTACTGCTAGCGATTCCCTAAACAAATTTGGAATCCCTCATATACAGATTTTTCAGATATTTTCTTTCGTGGTGGAGATTTTTTTTACTGTAAGGCTCTAGCGACCGAGTTTCGACTCTTCGAAAGTCATAGTACCCGAGTGATCCTTTTACATATTTGTGTAACACGATCGCTTACCCGAACAGAATATGTTCAATTTTCCAACATGTTCCTGTACGAAGCGGCAGCTTCCTACCAACATCCATGTGCAGTAATATATCGATTTTCACTGGAAAATGTTGGAATTAGAACTGTATTCCAAAGGGGCCCAATTAGTACTGGTACCCTTAAGGCTGCTTTCATTTTTGGCATGCTGTCCCGCTCGCACAATCTCACCTTTTCAATGATTGTAAAAAATCTTGTATACTTTTGTTAAATGTAGGCTGAGGGTTTGATAAATACTAAAACGGACGTAACAGCAGCTTAAGACGATTAGAACTGCCCCGGTTATAACTGTACCCGTAAAGACGTCCGACGTAACACGACACGCCTAAGACAAAAAGGGCAACTCTACACACCCCAGGTCGATCCGTCAACCCCTAAACCCACAACTGTTGCGCGTCCCCGACGGTGTAATCTCCAGCCTGTCATTGTCTTTATCTATTAGCATCGGCGCACCGCGGTCTTAAGTGTCAATTTGTGGAGACCCGAAGGAGATTCGCTGGTGAGCAGAACTGCGTAGCTTTAACCTTTGTAGGTAAACGTTTGTATTTTAATTGGTTTACTTTCGGCTAAAGAGGTTTTGCGTCACCAGGGTCCTATTTTATAGAACTGCAATTCAAGGTTTACTATGACAGGTCGATCTACATTGCAAAGTCAATTAACCCACAGATTAAGCAGGAAGACTCAGCTACGCAATGTACACTAACTTGTCTAAATAAATTGTGAATTGTAGTTTTACGAAACACGGCCCAGTGGTTCTAAGCATTTATCGAGAGGTCCCAAACGATCCCCATTGCACTCACTCCTCTAAAATGTATTCTTGTGTAGTTGATTAGATTTTTCATAATTCGATCATTTTTCAAGTGTCAGTGCTTATTTACTGAAATTGACCACTGACAGTCCTGAAGCTTTTAACTTTCTCTAGTGAGCATTATGAATTGTTAACAACCCAATGCCATTTTGAAGAGTCCTTGAGGTGAAACGATGGTACAGTGGCGTGAAATTCGAAAGTTTTAAGGTTTTTCCAATTTTGTACTTAAATATGGCTAGCATTATACAACCCTAAACGATTCCCGACAGTAAAACAACTTAATAAGAATGACTTAGCTCATTTGGTGCTTTGGGTCAAACCCCTATGGTATGATCTAATGAACCAACGATCAGTTTTCCGGGCACAGCAGCAAATCAGCTAAATTATTCTTATTAATGTGTAAAGAATAATAAGGAAAACAGTGTTATATTCTTTAAAAATCATTTAAAGCTATACAATAATAGCGTAGGGACACAACATAAACTCACGCTTGTATCCCAGAGGGGTAGGCAGAGACCAAGGTCTGCCACTTGCCACCGTCAGCTACAAAATTGAAAGAAACCATGAACGTTGTGATATTCCCGCCACCCTACTGAGCTGCAGCTACTACTGAGCCTTAAGAGTCAATTTGCGGCAAACACTTGTTGACTCGCCCCGTGGGAGCTAGAAGTGGCTGGGCTGGGAGACAGCTCGGAAAATTGGAGCCCGGCCGCTGGTGAGTTTTGAACATATTTATTTCGGTGGTCGATAACCGATGCACTCACCCAAACAATTCTGTATGACGCTTGTAACGAGCACTTTGCTTTGTGCCAGGCGTTCAATTTCAAGACTTACAGCTTAGCCTTAGCCTGTGGGCTTTGGGTTTTGTGTGTTCTGTGTGAAAGATATGTTTGTAATGAACTGTGTAGCCAAATTGGTGGCCAACCTCCGCCAGCAGACGGCACATAAAGGAGAATGATATTTGTAATACATCTTACTTAATTAGTCAGCAACAAGAAATCTAAGAAACTACTGAGCAGTTTGGCAACTTTTGTCATCATCATCATCATAAGCAGCCTATATACTTCCCACTGTGGGGCACATGACTTCTCTCAGGGAAAGAGTATGGGCTTAATCACCACGCGTGCCCACCCCGGATTGACGGAGTATGTCAATTTCAAGCGCTGAGGTATGTGAATAGCTCAGACACTCAGGTTTCCTCACGATCTTTTCCTTCACGTTTAGCGTATAGTTTATAGTCCTCCTACATTTGAGAACGTTCACTTTCCTCAGTTTCCGTAATAAAACCATATTCCTCGCTTTTCCAATAATATTCAAGGCGCACAATCTAGACCCGTTGTCTGCCGCGTCCCTGTATTGGCTCGTTAGTACTGCACTTGGGAACGCAGACATCGCCAGCAATGTATAGCTAACACTGTGTTGTGCGCAAAACTCTGGCTTACAATGAAAGAACAGCTTCAGATTTGTATAAAAAAAATATTTGAACTTAAAATTTCGTAAGCACTACACAGGTTTCGTTCTACTCGCCACATGGCCAGCTTGTACATACAAGCTCTTTAAATAAGAGTACGACCTGGTCGGACTCGTCCGACAAAAAAACAAGTAAGTGATTCCGGAAATAAGTTAATAATAAAAATAAAAATCGATTGTTGAACAAATTTTTATTCAACAATGTTTGTTGATTAAAGAAAGGGGCTAGACATCTATTTGCCTCTCACTGATACAATTTTGCCATCTATATTGTGTGAGCGAGAAGCAAATAGTTCTTTTTTAGTTTAAAATATTTTTGGAACGTAACTTAATAATTGTTGCCGAGGGTAGTAAATGAACAGTTAATGCTTTCAAAAATACGCCTGTCACCGGCAAAAAATCACGTTTGTTGTACGGGAGCCCCCCTTAAATAATTATTTTATTTTGTTTTTAGTATTTGTTGTTATAGCGGCAACAGAAATACATAATCTGTGAAAATTTCAACTCTCTAGCTATCACGGTTCTTGAGATACAGCCTGGTGACAGACAGACGGATGGACGGACGGAGGGATGGACAGACAGACAGACAGCGAAGTCTTAGTAATAGGCTCCCGTTTTTACCCTTTGGGTACGGAACCCTAAAAAGACTATACAGTGGGCATTCCCAAATAATAAAAATTACGATAATAATTTATGTAACTTACAATAAGCTGGATGTGTTACAAGTTAGGTTTATTCTTTGGATTTATTAGTTTAGATAGTAGATAGAGCTTTACTAGAAGACTTGAAGGTGTTATTCGATCCGTTTTTGAAATTAATCATACTACACTTATATATACTAAACTATACATTATTAAATCTAATAAAATTCTTTAGTCCTTGCTATTGATCGACAATTGATCAACTTTTACATTTTGCAGGTTGGACCGTTTTTATGTGAAAGGCAGAGAGCCTAATTTAGATTGACATTTTGAAGATCGATGTGCTTGTTGTAGTTTGTAAGTTTAGTCGACAACATAACAACCTTTACATTTTAGTCGCTAAGTCACCAGTAACGTAACTGAGTAAAGTGCACGCATGTAAAGATTGAAGTACTGTCGACTGTATATACAATGCAGTATATAATTTTCACATTGATTCGAGAAGAATATTGAGTTTCTGTACTTTAAGTTCCAGTCTGCGTGTGTGTGCGAACTCGGTACAGGCGTACCAACCTAGACGCTTTTCAAAGGGGATTCTCGCGCGCTTTTTTATTTTTTATTTTTTGGAGGTTTCGCGCACGCTGCCAAAGGCTTTGACTTTAATTGCCTTTTAGGGGAAGTAATTCGGTAAAATGATTTCGTTGTTTTTCACTTCTTTTACGGGTTGCCGATCTACTCTGTTCTTAGACCGAATTTAATTTGGCAGGTTTATGGCGCTGTTATCTGAAAGAAGATATTTATCTGAGAAAAACAAATACCGCTCGGCAACCATCTGGGGAAAGAGAATACCTAATTCTAAATTCAAACATATAGACCAGAAATATTTACATACCCTTTCGATTTAGATTTTTTATCAAGATTCGCTATATTTTGAGTATATATGTAGAGAGCAATTTGAACATGTCCCGTTTCTTATTTTGGCTGTAATCAGGGAAGCAATTCGACTCGCCGTGTGCTGAATAAAATATTTAACATCACGCCTCCTTGCTTTGCGTACAAGCCCAACGAAGGAGAGTTATGAATTTTAAATGTATATTTACGCTGAAAATTCCAACGTCAAATGAAGCAGGCGAGCGAAGGAAAATTGCTCCAAATCTAGTGTCTTAAAAATTTGCAACGAAATGTCTAAGTATGTAGGTAGGAGTGCAATTTAATAAAAGTTAGGTAATAGTTGCGATTAAGCACCCAATAAAGTCTGAACTCCCACCTCGCCACCCGCCCGTTTAATTCCCACCCTTTTCACTGAAAAATCGGCATTTGGGCTTCCGAAACGTTTCTGTGAAAAAGTGCGTGTTTTATTGTCAAAACATAACCTATCCGAGCACTCGTGCTGCGTCGCGCCGGCTATTGTGTTAAGAAAAAACAATAATAAAGTCTCGGCGAATATTGATCGCGGCTGTGCGCGTGCGCGTTGCGGGCGAATTTGCAATTACAACCGGGTCGCTGTGCAAACGCCCGAGTTTATAATTCGAACGCGGACTCTACCGGCGAAATTTGCGTTTGCTGCGATCGGGAGAGAGAATGACAGGGCTTTCCTTAGACAGAGACAGAGGAAAAATAAATTCAAATTACCCAGCGCCATTTTAGAGTAAATATGCTGTCCTGCATTGTTTTTCCCGATGCGTTTTATATGTTTTCCACGAACGCAAAAAAGTATAAATATCAATAAAACGAAAGTTTGCTTGATGTTCGAAACATTTATTTATGGCTCGAACGCGAAGTAAATTGCGGAGGAAACAAAGTTAAAGAATTTATTACGTACGTACTTTGTGAAACTTTTCCTCCATTCTCATAATTTTTTCAAGAAAAAGGGGAACATTATGGTGAACGTAGCCTGTACGATCTATGATATTTCATCTCTATTGAATCGTCGTCGGTGCAATGCGAGCGCGGTATAAGTAAATTGCCAATCAAGCGATAAATGGGAATACGTGGATCAGAATTTCTGTTCAATAGTGTAGGTGCACATAGATGTCTACCTAGATAGGCTAGGAGGAAGTGCAAGTGCAGTAGGGTGGGAGCGGGGGGAGGGGGGGGAGTCTCGTTGCCATGGCAACGGCAAGATGGCGGCTCAAAATTAGTCCGTCTGCAGGCTGCTTTATGTGCTCCGTCTTCATTATATAGATTTCAATTTATTCGGAAATTGAGCTCGTGAATTTCGTATTAGTTTCGCAAAGGCTTGCATGTTTAGTGCCTGCCTAGAACTTAAATGGTTTATATGCATGATGAGGTTTAATCCCTCTTTTTAGTTTTGATGTTTCTTCGCGACTTCCATGCAATTAATTATGATTTTCCTCACTTTCTTAACCGATTATACCAAATTAGTCGAAAAATACTAAAAGTCTTACTCAAAAGTCACACCACAAAATAAATATCTGTTTAAACACGCGCCTGATATGAACTTCTTTTAAAAAGTTAGGGCACCGGCCTCTCAGAAAGACAGAATGGGCTTAATCATCACACGAGCCCACCGTGGATCGAAGGAATGTGAACAACTCAGACACTTGGATGTTTCCTCACGATGTTTACCTTTAGTGTTAACGAGTGATAATCACAAATTTTTGTAATTTTAGAAAACAAATTTGTTGCTGTACATAGGTACCGGGATACGAACCCATTACTTATTATTCTAAGGCGACTACGCAGCACCGTCTTCCTGAGATTCCAACCACACTGCGATCGCCAACCCGCCTGCCGAGCGTGTCGATTATGGCAAAACTCCTCATGGTTATGAAAACCATGAAGGAGGCCTATGTCCTGCAGTGGGCGTCAAATGGCGATTACTTGTTATTCACCATCATCATTATTACGCATCGAGAATCGCTCGTAGCCCCGGCTGCCTGAGTGATCTTAAACGATCACGAAGGTTAATTCAGTGCATGGATGGGTCGCCGTCTATGCCTAACGCTAGTGGCATTTTTCCGAGCGGTTCCGTGCTTCGCAAGGCACGTTAAGCTGTTGGTGCCGGCTGCCGTCGACAGATGGCAGTCGTTAAGCCAAGTCAGAGGCCTTAGGGCGGCTTGACAACTTCTGACAGTAGATGAGCCACTAGTCTACAAGCCTCCACCAATCCGGACTTGGCCCCCGTGGTGGAGTATGGCCTATACCTTCCTCAGGGAAGAGACCCGTGCCCCTCGGTGGGGACATAATGGGATGATGATGATTATTACGCAAGCAGAACAAGTACGCGCTTGTTAGTCGCAGGTTCACAAAATATGCAGCACTGTACTAATAGCAAAAGTTTTTAGTAACATTTTAATTGTTCTTGTTTGTATCCAATTCAATGTTTTTATTTTTTCCGTGATGTTATTGCTTAAATAACGAATTGTTTAAAATACTTGTATATACTTCGTATGTATGAATTGTTATTGAAACGCATAGGTTTTCACTGTAATGTTATGGAATTTAAATAAATAAATAATAATTAACGAAACCCGGACTTGTGTACTCGTAAAACTTGTTGAACTTGTACCTACCGTTATTGTTAGAAGTACACTAGAAACATTAAATGTAAGTATTTAATTTTACGAGAAAGGTAATTTGGAAAGAAAAATACAGCTCCGCAGTGTAGGCACCCGCTACGCACGTGCTACGAAATCTCGTAGCGAATATTTTTCAAGTGTTTCGCCTTTGTTTTTAATAATGAATATAGCTTTTTTTAGTACATTTTTTCGCAATGTTTGGATTTGCGAGGCGTGATAGTTTTATTTTTATTCTTGGGAAATAAGCGGTACATTGGTTAGATGGTACTAATTGAACATTACAAAATACATTTTGTTGTGTTCAAATTATGTGCCATCTACAGAGATAAAATACAGCTCAACGGCAAAACAGCAAAAACGGACAGCCGTTTAGCATCTTCTTAAGAAAATTTCGGATGGCAAGAGCTGGATGACAGTAGCTGTCAGTTCGAATGATACATCATCATCATCATCATCATCATCATCATCATCATAGGCCTCTCCTATAGCACGCCAATGAGCACGGTCCTCGGCTACTCTCATCCAACTCTTGCCAGCCGCCCTGCGAAGATCAACGCTCCACTGAGTCTGAGGACTTCCCACACTACGTTTACCGATCCGCGGTCTCCACTCGAGAACTCGTCTACCCCATCGGTTATCATTTCTTCGGATAATATGGCCGAATGATACATTCGCTTGTCTACGCATACCCTGCAATTCTGTTTTCGTTCATCTTACCCCTTCTATTTTCCTGGCTAACAAATATTGTAACTCTACTTTCATCACACACATTTGCTTGTCCCATACTAAAGAGATAATAAAACTACCCACATAATAGAGTCTTATACAACAGGTCCCAATTCCATAGAACTGCAACTTTCTTTTATTGTTTACAATGAAAATTCGATGTACATTGCATAGCCGAGTAAACCCCAGATTGACAATTGGGATCACTATGTACATAGAATTGTAGTTTTAAAAAATGCGGCCCCGGTGTCCTATTTTAGAAGTGAGCCGACTCTGCAATGTTTGGTAGCTCAGCAGCCACAGTTCATTGCAGGAAAGATTTATTGCAGTACCAATAGAAAGAGCATCGAAACACTGACTTTCATGTCACCAAGTACTGAAGGCAATCTGAAGTTAGATAGAGAAGACTTTACTGTACATTAGAAAGGAAATATAGATTAGTCTGGATCCGCGTGCAACCCCAACTTTAAATATAGATACAGGTAGGATTCAAAAAAATTTTCATCATCATCATCATTCAGCCACGAGAAGTCCATTGCTGGACATAGGCCTCCTCGATGGATTTCCAAAAAGACAGCATCCAGCATCTGCCTGCCACTTGGATGAGGTCATCTGTCCATCTTGTGGCTGGTCGTCCTACGCTGCGTATGCCGATATGTGGTCTCCATTCGAGAACAAAGTTTTAAACTCAGTTTTAAGTGAAATACTAGTTAGCAAAATTTAAGAGGTGTGGATGGCGGTGGTAACGCTGGTAGCGTTTGGTGCATTAGTTGCTTCACACTCATGTGGCTTAGAGTTTGCATTCCGGTAGGATATGTCTTTGATTTCCTAAGATATGCACTATGTTAAAGTGGAGATGGACAGGGCACGTAGTCAGGCAGCTGGACGGTGTCGGTAGAATAAGGCGGCCAGTGGTGGCCGAGATTGGATAAACTATCGGTAGGCATATATTTTAAGGTTTCAATAGGCCCGCGTAGCCCACACCCACATTTCAGAGTGGGCGCGTTGCCCCCTAAGCCGTAAGGTCTACGTACTTAAGATCACCATAACTCAGACTTGCATAGTAGACACTTGTCTTAAAACTTGTCTTACACTTCTTTGGATTTTTCTTCAAGTTAGTCTCAAGTATTTCCTCCGACCTTCCACTTTAACTCACTAATAAGCCCACTCCAAAAGCACAGTCCCCCTGCCTACCTACCTCCTGGCCGCTGCACAATGCTACAAATGAGCGATCTCGAGCAAAGTTTCCCTGAACAGAGATCCTTCTGGAAAAATGCTGCCGATCGCAATCTTCTGAAAATGTCCTTGTTAGTTGGAACTAGATGGTTACTACGCGCAGCGCGACATTTTACAATCAACTTTAACTAGGTACATTTATCTAAAGCAACGAAATCTCCATCTACGTCTAAAAAGGAGTTCTAGACGTCCGTCATTACAAACAACGTTTATTATGGATTTTTTAAAGTCTTTTTACGTCCCACTGCAGTGCACAGGCCCTGTCTCAAAGAGAGAGTAAGGACTTAATTACCACGCGTCCCCACCGCGGATTGGCAATTTCAAACACTGAGGTATGTGAACACTTCAGACACTCAGGCTTCCTCAGGGTATTTTCCTTCAAAGTTAGCGAATGGTATTGCTACTATGACTTAACTATTACGGATAAAACTTTTAAATTGCGAAAAATATATGAACTCTTCCATACATTTCTCTCACTGAGAGAAGGCCTATGCCCTACTACACCACGACTTATATAGGCTATATAAAAATACATTTCAGCTACTACGTTACCATCTACAGCATTAAAATGTATGGAACAGCTGATGAATATTTCGCGATTTTGAAGTTTTCCCTGCAGTTGTTCGCATTGACATGAAGAACCTCCTTTTTCGAAAAAGAGAGGCTATATGTACCGTTCACACAACGTTCGCACATCGGCCTTAGTAAATGTATAAAACTACCAGTCCCCTGATGTGGTGCAGTTATGCATGTTATTACATTACAAATATATAGCCTAATGTATTTGTAATGTAATGTGAAACCAGCCTTATCATTTCTGAAAAAAACACGGAATGAAGCGCATGAAACGCATAAGAAAACCCGTGTCGACTCCTTGTGATTCCCAGACAGGGACCAGACGTTCTCTGAATGTGGCGAACTGAAAACTTCGACTTAAAGTTCCGGACTTTAAGGGCGTGGAAGTGCATTAGATTATTAGCTCAACAGTTAGGTTAAGTATTTCGTAGGGGGTATCGCCTGCTCGGGTTTTGTTGTTATTTTTATGTCTGGACGGATTTTTTTCCTCTAGGGATTAAGAATTATCTGCTGGCTGTAACACCCCACCCCCGTAAATTAGAGAATTAAACCCCGACGAGACGATAAAATGTAGATACTATGATGCAAAACACTCTAATGGCCAATTGTGATCGTCTAGTTTTATTTAGTAGAACCCTGCGTTGTGATCGTATACGTAACCCTAGCCCTTTTAAGGTATCTGAGATTGAAAGCAAATGTTTGAGCGCAAAAGTATATAATTAACAAATAAAGATCTAGTTAATTTTCTTAAATTGAAATTAAAGGTCGAGTTAACTCGGTTTGATATCAAGGTTAAGTAGAGAGGTTGAGTTTATTCCGCCCTATATTGAAAAGGTTAAGTAAAGACCTAACAAGAATGAAAATTAGAAGTTTTAATGTTTAAGTGTTGAATAAGTTTGCTATTTAAAGTAGAATATGAAACAGGTTAAACCGGTATGGAACACTGTGTAAGAACAGATAAAAGAAGTAGGTCATTATAACAATATTATTGTTAATAATATTATTATAATGTTCAACAGATTTTCGTCTCTAATGTCCGCTAGTAATTTGATTGAAGCAAAGACAAATAAAAATTATAAGCATGAAGCGCAGTTAGTGCAGAATGAAGTTTAAATTTAAGGTATTTATAATATAATAGATAAAGTGAAAGTTAACTAACACAAATCTAGTTAAAAGTACTTGACTCAGAGACGGGATCCGGACTAAAAGAAACTCAGTTCTCCAACCAAAGGCTGGGTCTTTCACACCGTATGCTCATCATTGTCCCACTGTACATAGTTTTATCTATAACTAGATTCATGGATATACATAACATTTCAATTGCGTTTGCCAAATGCAGACAATTCAGTGAAAACTGACCGTAGGAAGATTTATAAAAGGTGCTTTCAACGTATGACCAGTCATCAGGTCGTAGAATAGTATAGGGTTGTGATATCAAAGGCATGGTACATCGGAGAAAATTCAATCCGGAAAGCCTGGATATAATGGATGACTGGTCAAACGAAGTTTTAGCAATTAGCGAATAACGCTCATTGTGTAGAAGTGGTCAGCCTCACTAAAGATTGCAAGCATTAATAGCAGCAATAGCACAAATGTTTAAAAATAAGCAATTGTAGATTGTTTGATCCAATGAAAGGAAATTATTCCTTGAAACTCTAAGTAGGTAGATAACTGTCGTATGGTCCAGCCATTATACACAAAACTCAACGGGACAGTATCAAATACCTAGGAGATAACTCTACTAAAAGTATGCAACCCGGACGTGTATGTTGGAAAAAGTCTATTCAAGACGTCACAACAATGGACTGAACAGACGAAGTCTATCAGAGCTCCAAGCAACAAGTATCGCAAACACCATTAGATCAAACAAGGCAGAGCACAAAATATTATTGAAGTAAAGAGATAAGCAAGTTTAAATATTATTCAAATTAAAAGGTTTACGCCTTAAAATCTAACAACCACAACATTCCATAACGGTTTTTGTCATAATGTCAATAAAGACTATTTTATTTATCGGATCCTTCGCCCTATAGCATACTTATTTCCATTGCTCGATAGATTGTTAAACTCTCAATATAAAACGGCACTCAACCTCAACGCTATAAGGATAGATTCACGTAAGCGAGATGCGGTGCAAAATATTGAAGGTAGATGCGTAAAAAGATAATCAGTAATACGTAGGTTGTTAATCAAGGTTTTAAAAGATAATGTCGATGAAGATTAGGTTTTATTACATCTAGGTTTTATATTAATAATAATTTGATGTCATTTTCAGACCTTCCAAATCAAAGGTTCGATAGGCGAGAAATCAAAGTTCAGTAGATAATTTTAATGTACGTAAACAAGGCACGAACTTACAGCCTTACTTATTAGATCTTCGTTTACAAGTCAACGCCAACATGGTATCATAGTTTCTAACGTCCAACAGGACTCGAACCACTACGTTTTCATTAATAAGATGCCGTAGCAACCTAAGCAGCGGAAGAAATTAGAGCAAGTAGCTAAACGTTTCATTGATTTATGTTTGAAAAGTTCCGTAAACGAAAATAGTAAAGTACTAGATAATTAGCAGTCACCTTTAATAGTTGGATTAAAAGGCTAGAATAGTAAGGTAATAGATAGTTAAGAGACACTTTTAGTATTTTGAGAATAAAAGCTAGCTTACTGAATATATTTCATTTATATACAACAAATTTCACTGTTCATAATAAGAATGGAGCAATAAACATCTAACACATTTGGCACTTCTGATTAATTAAAATTTGGTTGTCTACTTTAGCTTTTATTTAATTACTTTATAGAATTTTATCAGAGTTTATTTATTTTAACGGAATTTAATGTTTGCTTTGCACAGGACGTTACAAAATAATATTGCTGTCAATATTGGAAAATAAAGCTATTTGATTACTTATTTTTGGTACGGAAATAAATCGCTATTTACTGTCCTACTTAATGACCGCATTGCTAAGGTGGGGAATCGGGGAAATACTTACGCTCATCATACAACTGGATACCCTGAAAGAAAAGGGGGAGCCTGCCTAATTCTTCCCAACCCCGTAAGCTAATTTCACCACCCATCAATTGTTTCAGCAAAGCAAACCCCATTTACATTTAATCGTGTATATGTATGAGTGCCTATGGTGTCTCCCTAGTCACAGCTATTTCCTACTTCTATCCTCCCTAACTCCGGAAACCCAGACTGTTTCAAATCACTCGGTAACTTGACACAGTTAGCTTTCAGACTTTCTGGCCGGCCAGAGTGTGTAGCCTAGGATGTGTATGCGCGGGTGGTTTTATGGGTTCGGTAACCACCCGCAAGGTAAGAATATACGCAATATAATACATAAATATGTTATGGGTGCAAAGTGCCAGAGGGCTAGAATCGTCTGTCACTCAGGGTAAGCAGGGGGAAAATTGCTACACCACGAATGCTAACGGAAGAAGATCTAACACCGCATTCACAAGAAGCGTTTTAACCCAATCTCCATACAAGATAATTAATATCTAATTATCTCAATTCAAAATTAATATTATTATTTTATTTTTTTACTAAATTAAATTGGGAACGCCTCCGGTGAAGGGATTCTTTAAACCTTTCGACCCAAGCAGACTCAGATTCAGCCGTAGCATAGTAAGCAGAGCTAGATTTTGGGTTCCTTAGTCCATTAATTTAAACTTCTTAAGGCTCCCAAGTGAATTCGCTCTAAATTCACACGTTTGTGTACTGAAACTCAATTACCACTAGCTAGTGGAATTAAGTTAAAGTAATAAGTAGAATTAAATTCGAACAAAACTCTGAAAGCTATGACGCAAGCATGATACGAATAACCTCGTGTGGCCTCACCGAGCCTTGGTTATTTGACAAAGGCTGGACACACGGACTATCCTTAGCATACCTTTGTCACCGAGAGTTCACCTTTGTACAAATTTATTTCCCATAAACGTAGTACTGTGGAGAAAAAGGATTAGTTCACATTTTATTTCGCGGAAGCTACCCTAATTACTGAGGCTGAAAACCCTATTTTACGCGGAAAACTTCTAACTAAATGTACGAAAGATTCAGGAACCGAAAACCGTTTCTAACCTTAACACTTTTACTTTCAAATCAACTCCCTAGCTTCGAGAGCAACTCTAAACCTGAAACTTCACACCAGAGCTGATAGTCTGGGACGCGATGCCCACAGATGATGTTAGGTAACAAATCCAAAGCCACTCTCCTATTTTCGAATTTCAATGCAAACAAAACTCCCTAATGCTAATAAATTCGCTGAAAATGGCGAATTTCCCTACGAGCGTAACGGATGTATTTACTGTTCAATTCTCTAGTCTGGAATCGCCCCGCGCGTCTGGCCCTCGGCCTTTTTATACGATTTCACTCAGATTTAACCAGTCGACCTGACACGTGAAACAATAGTACGGGTTCATAAATAAGTATCATCCTTATTGGTTTTAGTCGGGTGGCGTGATCTTTTATTGGCGCCGCTCTGTCCGGGAAAAAAGTAACTTCTGCGCGAATACCCGCATCTACGAGCGGGTAGAAAAAGATTTTCGGTGCCGGCTCCGACCGCTTGTTATTCTTAGGCCGTTTGTCCACCGCCGCCGTCACCGGGACGTCACCGAGAACGAGATTATTTCGGGCCGAGTTTAAGATGAAGTGACGGCGATCGTGTGTCCACCGCGCCGATATATCAGTGGCTCAGTTCTAGAGCTTTGTTGTACGTGGTACAAAACAAAAACCGGGATAACGGCGCGGTGCGACGGTAGTTTGTGGACAAGTTCAAACGTGTTTTGTATTGCCGGCACATCGGCCCGTCATAAAACCGTGCCGAGTTCTAGCAGTCACACCGAAATACTGGAAACATCGGTGGCCAGGATGACGGCGCTCGGGTGACGGGTGTGCGATGGACACATGGCCATATTAAATGTATGTATCGCTAAATCGGCGCCGTCATCTCGTTCTCGGTGACGTCCCGGTGACGGCGGCGGTGGACAAACGGCCTTAGGATATAAGTTCAATTTATTTAACTAACTCGTTATTTCTTAAATATTCCCCACCTTTCAGTCTTAATTATACGTTGAGAGTATGCTACACAGGCAGGTCCGTTACAATCAACCCCCAAAATTTGTAGAAGAACCGACGAATACAAATTTTATACAAACAAGGACATGGTACCTGTGATAGCTCTCACAATGGCCCCTATCTTCTTCTAATATACCTGTTGCAATATTGTCCCACATGTCTGTCATGGTGTGTGTGTATTTAAACCAAATACTTCAGATATTTTTCAGTTACAAAGTTTAGATAACGCAGCCTGAATTAATTATCTCAGCATCCATGAATGGCCTGTCAGTCAAAACTCCGTAATCAACGACCCTGGTTGTGAGGCAGAGTTACCGAAAGTCAATCCGGTATAAATTACGTCCTTTGGCTGCCCCAACGTCAGGCACGGCTTTCGTGTGAGAGAGGACGCACCCTAAAACGTAATTTCCGTCTACGAAATTCCGATACTAACAATCAGCAAGCTTTCCAAGTCCACCGATCTAATAACCAAACAGTCATTATTTCTAACCTTTCCATTTCAAATATCATTATATTTGGAGAATGTGCAGTGTTTAATTCCCGTGTAGAGTGAAGGTTCCAAATACCAAATGATACTATTTAAACTAAATGATGCTTTGCGTCCAGCAAAGGAAAACGGTATTTGAACCCTTTTGAGGTGCGTGTATGTCGGCATGGGACCGTACTACGACAGGCTATCTACGTTTAACACTTCGCCAAACCTTAGGCCTCCCAATCATTCCCCACTTTCACACTCTTCTTTTGCACGCCATACTTCAATCATCTCTCATCGACTCAAATCAATCATACCCTTCTGCATACTTAGTTTTATTACTATTTGTTCAATTTTACAACGAAGATCTAAAGATTTAGCGAACAGCGATAACCGTGGATTTATTTTATTTTGTTGTAACCTAGCGAGTTTAATTTATTTTATAGGCAATACTGAATATTATTTATAGAAAGTAGTCGGAAGTACTTATCTCAATAACCGTTTTGGAATGGATTGTGATAGAATTTAAAATTAAAGTAAAATACCCTTAATTAACTTATAGTTTAACATGCGGTTACCTCTCAAAACCAATACCTTATTACCTTTCAAAACCGTTTTAATTACCTGGTTTAAGAAGTACAGTCAAGGACGAAAATTAAATAATCAACTTTAAATCCCGATTAGATTGATATGCTTCCGTATTTTATTAAAAATAAAATTTACATAAATTAAAATCAAAAGTTTGGCTTAATGAGAATGTTCAATTATCTACTTTTATCGTTTACTGTACGCGGATGGTTAAATAAAACGAAGTGTTTATTTATTAATTTTTTTATTTTGTTTTTTACTATAAGTACGCTAAGAATTAAAATAAAACAAAGGTTTATGTTTTTTTTTTTTTAGTTTATTATTAATTAATTAGTCTATTATATTTATTACGAAATTTACGAATTGTCGTGAATAAAATATAGGAAATCCCTTTAAATCAACGAAACTTTAGCAAATTGAAGAAATCCGAACTCTAAACGAATCATTATAATAAATGAATTTATTTACGCAACCGCTATACAAAGACTACCTTACCTACCTACCGACTAATTACGCAATGCTAGATTCTTAATAATAGGTACTGTAAAAGCAACCCCCCATCGAGAAAACTTTTGTTAATTTTTATATTAAGTTTTATTGCAACCCCCCAAATGAAAAGCTAGTTTCCGCGTAATGGAATATTATACCGAATGTAAAAATTGATATCAATCCCCAGCAATATTTTGAAAATTAATTATAATTATCAACAAATAAAAATAATAATGATCTCTCTCAATAACAAATGTTAATTAATATGCAGAACAAGTTTTATTAAAGTATTAAACCGAAAATATTCCTTAAGTACATTTAAAATCGTGGAAATATTTTTAACAACCCCACCATAAAGAAGAACTTTGGTTAATTAATGTAATTTTTTTTTTATTAGTTTTTAAATTTTTTTTTTTTACTTCCCGTTGAAATGAAATATTCTCGATTACTAATAAAAATGAAATATTCTCGATTACTAATAATAACAAGTTAATTAAATGTTAACTCAATTTTCATTCAATTCCTATGATCCGTGGGTAGTGCTACCTCTCGACCAACTGCATCCTACTGAGTACTGTGTTCAAGCAACAACGTCCACTAGCAGTCTATGAATGGGTGACCACCAGTAGTATACACGATACAACCTTATTTCCCCGTTTTCATCTCGTCAATATTAAATCCTCTCAACTTAGTTTGGAGCGTATTGTGTTTTAAATCGCTTAGTTAAATTATTTTTTGTAAACAACATAGCTCATTATTATTATTCCCAATGTTGATTCAAAATTAAATTGCATATTAAATATATATTTTTTTTTAGATTATGTAAATTTGAAATGATAATTTAACTCATACTAATTTTAACAGTACTACATAACTATTTTTTTTTTCAGCTCATATTATAAAATATAGACGATATAAAAGCCGTATAAAAGCGCCATCTAGTGCATGTACCAAGACCCTTTACAACCCTACAATCGTCAATATGTCTGATGTATTGACCTGATTGCTACGCGAAGGAAGTGCAGGTTTAGTCGTACCTACATAACTTTCCGATAGTTAAATTGTTATCTTCATACGGTTCATATCCAAACTTATTTTTATTAAATTTTAAATTGACTCCAAAAAATGAGGAATTTATTAATTCGACCTACGTTTATTTTACCATTATGTCACGCGATTACTTAATGTAATAAAATTATGAATTGAATTTAATGGTTCTATTCCCGTTTGTCAGACAATACTTCAAAAGCGATACTATTAAAACTTAACGAAGTATATTTAACGCTTTTTGAAAAATCTTGTAAATAAAGTAGGTAACATAGGTACTCAGAATGATAGGTATCCTTTTAGGTAAAGTTTGAGTCGCTCGGCAACCCCCCGAGTATAAAACCTTTAGGTAGATAATATATTGAACTATTTGATTTAAATTAGCTACCTAAATCCGATATAACCTTAGTTCAATGCTTAGGCAATAGAAATAGAACGAGATTGACAAAGTCATGACAAGGGCAACCCCCCACACATAATACTTTTGTTAAAATTTACTTAATATTTACCTGTTAATTTATTTAGATAAAATGATTGATAACTTTTTAAAACTAATCTCATCCTATTAGATATTTTGTTTAACGCGGAACTAAATTTAGACTGATTTGAAAACTTGTCTCAAGTGGAATTTACAATTATTGTACATACCAAGTAAGGACCGAATAAATAAATTTTGAATTGTTTTATGTATTACTTGTTTTCGCTCTTTTTACTACGTTTTCCTACGTACTACATATTTATAAAAGTTTTAGTTTAAATCAATCTAATTTTGTTTTACAATTTGAACACGTACATTCGCTGCCAATCTCAATGTTTCTACCTTTTCCATTTCACGAACAACAAATTGTGGCATAAAGCCAACAATAATTAAACTAAATAAGAATATTCTGCATCATAAAACATAAATAAACTACTCAATCTCGTATTAAAATATCATGGTCACGGCAACACCATTGTAACACCCCACCCCCGTAAATTAGAGAATTAAACCCCGACGAGACGATAAAATGTAGATACTATGATGCAAAACACTCTAATGGCCAATTGTGATCGTCTAGTTTTATTTAGTAGAACCCTGCGTTGTGATCGTATACGTAACCCTAGCCCTTTTAAGGTATCTGAGATTGAAAGCAAATGTTTGAGCGCAAAAGTATATAATTAACAAATAAAGATCTAGTTAATTTTCTTAAATTGAAATTAAAGGTCGAGTTAACTCGGTTTGATATCAAGGTTAAGTAGAGAGGTTGAGTTTATTCCGCCCTATATTGAAAAGGTTAAGTAAAGACCTAACAAGAATGAAAATTAGAAGTTTTAATGTTTAAGTGTTGAATAAGTTTGCTATTTAAAGTAGAATATGAAACAGGTTAAACCGGTATGGAACACTGTGTAAGAACAGATAAAAGAAGTAGGTCATTATAACAATATTATTGTTAATAATATTATTATAATGTTCAACAGATTTTCGTCTCTAATGTCCGCTAGTAATTTGATTGAAGCAAAGACAAATAAAAATTATAAGCATGAAGCGCAGTTAGTGCAGAATGAAGTTTAAATTTAAGGTATTTATAATATAATAGATAAAGTGAAAGTTAACTAACACAAATCTAGTTAAAAGTACTTGACTCAGAGACGGGATCCGGACTAAAAGAAACTCAGTTCTCCAACCAAAGGCTGGGTCTTTCACACCGTATGCTCATCATTGTCCCACTGTACATAGTTTTATCTATAACTAGATTCATGGATATACATAACATTTCAATTGCGTTTGCCAAATGCAGACAATTCAGTGAAAACTGACCGTAGGAAGATTTATAAAAGGTGCTTTCAACGTATGACCGTCATCAGGTCGTAGAATAGTATAGGGTTGTGATATCAAAGGCATGGTACATCGGAGAAAATTCAATCCGGAAAGCCTGGATATAATGGATGACTGGTCAAACGAAGTTTTAGCAATTAGCGAATAACGCTCATTGTGTAGAAGTGGTCAGCCTCACTAAAGATTGCAAGCATTAATAGCAGCAATAGCACAAATGTTTAAAAATAAGCAATTGTAGATTGTTTGATCCAATGAAAGGAAATTATTCCTTGAAACTCTAAGTAGGTAGATAACTGTCGTATGGTCCAGCCATTATACACAAAACTCAACGGGACAGTATCAAATACCTAGGAGATAACTCTACTAAAAGTATGCAACCCGGACGTGTATGTTGGAAAAAGTCTATTCAAGACGTCACAACAATGGACTGAACAGACGAAGTCTATCAGAGCTCCAAGCAACAAGTATCGCAAACACCATTAGATCAAACAAGGCAGAGCACAAAATATTATTGAAGTAAAGAGATAAGCAAGTTTAAATATTATTCAAATTAAAAGGTTTACGCCTTAAAATCTAACAACCACAACATTCCATAACGGTTTTTGTCATAATGTCAATAAAGACTATTTTATTTATCGGATCCTTCGCCCTATAGCATACTTATTTCCATTGCTCGATAGATTGTTAAACTCTCAATATAAAACGGCACTCAACCTCAACGCTATAAGGATAGATTCACGTAAGCGAGATGCGGTGCAAAATATTGAAGGTAGATGCGTAAAAAGATAATCAGTAATACGTAGGTTGTTAATCAAGGTTTTAAAAGATAATGTCGATGAAGATTAGGTTTTATTACATCTAGGTTTTATATTAATAATAATTTGATGTCATTTTCAGACCTTCCAAATCAAAGGTTCGATAGGCGAGAAATCAAAGTTCAGTAGATAATTTTAATGTACGTAAACAAGGCACGAACTTACAGCCTTACTTATTAGATCTTCGTTTACAAGTCAACGCCAACATGGTATCATAGTTTCTAACGTCCAACAGGACTCGAACCACTACGTTTTCATTAATAAGATGCCGTAGCAACCTAAGCAGCGGAAGAAATTAGAGCAAGTAGCTAAACGTTTCATTGATTTATGTTTGAAAAGTTCCGTAAACGAAAATAGTAAAGTACTAGATAATTAGCAGTCACCTTTAATAGTTGGATTAAAAGGCTAGAATAGTAAGGTAATAGATAGTTAAGAGACACTTTTAGTATTTTGAGAATAAAAGCTAGCTTACTGAATATATTTCATTTATATACAACAAATTTCACTGTTCATAATAAGAATGGAGCAATAAACATCTAACACATTTGGCACTTCTGATTAATTAAAATTTGGTTGTCTACTTTAGCTTTTATTTAATTACTTTATAGAATTTTATCAGAGTTTATTTATTTTAACGGAATTTAATGTTTGCTTTGCACAGGACGTTACAAAATAATATTGCTGTCAATATTGGAAAATAAAGCTATTTGATTACTTATTTTTGGTACGGAAATAAATCGCTATTTACTGTCCTACTTAATGACCGCATTGCTAAGGTGGGGAATCGGGGAAATACTTACGCTCATCATACAACTGGATACCCTGAAAGAAAAGGGGGAGCCTGCCTAATTCTTCCCAACCCCGTAAGCTAATTTCACCACCCATCAATTGTTTCAGCAAAGCAAACCCCATTTACATTTAATCGTGTATATGTATGAGTGCCTATGGTGTCTCCCTAGTCACAGCTATTTCCTACTTCTATCCTCCCTAACTCCGGAAACCCAGACTGTTTCAAATCACTCGGTAACTTGACACAGTTAGCTTTCAGACTTTCTGGCCGGCCAGAGTGTGTAGCCTAGGATGTGTATGCGCGGGTGGTTTTATGGGTTCGGTAACCACCCGCAAGGTAAGAATATACGCAATATAATACATAAATATGTTATGGGTGCAAAGTGCCAGAGGGCTAGAATCGTCTGTCACTCAGGGTAAGCAGGGGGAAAATTGCTACACCACGAATGCTAACGGAAGAAGATCTAACACCGCATTCACAAGAAGCGTTTTAACCCAATCTCCATACAAGATAATTAATATCTAATTATCTCAATTCAAAATTAATATTATTATTTTATTTTTTTACTAAATTAAATTGGGAACGCCTCCGGTGAAGGGATTCTTTAAACCTTTCGACCCAAGCAGACTCAGATTCAGCCGTAGCATAGTAAGCAGAGCTAGATTTTGGGTTCCTTAGTCCATTAATTTAAACTTCTTAAGGCTCCCAAGTGAATTCGCTCTAAATTCACACGTTTGTGTACTGAAACTCAATTACCACTAGCTAGTGGAATTAAGTTAAAGTAATAAGTAGAATTAAATTCGAACAAAACTCTGAAAGCTATGACGCAAGCAAGATACGAATAACCTCGTGTGGCCTCACCGAGCCTTGGTTATTTGACAAAGGCTGGACACACGGACTATCCTTAGCATACCTTTGTCACCGAGAGTTCACCTTTGTACAAATTTATTTCCCATAAACGTAGTACTGTGGAGAAAAAGGATTAGTTCACATTTTATTTCGCGGAAGCTACCCTAATTACTGAGGCTGAAAACCCTATTTTACGCGGAAAACTTCTAACTAAATGTACGAAAGATTCAGGAACCGAAAACCGTTTCTAACCTTAACACTTTTACTTTCAAATCAACTCCCTAGCTTCGAGAGCAACTCTAAACCTGAAACTTCACACCAGAGCTGATAGTCTGGGACGCGATGCCCACAGATGATGTTAGGTAACAAATCCAAAGCCACTCTCCTATTTTCGAATTTAAATGCAAACAAAACTCCCTAATGCTAATAAATTCGCTGAAAATGGCGAATTTCCCTACGAGCGTAACGGATGTATTTACTGTTCAATTCTCTAGTCTGGAATCGCCCCGCGCGTCTGGCCCTCGGCCTTTTTATACGATTTCACTCAGATTTAACCAGTCGACCTGACACGTGAAACAATAGTACGGGTTCATAAATAAGTATCATCCTTATTGGTTTTAGTCGGGTGGCGTGATCTTTTATTGGCGCCGCTCTGTCCGGGAAAAAAGTAACTTCTGCGCGAATACCCGCATCTACGAGCGGGTAGAAAAAGATTTTCGGTGCCGGCTCCGACCGCTTGTTATTCTTAGGATATAAGTTCAATTTATTTAACTAACTCGTTATTTCTTAAATATTCCCCACCTTTCAGTCTTAATTATACGTTGAGAGTATGCTACACAGGCAGGTCCGTTACATGGCGTATGAGAACATCGGACTCGGAAGCGAGAGACCCAGGTTCGATCCCCAGCGCGGGCATATACCTATGACTTGGTTTTGTAAGTTATGTACATTTGTGAAGTTATAGTAGCAATACCACTCGCTAACTGTGAAGGAAAACATCGTGAGGAAACCTGAGTGTGAGCTATTCACATACCTCAGCGCTTGAAATCGCCAATCCGCGGTGGGCACGCGTGGTGATTAGGCCTACACTCTCTCCCTGAGAGAAGTCCTGTGCCCTACAGTGGGAAGTATTAGGGGTTAAAGTATGAAATTGCCGTTTTATTGCAATAGGTTCTTTGAATTGACATAGAATCTTCATGTTTTGAGGTTTTCGAATGAAACTTTTTTCAAATGGTTTCTATGATGTTCTTTTTTTAAAAAATGTGAAACATTTGAATGTCGATTTTCAATTGTTTTTGTTATTCAATTTAGACAAGAAAGATGGATACTGCGAAAATTCGAGTGATTTTTGAATACGAGTTCCGACGCGGAACTAACGCGGCAGAAACAGCCCGCAATATCAATGCTGCGTTTGGAGAGGGGTCTACTAATGAACGCACCGTGCGATTTTGTATAGTATCGTATCCATCCGTATGTATAGTATCCATCTTTCTTGTCTAAATTGAATAACAAAAACAATTGAAAGTCGATATTCAAATGTTTCACATTTTTTAAAAAAAGAACATCATAGAAACCATTTGAAAAAAGTTTCATTCGAAAACCTCAAACCATGAAGATTATATGTCGATTCAAAGAACCTATTGCAATAAAACGGCAATTTCATACTTTAACCCCTATTATATAGGCTGCTTATGTTATGTTATGTCATGTGTGAGTAGTTGTTGAAGTTTTTTTTAGTTTTTTTTTGGTTAGTTTACTTATCGATAGTGATAAATTTAACGCGATTGAATTTGTTAGATAAACTTAAGCAAATCATTGTTACTAGACCCGTTTAATGTTAATTATGTGTGAGCGTTGTGAATCATTAGAAGTTATTATGAATATAGTCGGCCGCAGCGCGACATGACGTTTCAGTCAAAAGCACTATATGTACATATTTATATGTGCATAAGCAGCTTAATACGTCCCACTGCAGTGCACAGGCCTTTTCTCAGAGATAGTTAGGGCTTAATCACTATCCTCTGCGCATGATCATTACACAGGGTTACCTCTAAAATGCACAAATCCTGATGAACTAATAAAGTAATTAACTTGTTTCAAGAAATAATAATTTTTGAGATAACTTACGTGTGAAGTTCAATCTAACGCAAAACGTGAAGCCAACTTATTGTTATGAACAGGGTCAACCTTGAAGTTGAGGAAAAAATACTTTTTCGGAGGGGTAACTACAATCATCATCATAAGCAGCCTATATACGTCCCACTGTAGGGCACAGGCCTTCTCTCAGAGAGAGAGGCTCAACCACATTGGAGTAACCGTTCGTAAGCTGTCATTTATATAAGACACACCTTTGATAGCTCCCGAATCGTCACGTAAACGTGCTCTGACAACCTGTGGTTAGAAGCTACCCGACTGCGAGTAGGTATTTTCAGTTGAATACAACTTTCATTTTCACGCACAAAAGCCAGTCAATGGCAGTGCGTGTCGCGTATTTATAAAACCGGTCGCCCGTGGGCTTCGGCTGCGATTAATCCCTGTGAATGGGGTAAGAGGACCGGTAAGTCTAGAAGGTCCGCTTCGAGCCGTTCCAGTAAAGACTGGGGAGTGAACTTACAAAACAAACTCCGCAGTTTTTATTAGGGTTCCGTACACGAAGGTTGCCAAACGGGACCCTATTACTAAGACTCCACTGTCCGTCTGTCTGTTTGTCTGTCTGTCACCAGGCTGTATCTCATGAACCGTGATAGCTAGGCAGTTGAATAGCTAGGTAGTTGTTTTCACAGATGGTGTATTTTTGTTGCCGCTATAACAAAAGAAAATACAAAAAACTGAATATAATAAATATTTAAGGTCCCATACAACAAACGTAATTTTTTTGCCGTTTTTTGGTCAATATTAATAAAGGTGACATGTAGACGCTTAAAATATTCACAGAATATTAAGTTCTCTATTCCCTTTTAAAATAAATAATTAAATTAAAATAAAATAAATATATAAGGGGGGCTCCCATACAACAAACTTACGAACGAAGGACAACTCAATACGGACTTATTAGTACTGGAAAACAATTTTAGGCACTTTTAGGACGTAAAACAAAATGAGTTTCTCTTTAAGCCCATAGATGAAAAAGTTAGACTTGTTTGGACCTCCTCCCCCTATGTCATCATACGATAAGTAATTGTTGAACAGCCTCTGATAGAAGAAGGTATGTAGTAGGTATGCCAACTATTTCATTAAAGACTTTGAACACTCGTTATCTTAAAGGCATAAAGGTGAATTTAATTTGGTGGTGAGTAGATTCAAAATAATAGGGGTTAAAGTATGAAATTGCCGTTTTATTGCAATAGGTTCTTTGAATTGACATAGAATCTTCATGGTTTGAGGTTTTCGAATGAAACTTTTTTCAAATGGTTTCTATGATGTTCTTTTTTTAAAAAATGTGAAACATTTGAATATCGACTTTCAATTGTTTTTGTTATTCAATTTAGACAAGAAAGATGGATACTGTGAAAATTCGAGTGATTTTTGAATACGAGTTCCGACGCGGAACTAACGCGGCAGAAACAGCCCGCAATATCAATGCTGCGTTTGGAGAGGGGTCTACTAATGAACGCACCGTGCGATTTTGGTTTAAACGCTTTCGTGATGGAAATTTCGACTTAAAGAACGAGCCACGAGGAAGACCGCCCACACAGGTGAATAACGATGAATTAAGAGAGATAGTGGAAGCCGACCCTAGTCAAACTACCCAGGAATTAGCGGCATGGTTTAACGTTACCTTACCCATAATATTGACTCACTTGCGTCAAATCAATAAAATAAAAAAATACGAAAAATGGGTGCCTCATAATCACTCGAATTTTCGCAGTATCCATCTTTCTTGTCTAAATTGAATAACAAAAACAATTGAAAGTCGATATTCAAATGTTTCACATTTTTTAAAAAAAGAACATCATAGAAACCATTTGAAAAAAGTTTCATAAACGCATTATAAACGCAGCGCAGCTCAGTGGCGTGTTCAAGCAATCAATCAGCCGGAGTCGTCCACTGCTGGACAGCTGATTGAGGCAGATTGCTGGTAGCGGCTGGACGAGGGTGGCCGAGGACAGCAAGAAGTGCCGAGCCTTGGCGGAGACCTATGTCCAGCAGTGGACGAATACGGGAGTGGCGTGAGCAAGAACAAAACTCTGGAAAAATTGAAACCATCCTTCTGAATTTAAGTAATCACTCCATGCGCCCCTGAACCGCTGACCGGCGTATGCAAATATGCGTCACGAGCACTCTTTATCCGCGGTTCTATTCGGTCTGGAGTCATGGACATCGGACAGCGAAAGTAAACTCATTTGCGTGCCCTTTTTACCTGTACAGTCGACAACATATCGACCTTTACACATTGCGAAAACTGCCCGATCAAGAGACCAACGTGCACTCTACACAGTTACGTTACGGGCGACTTTGCTGCGAACATGAAAGGTTAACCTGCTGTGGTCAGTTATGTTCTAATTTCACCATTCATAAGAAAGGCATTTGTCACAGAGTTCAGGATGGAGTTCAAAACTCCAAGTATCAAGCATTGAGTTACTTTGGAGTTTCGATTCCAGTTTAACCGTAAATAAACTTTTTATTTACAGTGTTAGGGGAAGATTTATTGGTAAATATTTACATTTGCGACGTAATATCATTCAACTAGGGCTGATCTATAATTAATTGATAATCAAGAATCGAAATACGAACGCCGCCGAAAAGTATGCAAGGCCGTAACGGAACGTTTCGTTACAAGACAGTAACGAAACGTAACACCTACATTTCTACCTCTTCCAGCTACTTCGTATTCCAAGAGGTCAACCATGAAACAGTTAAATGTATTTAAAATGCTATGGTTACATTCTGTCTCCCCCGCCGGGATACAGGCGGGAGTTCATGTACCTATGTAAATAGATTCTGAAAAAAAAGGTTTCTGTTCGCTAGTTGTCTAAATTTAGGGGAGACATTATTTTATGTCAATACCCTTCGACCCCTCGCAGAGTTTAGGACGATGTGTAAGAACAATTTCGTTTTTGTAATGAATGTGTTTGTTACGTGAAGCTGTTAATAAAGTTGTTAGACATCATTAGTCACCACAAATGAAAAAGGTTCAGGGATACACATGACAGAAAAACAGAAAAAATAAAGGGAAATGTGAGGAAAAGCGTCTTCGCACTGGGCACATTTTCAGCGATCCATGAATGTTTTTAGAACTCATGACTGCGTGATGAAAATGTAGCTCGTGTTTAAGCCCCGATTTCAATATTCAACCTAAACCTCAAGCGGAGGTAGGTAGGTAAATAATGAAATCGGCTCATAACGCAAGAAAAGATGATTTTTACATACCGGAGTGGTGGAACCGCGTCCTCGGCCGCGACCTCGTCTCGACTCGCTCTTGACCGTCTGCAGGGTGCCGTCCGGTGCCAAAATAAGCTAAAACAACACAGATACACCACAGACTTAACAAAAAGCGAAATAAAAAGGACAACAAGTAATAAAGAAACGAGGAAAAAAACATAGAGGGAGATTATTAACACAAAATGGGAAAATTAGACATAAACATGCAATGGGGTGAGATGGGAAGTTGTGTTATTGATGGCGACGTTATTTGTTTAGTTGGTGAGTGATTTAATGAAACCTGAAATATAAAAAGTCTTCCTGTCACTACATTTTCTTCCTAGCGCCATCTACATGTCACGGCCAAAACTAGAACTCCGTAGCGCGTGACGCTTGGGTAGAGTCATCTAGACTAGGGTCGTATTTTAGTATTGCTATTCACCGCTAGGTGGCGGGGTAATATTTTTTGAGCTTGAAAGTTTTTTTAGTCAGATTTTATCTTAGCTTCGCTAGTATGATAATACGGTAGGATATACACTAATCATTATGTTTTTTATAGTTTCACGAGCATTAAACATTAATTCCGTACGATTCAACCGACATTCATTGCACGACCCCTTTGCTTCCCAGTAGGTGGCAAAAGCTGTGTCGACGAACTATTTTGTGTAGTACTAAGCATATTATACGACTAAAGAGATGCTATCACCATTTAATCAAGCCCAGCGGTCATTAATTAACAAACAAAACGGGCAGTTGTCTGTCACAGAGGCGCGCGCGCACCACGTTGAGCTCTTTACTAACGAGTTTTTTACAATAATTCTAGTCGCATCACTAATTAAATTGGCTTTGGAATACTCAACAGAAAGAAATGAGTATAATTTTCTGTGTAAGCCGAGCACATGGCTGCCACACCTGGCGTTTTAGTCGTTACTTGTTTTTGTGTTTAGATATGCGCGAACGACATTTGTTTCTCTTGCATCTCGCTTGCTCGCTCGTTGCTGTCTCTATCACACGCGGTCTATTCTCATTTAAATTGCGGGTTTTCGAGTTTGAGCCCAGGAATATTACACAGAAGGATTAGTTTTACAGATTTAAAAAACAAAGAAGACGTGTGTATATATTATAAATCTTTCTCTTTCTTTCTTTCCTTCTTTCTTTCTTTTATTAGTTCGATAAACAATCCAAGTACAAAACTAACGTCAATATTGTATTGATTAGATTAAATTAGATTACATTAGAACACGTTATTGTACACACTAGTTAACTAAATATGTACATTAAAAGGCCACATAATATTATGGGCCATAATTTTACTTCTGATTCTTCACACAAAGGTTATGTTTATATTTTTGACATAAAAAAAATTGACTTCTGGGCCTAGAGGGATGGACTAATTCTTGTTGGCCTCTTTCAAATTGCTAATTTAAAAGTAAAGATGAGTAAACAAGGGTGGGCAAGTGATCTCAGTTAAATTGGAAGCAGATGTTAGGAATCCGCTGCTATTAGCTCACGTGGAATGATATCTCTTGATAAAACGTTAGATAACGCTCCGAAGTACAAAGATAAGACTTTGTACAGACGACAGCACATCAAGCTTCATATACATGCACTCTAATAATAAGTTACGTTAAGAACGACTTTGCAACAATAATGTAAAGTGCCTGTACTCTTTGACTCAATTGGAACTATTCCTCAATATCTGATTAGGCTTTACGTTACGAAATTTGGACCATGTTATGTTAAAAGGATAAAGTTTAATTAAGATAGACAGTTTAAAGATCAACCTATAGCAGCTAAAGAGTAATGGTGTTATCTACAACGTCATTTTACGGGAATCATATCCGAACCTTCCATTTTTTCTCCAAAATGATCTAGATTTTGGAATGGAGACATAGTTTGACCTGTCTTTCATTAAGATGCAGTCTGTGCTACTGAACTAACTGCGGTGGTAGCCTAGTGGGTAGAACATTGGACTCGAAAGCGGGAGACGCTGGTTCGATTCCCAGTGCGGGCATGTACCTATGACTTTGTATTTGTATTGACGACCTCGTGGCGCAGCGGTAGTGCGTCTGCATACCATGCAAGAGGTCCCGGGTTCGAATCCCGGCTGGGGACAAAAAAAAAACCCAGGTCTTGGATGTTTACATGTTTGTGATGTCGGTGTTTCTGGTTCCCACGACACAGGGTATCCTAGTGTGGGGCCAGAAGGACTGTATGTGCCTGTATGTAAATTAAAAAAAAAAACATACATAAACTCACGCCTGTATCAGTAAAAGAAAATTTTTACAAAAGGTTGACTAAAGTACCTATGACTTGGTTTTCTAAGTTATGCACATTTGTGAAGTTGTAGTAGCAATACCACTCGCTAACGGCGAAGGAAAAGATCGTGAGGAAACCTGAGCATCTGAGCTATTCATATAACTCAGCGCTTGAAATCGCCAATCCGCGGTGGGCACGCGTGGTGATTAAGCCCATACTCTCTCCCTGAGAGAAGGCCTGTGCCCTACAGTGGGACATATATAGGCTGCTTATGCTGTGCTACTTAAAAAAAAACTTTTTGGTTTGATTTCAAATCGCGCGCCTTGCTCTTTACTACCTTTGCGGTATATTAGGCATATTAGTCAATGGCCACGGCCGTAGTAAATTGGATCCCCCCAGTAAAAAGTCGCGCATCACATCGCGTGGGTGTGACTGCGGAGAGTGTGTGGCCACGTGCGTGGGTGCGTCTGTCGTGCGTAAGGCAGGTCGTGGTCGACGCAGGTCACGCGATTCCATTGACCGGTTTCACATTGGACGATAACCGTAACGATACGACATCGTTGGACTAGTATTCATCAAGAATCTGACTAAAACATTATTGGTTACAACGTGGACGCAACGTTCACACAGCGGACTCTGTAAACGTAAGATTCGCAATTCAATTCAAATAGTTTTATCCATAATAAAAACAAAGTTTACTTAATGAACGTTAAAGCTGTTAGTTTCACAATTAATAGACTATGTGGAGAAGAAGCTAACAAAGAAATTCCACATTTTTTTGCAGGATCTACACTATTTCACATTGTACCACCTTTTTAAACTCGTGTTTAACAAATAAATATCTTTATCTTTAACATAATTAACAGAGTTTTCAACTTAAAAATTATTACTCATGAACACTACACATAATCGTCCTCTAAATATCAATTAACATTAATCTTCTGAAACTATCAGGGCCGCGTTTCATAGAACTCCAATTCATAGTTTATTATGACAATTATTATTATTATTATTAATTATTTATTGTACAAAGACAGTGTACAAAATGTGGACTTAATGCTAATGGCATTTTCTAAAAGTCAACCTGCTGACAATTCGATGCACATTGCGTTGTTAATCTGTGGGTTCATTGACTTTGCAATGTAGGTATATAAAATTGTCATAGTAAACCATGAATTGTACTTTTATGAAATAGGGTCCAGTCCGTATTTCATAAAAGTACAATTTATGGTTTTGTCCGATGTCCGATGAGGTAGTGCCGTTATGGTTGTCCAACGTGAACCCGGCTGTTGAGGTTCAGGGTTTCTTAACACTACTGAGTGAAACAAAAACTCTATATTCCTTCACAGCCTGTACCTACTCGCGATGTTTTTGTGTTCCAAAGTGCCTGCCAAATTGAAGTTTTAAAAAAAAGCATTAAACTTATTTAGACTCGGGACGCATCCAAAATTTAAGTGAAAAATTTTCAAATTACATAAAAGCACTCAATAGTAGAGTTTAGCAGTAACGTATCGTCGGTTCAAAGGTAAAACTCACTGAGTGATATTTTGCCACAAAATGAGAAATTGATAGTTTTATTTCTTTAAAGAGAAAATCTACGACAAGAAAAAAACACTAAGGGCGTATTGTGCTCCATAAGAAACCTGTCACGTGATAAAAAAGTCTTTAACTCCAAAGCGTCTGCTCTTTGCAGGTAAAACTCATTTGGCACTACATAAATTTTGCCTAAAATTAAGCCACAAAATGAGTTTTACCTCTGAACCGACGGTATATTAAACGATGTTTATCAAGGGTTTGTCAGAGTTGCAGGTTTCAGTCTTGGATGGTACAAACACGGTCTTCTTATCGTAGTTAAAGGGGTCCAGCGCCACCAAAGAAAAAAAATCATATCTTTTTGTTAATAGTGATTTTTGGGACAAATGGCCCTGAACCTAAGGCAAAAAACCTAGGACTAGACAGCATTAACTATAATTAATTAGTAATTATTTTTTGGCATAAATGCTATCTAGTCCCAGGTTCGTGATCCTAGGTTCTTTGTCGTGCGTCCTAAAAATCACTGTTAACATGATTGAGAGATTGTACTGACATTTTTTGCAAATTTGATCGGTAAAACAAGATATGATTTTCTTTTCCTCAGAATATTTTTTATTGTATACCGGAAAAATGTGACAGAAACAGCAATGACACAAGAAATCATACAATTGGCGGATATATACATAACTACACGTACTTACATAAATAGTGACTTCACAACAAAAATCTGGACAACAAAAAGGTGATATACCTATATACATATGAAGAGAAGTGAATAGATACTTACAGCTAAATTACTTAATAAGATAGAAATTATTCTATTACTCTGGTTTTAAATATAGCGGGAGATGGTGAGCGCTTTATCGAAACCGGCAGGTCATTCCACAGCTGGGCGGCCCTTATAGTAAATGAGCTACTGAAGAACCTCGACGTATGACTTGATGTCTTCAGCGTTAGACTCTGGTCGGACCGTAGTGCCCAGCTGTGGGAGTCACTGAGGATGCTAAAGTGCTCTTTGGAAAGGGGAGTGGCTGGATTGAACAGCACTGAGTACAGCAGCGAAAGGATGCGGGCATTCCTGCGGAGGCGGATGGGGAGCCACTTGATTTTAGCGCGATATTCGGAAAAGTGGTCATATTTGCGTAAGCCAAATATAAACCTAATAGCAAAGTGTTAATCTCTGGACCCCCTTAAAATAAGCCAGACAGCCTGTATTCGTCCGCATGGTATCTTGTAGTGTAAGTAACTAAACTTTCCCCCTTTTTCGCTTGTACGCTGAGTGATTTCCGAAAATCCTGTCTTCGCGGCGGCGTCCTGTCATACGTACGAGCTATGTAAAAATTTTAGGCAGGAAGGAAAACACTACGGGGTATGAAGTAAGTAAGCAAGTAGTTTTTTATCACTATACAATAAGGCAGAGAAGAATCAATAAAATACGTAGGTACCTTGTAGGTACAGTCGATAGCAGACCAATCTTTACATTTTAGTTGCAAAGTCACCCGTCACCGAAAAGAGCACGCATGTAAAGGTTGGATGTGGCGTCGACTGTACAATGGAATAATACTTCAACAAATTGATGGATGGAAAATAGATGGCCATTTAAATGAAGGCAGGTGCAGAAGCATTGTTCACGAAGATAATACTTAATGAAAGCAAAAAAGTAATCTGGAACTTTGATCTGTATCAAAACAACGGGGTTAATTGGAGCCTTTTGTTTGCCGCTTGTAGGTACGTAAGAATTGAGGTAGTTTTTAACTTGCGGACCGTTATAAAGTTGCGTTGTGCAGCTTTGGGCGTTTAATTCCGCTACTCGACAACAGATGGCGTGCGGTAATTTGCGGAACTACGCCCAAATGCAGGAGAAAATTGCTGTTGTATGCAAATTCTTGATAGAGACGAAAAATTATGTTGCGACTTAGTTTAAACACATTTTTAGGTAGATGAACGATTTAATAAAAAAATTACTTGATGAAAAAAATATATCTACAAAATATAGTCTAAAATACGGCTCTAAAATCTGCGCAGCTTGTAAAAATATACCTAATATGTTTTACTCAAATAGGTCATCCTACGAAAACTCAATTGGACGCGAGGTGTCGTCGACACTCTGCGAAATTCAGTGGAAAATTCGGAGCGTCTCTACAATTTCACTCGAGATTGGGAGCTTCGTTTATTATTATTATTATCAAGAGTTATTTACCGTTAAAATTGAATTGAATTTTCTACTGATTAAATAAAACTGTTTGATTTAGTGAGGAGTGCGGAAATTATTGATAAATATTTTCTTAATTGTTAATATTTGGGCTTGAAAACGTTTAGCATTCAACAGGAAAATGAAATCTAAGTTTTATTACAAGAGTACCTACTTATCTTGATTTTTCACATTTTTCGTTTAATTTTTGTGATGTAAATATACTTGTATCAAATTTTGCGGCATGTATGAACATTAATTATTATTCATCTCACAAATTCAAGCAATATCAATTCCTATCAACAATTTCTTGACTTTAACAGTACTAAACAAATAGTTGTTTACACCCATACCAAAGTGGAATGGAATAACAATGTAAGTTTTTATCATTACCACGAATACTGAATATACCTATACAAAATGCCTGTTATTTATCTGTAAAGCTTGCTAAGCTTACCTTTTCCTTTCAACGAGCCTATCACTTAACCCTATAACTCAGACACTCTACCAAATGATCGATTCCTGAAACTCAATTCAAGGTTGTACCAATATTGCACCCTCAGGTGTTATTGCATTATGTACCCCGCTAACGGTAGGGTGACCTTGAGGGGACGAGTAGGGTGTCTGTCTGATAGACTACAATTTACCCTGACGGTTTGGCTGGGGACGATTTGGGAGCCGTGTGGCGCCGGATTAAGAATAGCGTCACTCCATTTCCTTCCGTGGATCTCGTAGAAGGCGACTAAGGAAATCAATTACCAGGAGACGGGCAGCAGCGTCTTCCTGAAATTCCAACCGCATACTGCGATCGCCAACCCGCCTGCCAAGCGTGGCAATTATGGCAAAACCCCTCATGGATATGAAAACCACGAAGGAGGCCTGTGTCCTGCAGTGGGCGTCGAATGGCTGGTGATGATGATCATGATTTGGGAGCGACTACCCTAGTAATATGCACCTAGCTCGGGGTGTGTAAGGCTGTGTAATTTGCCTTGTGACATTGACTTGAAGCTGGTATTTTAATGGGGTAAGTACCAACTGCACCACCTCGTTTAAATGTGTATACTCTACTCAGTTACGTTACGGGCGACTTTGGAACGAAATTGTAAAGGTTATAAGCTGTCATGTATACTTGAATCGGGTGTAGGACCTTAGAAGCTTAGTAGTGGGCAAGATTACTCCAAGTAAAAATTTTTCCCAGTGGTCACATCACCTATTTAGTGTAGGTGGAAGTTCCCACTAGACAATATAATCATCTTACAGAAACGTAAAAGGCGAACAAAACCTATTAAATTCCGTTAACCCGTTTGGGCGTGATTGCGTGATGAATATATAAATTTTCACGTTTATTTAATTACTAAGATACTCATACAATTGCATTATAGCAATGGGCGAACACATACTGTTGGCGAAAGACCTTTTCTTATTGTTTAGTTCCTTTTTATAGATATTGTGTTTTTTTACTATTGTCAGTTTTTTTAATTTAGTTTGTTTTCTTTCAGCTGAGTGATGTAGTTTTTGTTTTTACCAAGTGTGTAATGTGTAAAGTGTCAAATAAATATGGATTTATTTTTTAACTTTTATTCTTGAATTTATTAAAAAGAAAAGTAGCACCTATTCGGTGCTCAATAAATATGATGTTTTTATGAATAATACAGCAACATTATATTTTGTGAACCATCGAAGACATTTTAGCATTCATCAACAAAGTATGCTAACGTTGCAGCTCACAATAAACCTGCTGAGATTGCCATATTTAGTTTTAAACGACTACCCTATATTGAAACAAAATTATATACTGTGGCTGGCAAATTGAATGGTCACATTTGCGTGAGAACTCAATTCTACGTTCTGAACAACGTTGACATCTTGTATAATATTTTTGTATTTTCTGACGCTTTCGTGCCAGTATATAGATATTGTGTAAACTGATAAAAGTTGGCATATCTTATCTTATGCAAGTAAAGTACAAAGTAATGTAAGAAATTATTTATTGTCACAAATATTACTTTTATGCAACCTAGATACGTCCCACTGCAGGACACAGACTCTTAGAAAGAGAGTCGTTTATTCAACGAAAAATAAAACATTTCTAAAAGTTGGGACCAGGGCGGTATTCTCAAAATTATTGATGCGGTTAAAAAATAACGAAATATTACTTTCTAATGTTTATAGATTTTCTCTAAAGGAGTTGAGACTAATTTTTAAGAATTTCGTGAGTAATGGTTAATAGCAATCATAATATTCATATCATGGGATTAAATAATTCTGTTTCTTTCCAGTCCAGTTTTTAGAGTTCCGTACCCAAAGGGTAAGGGACCCTATTACTAAGGCTCCGCTGTCCGTCCGTCCGTCCGTCCGTCTGTCTGCCACCAAGCTCTATCTCATGAACCGTGATAGTTAGACCGTTGAAATTTCCACAGATGATGTATTTCTGTTGCCGCTATAACAACAAATACTAAAAACAGAATAATGTGAATACCTATTGATGGCGGGCTGAGAGATTTCTGAGATAACATATTTGATTGGAGTGCAAATTGCTCTTAATGACGAGGACAGAATGATAGATACATAATTTTTTCTTAGAATGAGGGCTGAAACTTGAAATAAGATCCTATACTAGAAAGTTGTTAGCTGCAAATATAATTAATCTAAACACGGAAAAAATCTAGACTACTGTAAAAAGCCGTAGCTACCGAAAAAGTCTGGCTACTACTATAAAAGCAGTAGCCGCTGAAAATGTACCTACTGTAAAAATCAATAGCTACGGCCAAAGTCTCGCTACTGCTGTAAGAAAAAAACATACGCGTTGAATTGATAACCTTCTCCTTTTTCGAAGTCCGTTCAAAAGTCCTAGCCACTGCAAGTCTATATACATTTACAGTATCTAGTCTTGCAAAAAACCCTGGCAGCGGCAAAATATTATCTCACCACTCTAAAAAGCTCTAACGATGGCAAAATGTCTAGCTATGAGCAAATTGGTCGAAGTCTCGTAACGATTATTCAAAAGGAGCAAATACTGTGGTTAAAGATGTCAAACCGAGCAGAAAGAAAATGTGTGTGTTTTTTATGTCTCGTCTGCAACAACTACTAAGGCCATTTGCCCATTACGGCGCTACAGCGTAAGCTCTTCTAGATCTGCAGAAAAATCTAATGCGAATACAATATCATCATCATCATCATTATCAGCCATTTGCCGCCTACTGGACATATGCCTCTTTCGTGGTTTTCATAACCATGAGGGTTTTGCCCTAATCGCCATGTTTGGCAGGCGGGTTGGCCAATATACAACTATTGAAATAATACGAAACTGTTTGTTCAGAAATGATAAAATTAAACCACTTTTATTATTATCTCTTCTCTGAGAGAAGGTTTAAATCAATTATTTAATTAACCTAATTCTGTAATATAATTTAATTTATTTGTTTGTTATTTAATATGGCTTTATTATTATTTTTCATACAAGTTGTCTGTCTCAAAGAAACTTAACATAGAAAGTTAAGTCCTGCATGGGTAATACGATAGCACGAGTCACGCGTTTTTTCACAAAAATTACAGATTTTGACAATTAATGTACTGGAAAGTCTCGACCAATTTGTCCGTGTGGCGCCGGATTAAGAATAGCGTCACTCCATTTCCTTCCGTGGATGTCGTAGAAGGCGACTAAGGAAATAAATTACCAGGAGACGGGCAGCAGCGTCTTCCTGAGATTCCAACCGCATACTGCGATCGCCAACCCGCCTGCCAAGCGTGGCGGTTATGGCAAACCCCTTCGTGGTTAGAATCATGATGGAGACCTATGTCCTGCAGTGGGCGTCAAATGGCTGATGACGATGATGAAAGGCGCGACTTTTGACATTTAAAATACGCGACTCGCATCATCGTACTGCCCATGCAGTTCTAGTCATGTTGAAAATAAATTAAAATAATTAAAAAAAATTAAAAGTGCTTTAATTATCACCAGTGAAAAAAACTCAGCATTTGCGTTATTTCAATAACACGTCATAAGGCCATATGACAAATAAAACACTTCAACAAAGAGGCGTGGCGGCATACGTCTTATATGCACTATTTGCACGGAAAATACTGTTTTGGTGCACCTTTAGTCACCGTTTTACGTAGAAAGTGGATGTCCATCCATTTGGGCATAAATCTATGCACATGTTCTACGAGACCTTTCTGAAATAGATTCAGTCAATGATATTAGGTCTCTTTTTTTGGCCACATTTGGCCTTAATGGTAGCGGGGACACAGTCTGGGAAAACTTTGACAATTTAAAAACAAATCTCGGGCCGAACCGAACCATGGAAAGGCGATGAGCAAAGGGCCTAAATTGCATGTCTCGATGCAATTTCAAAAATAAAAGCATAGGTTCGAATGAAACGGCGCGGCCCAAGCGAAATCCTGTAATTTCACTGCGTCGTGAGATTACAATGTACTTAGTAATTTTCTACAATACTAAAGACGAAAAGATTTTTTTTTCATATTTGAACGTCATGATTTGCATAGATGCCAGCACCAAGCTATTCGACCTTTTTGTCTAAGAACGAGTTTCGTCAACGTATCAAATGATCAAACTGTTTGATTCGTTCTAGTTTTCTCTCCCTCTCACACGCGTACAAAGAGAAAAAGACGCACGTTAACCTGGGCTATTGTCTATAGGCGAGGACGCGTCGATTGACGTTTTTTATCCGTCGACGGCGGAAGCTCAATTCAGTACAATCACGACGCACGCACACCACTTACTTAACCGGGGCACTAGTGTAACAAGCTGTGTTATTCCATACTTGAATATTTGTCGGTAAATTGTAGCCAGTCCGCGAATTAAGTACTTGAACGGGTATGCTGTATTGGATTAAAAATACCACTCGCTAATGGACATGCGGATCCAATTTTAAACGACACATATGATACTTTTTAGTCTGGCTTACAATGTCAAACAAATTTTGGCCAATTTGGCAGTTAATTTCATATACAAAGATCTTCAGACTTACTTGGTCTATGGCGTCTATATAGGTATTATAGAAAAGGTCCTTAGTATATAAAATAAATTGCGGCTATAAATTTGTGCCTGCGATTTTATTCGTGGAAGTTGAATACATACTCAGTAAGAAATTTTCTGTATGTATGATATTTCATCGATTTCATCCCAATCCATCATGCCGAGCTTGATAAATATCCAAACACCTAAACCCACTAACTTATACATTTATAACGGATGACAAAATAAAATATTTTACAAACGGATGCTTATTTCATGGAAAAAGTAATTTAGACTTTGGGCTCCGTAATTTTAGAGTCAGGTAAAGAAAACAAACCCTCTTCTTTGTGACGTTTACAATTTCAGAGTCAACTGAATCTGTGCAGCGTTCGCGTCGGCTAATTCAACAAATTGTCCGCTCCTTCCGTCGCGCAAGTGGCGGATACGAATATGATGTGCCGTTGTTTGCGTCACAGGCACCTAAACAACTACCTAGCTGCCGGTTGTTCTAGAAAAAGAAAAAGTTTTGTTTAAATTGCGAGTTGCATTTGGATTTTTGTTCAGTTAGTTTTTCCTCTTCGTTTAAAAGTTTTTTTTCCAGCCAGTTCGATAGAAATTGGGTTTCACTATAAAAGAGCTTGACAGGACGTGAAAATAAAGTGAAAGATTTCGCTAACAATTTTTGTCTTGATCAACTGACAAAGAGGTTTCGCTACATGACGATACAAAGATTTAGCTTTTTGTATCATAATGTTGTACAAGTAATTTTATAAAAAAATTGTTCAATACAATTATACAAAAAGGGCTGGTGTTATATAGGTATTACATTGACTCAATTTTCGGTACAGTAATAAAAAGTTCCACCTTTTTGCCTGAATATATAGCTACATAACATTTTAACGAATTTAAATTTAATTCAGGATTTGAATTTTGCTAAATAAATAAAATAAAATATTGTTTTCTGTCTAAGCCAGATGGTTTCATTTTCAGTCAATAAAAAAAATATCTAAGTTTAATTTATTCGCGTATCATTTGCTGTTCCATCCATCCATCCAGCCAGTCAGTCAGCATTACAGAAAAAAAACATTAATCACAAAGCAAATTTCTAAACGGCCTGTAACAAAGAGAGACGCCAATCACAAGCAACGTTCGAATTTATTTAAATTTAAACTCGGAATTCGTGTGAAAAGCCGCGCGCCGGTGAGTCAGCGACGCATTGTGGATCAATGGCTGACTCAGAGGATGTCCGTATTAGAGTTTTTAGTTCTAAATAATACAAAACAGAAACATGCCTAAATCTTTGTCGAATACATAATTATAAAAGAAACGGGATTTTATCACATTTATTAATTTATAGTATTATTTTTAAATATAGAATTTATGACATATATTATAATTATATGATTATATTTTAGTTAAGTCCAGTTTTTTAATTCAATTTGTTTTCTTTTTGTTGTGTTATGAATAAAGCTTGTAAAAAATATATCTTTGTGACACTATTAAAGAAAAAGACACGTTGGATTTGTTTTTTATTTTTGATATGCGACAGTAAATAAAATTTTTGATTTGAAGCTTTGGGATGTTCTTATATTAAAAAGTCAATAGAGTCCAATATAGCTTGACAGGTCAATGCGGTGTCATAAAATATATCTGCATTTTGGAATACTTTCGTTTCGAGACTTGTATAGAGTTGATGTTCTGTCATATTTTAAAAATGCTTTTGTTGTTTTATTTAGCCTGTTCTTAGCATGAATGCAATTGAGGGAAAATTAGTGTCATTATGCAAAATATGCACTAAGACAATGAGGGTCTGTGTAAACAATTCCACCCATTTTTTCCTTGTTGTTGTGCGTAAATCGTACGAATTAGTGAGATCGAAATCTCAATTAGGACATCCTGTACTCGCTTGTATCGACAAAGCTCCTTCTTGCTTTTGCAAAGGCAACATCAATATTTTCATTAGAACAGGAGACAACTAAATATATCTTTTTCTTTGTATTCTTATTCCTATTGGAGAATATTGTGGACTGAAATAGGATATAGGGGCCATAGTTGGAAAAGTTATGTTGCGTTGGTTTGGACATATGAAAAAATAAGCAAATTACTTAACAAGCGAATGGGAAAGCGATTTTCATCAAATTATGTACCTAAATCCCAATATTTTGAAAAATCTCTGTCTCAAAAAACTCAACAAACACAAACTGTAATTGAAATGTTTCATGAATTGCATTTTAAAAGCTAACCCTTTTCCCAGCTCCGGTGAAACTTAAGAGGTTTAATCTACACATCAATAAAAAGCAATTTAAGAAATATCGAAAAAAGTATATCGGTTACTTTTTTGGATGGTAAAAAAAGAAAGAAAGAAAGAAAGACATTTATTATACCGAAAAGACACATCACAGAAACAAAATAAACAGATAAGTAACATAATATGCACAACAACAGGAAGAAAACTTAATACATAACAGACAAATCAAATAAACAAAACAGGACCATAGATGCAGCCTGTGGTGTGTCTAAGTTGCCAAAAAAGGCAGCTGGCTCAGCGTTGTGCTGAGGAAGTGATCCCTCAGCGCTGAGACACCGCGAATCATTAACAGCCTTATTCCAAAACGCGGTCTAAATTTAGTACTGGGATTGTTACCAGGTTTAAACCATAGACCAAGTAAAATGTTATTACAAAACGAAGTTTATCGCTACGTCATGGACTATCTATGGTACTAAAGTTAAACTTCTGATACCCCTAGTTTATCTATGGACTAACCTCCAAATTGACGTTTGAATTTGTTTGGTAAAGACGGGTTAATACCGATATTTTCAAGTATTATCAATACTGAATATTAAGCCAAGTAATATTATAATATCCTGACCGATACATGAATATCGGTGATGTCTCTTATATCTGTCCATATTATAGTCTAAATTACTCAAAATACAGTAGAAACCACACTTAGATGGGAGAGAGTTACATGCTTACAGGAGCAATGACATGCCAGATCTTTGCTAATTTGTATCAACAACCGAAGTCGTATAATCTAAGTTATAACCCCACAAATAATAAGTTATACATAAGCAGCCTATATACGTCCCACTGTAGGGCACAGGCCTTCTCTCAGGGAGAGAGTATGGGCTTAATCACCACATCATTGTGAATTTGTGAAACTTCACAATAGTAGCAATACCACTCGCTAACGGTGAAGGAAAACATCGTGAGGAAACCTGAGTGTCTGAGCTATTCCCATACCTCAGCGCTTGAAATCGCCAATCCGCGGTGGGCACGCGTGGTAATTAAGCCCAATAACTTATAATACCACATAAATATACTTTCAAACGAAAGCCTAATTCGTATATTACGATGAGGCCTTCATTATCTAAAATATAGATCATTGCGGCGAACGAATGTTGATAAAACAAAGTTAGTGAAGATTGTGGCAAACCCTGCTATCTGCCTGCGTAACTTTTTGTATGTTTGTACCTACCTTATATTTTAAAAATCTCCTTGCACAGTGTACGTTTAATATATCAATGCCTAACGAGCTTCGCCGGTGTCAAGGAGTTGCCGATGAAACGCAGAGTGCGCCAGAGTGAATACGTAGATCCACGGAGGCCCCTTCGATGCACATAAATGAATAAATCCATAGAAAATAATAACGCTCTTCATTGCATGCACTTTTATTTACATTAAATTCCCAACAAAAACAAAACAACGTCAAAGCGAACTGTCAAAAGGTCAAACAAACTAATGCGTTCAGTAATGAATATAATTATACCTATTTGATTATTAAAATTCTACCAATACCTATAAAGTAATAAATAAGTAGTCATTTTGCATAAATATTTCGTATTTCGCGCTTTTGTTAGTTATACATTAATTTCACTCGTACCCACGAGAAAGTTGAGATGATGAATTTGATAATCTCTCATAGATTTTTTAATCAGGCCACACTGTGTAATGTGGTGAGCACAATATTTTCAACATATACTGTCAACGTTGACAAGTGTAAGGACTTTTGTGCCAACGTTAGGCAATGTTAGTCATGACGACTACTTTGTTTTTTTAATCAGGTCACACTGCAATGTGGCGGGTACAATATTTGCAACATTCTCTGTCAACGTTGAGTAATAAATGCATGTAATCATGTAGTGTTGTGCCAACGTTAACGCATTAATCTAACTTGAATGGTAGGTGGTCCGTGGTTCGTTGGAATTAGATCAACCCGATATTAGATTCACGACCGTATCCAATCACAGATTGCGATTCGTAGAATATTATCGTATCATGTTGGGTCATTGGTCCGCTGGTATCGACTCGATATTAGATTCACGACTGTATCCAATCACAGATCGCGACTCGTAGAATATTCAAACTAATAGGTATTAATACGAGCTTCGTACAGATCGCGTGGATTGACGAATCAGAGCCGAAGTGCGATATTAAACGACCCATATTTAATGTTCAGTGTACAGTCGAAGTGAATACCTTCCTATTAGCATATTTGAATTCGTCGGATTCTAATACATGAATCCATTCAATATTATTGATATCCTAACTAATAGGTATATATCGGTTCCATCTTTATTGTTTGGTTTCGTATGTGTGATAGATTGCAATAAATAATTAATATTATGGACGTTATTGATATAATGGATTTCAATGATTTGGACGATTTGGACATGCTGGAGACGTCTTCGTCGATCTGTTTTCGATGATATTAGCAGATTGTGCTATAAGTTGATGTAATATTTCCTGTAATAAAAGAACAATTAGTCGATTTAAGGATTATGGCTAGCTTGTGCTGTAGTTGTTGTAATATAATAAACGCGAAAGTTTGTGAGTGTGATGGATGTTTGTTCCTCTTTTACGCGAAAACTACTAAACGGATTTGGATGAAATTTGGAATATAGATAGCTTATACTCTTGATTTACACTGAGGCTATAATTTCAAAATAAGTACAGTGAATAAAAGTGCTTTGAATAAAGTTTGAGCGGACAAAATCTAGTAATAAATAAATCAAAACTTACTTTATCTTCTGAGCTCCAATTTTCATTTCTTTTTTTCTTCAAATGTTCCATTTTATAATTATAATAATCAACAACGAAACCGCCCAAAGTTTAAAAATTAATAATACATGCCCGGTATGAAACTATCAGAAAATTTTTGACGTCTCGGATTGGCGCGCGCACTGGAATATTTCACTCCATTTCACACTTCACACCACTTGATTATAAAAACGCTTCAATAACAACATTAATAGTGCTCATTTTAGTTAGATTGGAACCTAAACAAAGAACATTTTACGATGTATAGGTATTTTAAACGCAATAATGAATATTTTTGCGTTTAAAATGTGAAAATAATATCCATTTAGTGAAACGGAACGCAGCATTGAATGAAAGCTGAATGAACGAATCAGTGAATATTATTTGAACCACGGCTGATCTCTGGTTTAACTGATCCTCGAATAGTCTTCTATTTGTAATAACGACACACATTTGATCTGGGTCTAACTTTGATACCGCAACAATCCTAGATCTTTTAGTCTTGGTTTAAACCAGGACTTATTCAGGTTTTTATAATAAGGCGGTAATAGTTTAAATGCATAGGTTGATGAAGCGAAAGGGATCGGTCAGAATCGTGGCAGGTGACAGACCCTGGTCTCTGCCTTCCCCCCCGGGATATCGGCGTGAGTTTATGTTACGTTGATTTGCTATCTATTGTAGCGAATTAAAGAAATGTATATAACGTAATGTATTTCATTCAACTTTGGTGTACCTACATGTAAAAAAACCGTTGACAGAAATCGCTAAAGTACGAGAAGAATTAAACGGTTATCAAGTTTTTTTGCTCGTCCTAGGTCATTCATTAATTCAAGAAATATCATGAATTTGTTCACTTTGATGATATTTAAAAAAAACTGGCCAAGTGCGAGTCAGACTCGCGCACGAAGGGTTCCGTACCATCTATACAACATTTGAATATTGCAAGCGTCTACCTGTTGCCGTTATTAATATCGAGAAAAAACGGCAAAAAAAATCACGTTTATTTTATGAGAGCGCCCCTTACCTAAATATTTATTTTATTCAGTTTTAGTATTTGTTGTTATATCATCATCATTCAGCCACAAGAAGTCCACTGCTGGACATAGGCCTCCTCCATGGATTTCCAAAAAGACCGGTTGGAAGCGGCCTGCATCCAGCGCCTTCCTGCCACTTGGATGAGGTCATCTGTCCATCTTGTGGCTGGTCGTCCTACGCTGCGCTTGCCGATATGTGGTCTCCATTCGAGAAGTTTTCGGCCCCATCGGCCATCAGTTCTGCGTGCTATGTGCTGCTGGGCTATGTCGACGACTTTCGTTTATCTACGGATTTCATAATTTCTGATTCGATCTCGTAGAAAAATTCCGAGCATAGCCCTTTCCATAGCTCGTTGCGTGACCTTGAGCCTTCTTATGAGGCCCATAGTGAGAGACCACGTTTCAGTGCCATAAGTCATCACTGGTAACACACACTGGTTGTATAATTTTGTCTTTAGCGATTGAGGTATATTAGACGAAAAGACTTTTCTAAGTTTCCCGAATGCTGCCCAGCCGAGTTGGATTCGACGGTTGACCTCTTTCACGAAGTTGGAGCGGCCTAGTTGGACTGTTTGTCCTAGGTAGACGTATTTATCTAAGTACAACTTCGAGAGTCGAGTTCTCCAGTGTTATTGGACGGGCGTTCGACATGACCTTCGTTTTGTCCATGTTCATTTTAAGGCCCACACGTTGGGAAACTCGACTGAGGTCTTCGAGCATTATGCCGAGGTCTTCCATCGTTTCTGCCACGACTACTATATCTACTACTGTTGTTATAACGGCAACAGAAATACATCATCTGTGAAAATTTCAACTGCCTAACTATCACGGTTCATGAGATACAGCCTGGTGACAGACGGACGGACAGCGGAGTCTTAATAAAAGGATACCTTGTTTCAAACATATTTCGTTTCATTCAGCTTTGGTCTGGACTTAAACATTTTTTAGGGTTCCGTACCCAAAGGGTAAGGGATCCTTTTACTAAGATTCTGCTGTCCGTCCGTCTGTCACCAGGCTGTATCTCATGAACCGTGATCGTTTATGCACGCAATGTTTGTGTACAACGAAGATCAAAGGCCCTTCCCATGGACCCGATTCCCGCGGGTCTTAATATGACATTTTGAGCGGGGTCGAAGGCCTGTCTGGGTCCCTTCTCCATAGCCGCTGAAAGTCACGCGATTCAAGGTCTATTAACGTTAAAACAAGCCAGCGACGTGCGGGCGGCACAATTTAAAACTTAAGTAATCCTTATCTACTTCTGGAGTGACTGACGGAGAGACTGCAATAATGCAGCCTATATATGTCCCACTGTAGGGCACAGGTCTTCTCTCAGAGGGAGAGTATGGGCATAATCACCACGCGTGCCCACCGCGGATTGGCAATTTCAAGTGCTGAGGTATGTTAACACCTCAAACACTCAGGTTTCCGCACAATGTTTTCCTTCACTTGCTTTACAAATGCAAAAAAGTCCGTTCCTGTGACATGCTCGCTGGTCGTACGGCGTTGGGCTTTTTTGGGCTGCTATTGTAGCCTCTAACCATGAAGTCTTTAAGGTTTACTTTAGTTTGTATCATTGCGCCCGCCCGTTGTAATGTGGGTAGTATTCACTTCAAAGAATGTTCACTCGAGTGATTGACAAGGACACAAACATTCAGTGTTTTCTCCTTCATTGCTCCATTTGACCGTTAATTTTGATGTGTATACGACAGGGTCTGAATGAAATTAATACAACTCGTGTATTAATTGGACCCTGTTACGCCGAAATATTCCAACCCACAAGACGTAACTTGCGAGAGAAACGCTTGTTTAAGTACTAGATAGATATCTCTTTAATGTTTTTGTTCAGACGTGTTTAATGTTATAGTGACTAAAAATACGAGTATATATCGACTGAACTAAACAATCTATTGTCTAAAAAAGCGTTTTTCTTGCAGGTTTTTTTGCAATTGTGGGTTGGAATTTTTCTGCGTAACACGGTCCAATTTGAAAATAGAATTTGGCTCCAAGCTACAGCAGGTACAAAGAGAGGTGGAAATATACAGAGATAAAGAGAGAGAGAGAGAAAATACCGCTCACAAATGAAAGTGGAGAAACAGTTTTTCTTTCTAGGCAAGGCTTTCGTACGTTTCCCAGTTTGCGGTCGCGGGCTTCCGGGAGTGATCCCGGTATATTTATGGTCGTGACGTCACCGCCCTGACCCGGGAGCCCGCCCGTTTGTCCGCTGCCTTATGGAGATCCTTTATCTCTGTTTGTCTAGACGCTGGGACGCGCTGACCGACAACTGATCAGCTGGGCCCACCAACTGTGGAATGTCACTAACGTCTTTTCATAATCTGATGAGATAATAATAGTTTCCATACAACATAATCACTTTTCCTGACCCCAAACTAGGATACGGTAACCGAGCAAGGGCATCACAAACATGAAAAAACACCCAGACTGAGGCCAAGTCGTAGGTTCGATTCCCGCTGGAGGCCACCGTTCTAAGCAAGCCCGGTAGCCTCCAGGACAGCACTAAACCCAAGCTTTTTATTTTCTACTGTTTTGTCAACGAGGTGAAGAAGAGGGCGCAAAATAAGTGTCATGTACAAAAATCGTGGATTAAAACGAAAGCGCAATGAATCTGCTTATATCGGGTGGTAATATAAACGCCTACTGAAACGCCTTCCTGAAATCAAAGTAATTATAATTACCTAACTTCTATTAAGGAATCATGCCTGGAAAATCAATTTAGAGATATTGAGGTTCAACGTAACACTGCATATTATCCAAGGAATCTAATCTAAATTTCTTTCCTCAACAGTTTCCTTCTAGAAAACGAATTTATAGTATCAACGCGCAATGTATTCAAAACATCAGGATCTAAAACAAGCGCGGCGCTGGTTTATATTTGCGCTCTGTGCCATAAAAACGCTAAAATTTACGTACTCAACAAAAAAAACTGATATTCCAGCATTTTTTTTTTGTTTTGGTTTCTAATAGATCTGTGTGGCTTTCGGTCGAGCATCTGGTTTTTACCACCCTGTGTACCCTATACGTTAATATAAACGTTTTTCACAGAATCGCCGCTGAACGCATTTAAATACTATTTGCCGCACATATGAACGAATAAGACATGTTCGGCACGTTTTATCTGAATCCCATGTGATCGAAATCGCAGGTATAGTCACTAATTTAAGCACATTAGCTCGAGTTAAGCCATTTTTTTGACCATGTTTTGGTTATCAGCCTTTGTATTGGCCCCAATTTGTAGGTAAATTTAAATAGTAAAAGATGGATGCGGAAGTTTTACCCATAACGCGTGGACTCCGAAACAAAGCAAAGAGATTAAAGTAACAATTCCAAAGAAAGGCTTCTGCCTGGCGACTTGTTCTCAAACTGTAGTTTCTCTTATTAAATTTGAAACCGTAAAGTACTAATATAGGGTGGCGAAATTTCGGGAGCCGAGACGTAGACAAAAGATGTAACAAACTGCCCTGAATTACGGGCAAAGTACTGCACAATCCGCGGCAACTTACGAGGCACTTGCTGAATTTAATTTGTACAAACACCAGCAAAGGCAGCAGAAGTTTCGGATTCGCTTTCACTTGAATTTGGAATGTCTACTAACGTGGGTGTTTGAGGTGTGTAAGATCGTGGCAAGAAACAACTTTGTTACCAAATCTACACACCTTCCCAAGATCAAGAAGGCTGTGAGCTGCAACAGCATTAGGCTTAAACTGACGTACGAGGTTGCCTTGAATAAATTCTTCTTAGCAATAGGGCCGCCAATCATATATTTTCTATTTGTAACCTCTTTGTTTTATCTGAAAAATATTTTCTTATCATTTAGTTTATATTCTTATCATACTTTTTATCCGACTACAAAAGCAAAGGACTGTTCATTAAATTTTGTTACAGGCGTCCCTGTCGAGTGAAGTTCAACGAAAAGATTATAGCTTAGATATTAAATTCAAACATAATCTTATTTTAGGAACGTAGAAGTTGTACAAAAGCATTGAGAATTGAGTGGACGAATTTCCGTAATTCGAAAGGGAGTTTTGTCGAAAGAAATTCTATCTTTGTGGAGTCTTGTGCCCGTCCGAAGGCCCGAACGCCCCGAAGGCAGCGGCTGACATACTACATTGACATTCAACAAACAGAATCTTATATATAAAAATGAATTGCTGTTCGTTAGTCTCACTAAAACTTGAGAACGGCTGGGCCGATTTGGCTAATTGTTGTTTTTATATATTTGTGGAAGTCCAGGAAAGGTTTAAACGGTGAGAAGAAAAAAACGGTTGACGTCGGTGATACGAAGTTCACGGGGTCATATAGTGTAAAATAAATTTTTGATTTCTTCCTTCTTGTAGCATGATAACGCGCGACTTTGTTTCTGACGCATTTTAATGGAATAAAAAATCCGACACATAATTTTCTTAATTTGCCAGAGTAGCCAGAGTTGGCTAATGACCGAAAATTGTAGTCAAAAAGGGGGAGAGAACTTTTTTTATATGCGGGCAAATAGTTTTGATGTACATTTTTACATGCCTCCGTTTAATACACGGTTAATGCTTTCCGCCAAAACTGTAAGCAGACGCCATCAGAAACACTATCTCCAAGTAATAATACCTCAAAAAGCGCTTCACGTAAAAGCTCAAACATTTGCGGGAACTTTTCTTGCCTACTTGCTAGATTAAAAAGCCCGCGATATTGAAGCAAAAGAGCCGAAATATTCGCGTTCGTTTTTGGGATAAAGCGAGTGTCGCCGGAATTAAAACGTAGGTATTCATGGAGAACAGGGAAACGAGTTGGAAAAAGTTGCCGTGCCGTAGATATTTCAATATCAAGCAGGGTTTCTTTTGTGTTGGTAAAGGTGTAGCTGCGAGAGAAGGCAGAATATTTTGACACACGTTTTGTAAAGCGAGACCGTAAAATACCGATCCTTTTATTGATCGCCTCGTTGGTCTAGCCGTATCACGTCTGATTACCATGCCGGAGGTCGTGGGTTCGATTCCCACTGGCGGCCGCCGTACACATGTACACATGGCCTCGTTCGTGGTGTATTTCCATGTTTGTGATGTCCTTGCCTGGTTACTATCCTAGTTTGGGACCAGCACAAGTGGTTGTGTTGTGTGGAAGCTATTATTGTTGGTCTAGCTCGAGCCCATTAGACACGCCCAGGGTTGACTTTTCTCTCCAATGCGCCGAAACAATTACAGCGTGCTCACAAAAACCTCGGAGCTGTAAATTCATAAAAACATTCACTGCACTTCGACCTTGCCACTCATAACCCGATTTGGCCGGGAATTTGCAAAAAAAACAAAACGCTCCTAAATCCCTTCTCATCTCAGCACGACCTCTAGGGCTCCCCAGTGGGGGATTTAATCCCGGACAATCCCGGAAATAGCCGAGGATACCCGAGGCGTGGGCCCACAGACTTGTCCCAGACATCGCCCACGCACCTGTGTATAAACGTGACGATTGTGTGCACAGTCGAGTGCGTGTACATTTACGAGTTGGTTCGTTTATAAGCTTTACGATGTCTACTTAGAATCATGCTCGCCACGCTCTCTCAGTTTCTTTTAATTTTTTAGGTAGTCGAGCATGCAATTGCTTGATCTATATTTGCCATAGAAAATGCTTGATCTAGATTTGCCATAGAAAATGCTTGAAACACGTCACAGAATAGAATATTCCACATCCGTGGTCACATGTGACTGACATTTAAAAGCTACCGTTGACGTCATGCAACCCTTCCCCACATGCCTAGTCATTCGCACTGTAATCGACTAACCCGAGCGTCTCATTTGTATATGGTATGTCGTATGGTCACCTATAGAATTCTTTGCGATATGTCCCCGATTTCTCTATCGAAAAATATATCGCAGAATCTACCGATTCTGAGGGGCCTCGCCACCTACTTATAAAGCAAGAAGTGTACTGATATCAGGGAGCTTCCTCTCATCAATACTAACGAATTTTAATATATGAAACCTTTAAAATTGCGAAAAATACATCAGCTTTAGTTTAGTTTAGTTTAGAGGACAAGGTTTGATAGAATCGCAAAAATACAATTTTAATGGAACTTTCATACAATTTTATTGCAAAACGAAATATAATCCTTGTGAAAAGTTTCTATGGAATGAATGTTTGTTTACGAGCCTCTTATTGTCTTTTATTCCTTTATTCTCGACCAGCTGGCCTGGTGAACTTCGTACCGCCTTAGAAACAATATTATTTTTTTCATGAAAATTTTCCATGTTTTAATAGTTAATCTGCTATTCGGAATAATAAATCGGTACCACAAATCCAACAAATTAAAGATCATACATATTATTTATATATAAATTCCATGCGCATTCGAAACTCGATTTGTGTCCTCTTAACACAATAAAAATAATAACTTCCAGACAACACTATCACTTGTCCTGATAACAAACTAAGATACCCTGTGCCACCCTGTGCTATGGTAACCAGGCAAAGACATCACAAACATGTAAATACACCCAGACTAAGGCAATTGTACAAATTTACGGCAGCCCCCAGTGGGAATCGCACCCACGACATGGACACCGCTATGATACCGCTCAACCAACGAGGCACTCAGTCAATCGGCTACGCAATGTACATCGAATTGACATAATAAACTATCAATTGTAGTTTTATGAAATGAGGCCCTGTAATCGCAACCGTTGTTCTGTTGCAGCTTATTACGCTGCTCCCCATCCCGGTACATTACGCATTAATCTCGATGGGATCCCGAACCCTTTGCGGCAGACGCGCGCCAGACGGACCCCGGGACCCCGGCGGGGGCCCGGAAACCTCTACCGGTTTGTTTGGGTTATTTTATTTATTAGGAAACATGTTTGGTGTGGCCGAGACCTTGATCCTTGGTGGCGACTTCGTAGTTGACCGCGAGTAATGAAATGTACGGAAGTTTCGAGGGTTCTTTATTATGTACCTTATATGTTACGTCCCACTGCAGAGCGCAGGCCTTCTCTCAGAGAGAGTTTGGGCTTAGTTACAACGCCTACGGATTGGCAATTTCAAGCCCTAAGGTATGTGAACACCTCAGACACTCAGGTTTCCTCACGATGTTTTCCTTCACCCTTAGCGAGTAGTATTGCTACTGCAATTTCAAGAATGTACGTAATTTAGAAAATAATGCCATTGGTAGATGCCGGGATTTGAACCTACAACCCTCCGAATGAGAGGCCGGCATTCTATCCCTGCACTACCACCGCTTGGTGCTTTTACTTATTTGTTATATTGGATGTAGGGGTATAACCTCCCCTTTTTTATAAAAAATGGGGAAAGTACACATAAATCCGAGTAACTTTCAAATCGGGAAAAAAATATCAGCCGCTCCGTATGAAAGTTTAATAACAACAACACCAATATTTATGGAACATCTTATACACCCTGTATACATTACAGAAAATAAACAATTGCCGGCTAAATATATTTAATATATCTCGCTAACGGGTCTAATCGGAGTTGGTTTTGCGACGTCTGTTGCGACGCATCGTGGCCAGGCCCCCCAGATGGTCTGACGACCTGGTTACGGTGGCAGGGAGTGACTGGATGCGGGTGCACACGACCGGGAAGTTTGGAACACCGTGAGGGAGGCCTATGTCCTGCAGTGGGCGTCAAATGGCTGATGATGATGATGATAATGTTACTATTACTACGAGAACATTAAATTACATAATTACGAATTATGTAATTTATTATGTCATTAATTACCCGTTAGCGAGATATATTAAATAAATATATTTTAATAATGCAAATAAATAAATTTTAATAATAAATACCGTAAAAAAAAAAAATTCAAAAATGTTAAATTGAACAAGAATTTATCAAAAGTGGTAAAGTTGTTTAAAATGACATACTCTAATTGACGTGTATCAGGAATTGCAAATTTTTGAGGTAATTCTATATTATCACTAGCTGTCCCGGCGAACTTCGTAACGCCACAGAAAACGTTTGTTTGGGAAATAGAAAAGGGCTGTTTTTAGGGTTTTCCCGGAAATTATTCGATTTTTTTCTCGCCTTTTAAACCTTTCTTAGACCTCCACGAACATTTCAAGACTAAGATAAGATAAATCCGTTCAGCCGTTCTCGAGTTTTAGTGAGACTAACGAACAGCAATTCATTATTTTATATATATAGATAGAGAGAGATAGATAACGTCTGTACTCGCGAATCGAACAAACTACCTAGGCGGCAAATAACAATCTGAAAAATTTTTGACTCAGAGAAAAAATCCGTTCTATAGAACAAATCTATTCGTAGTAAGTTCGTAGCGTGCTACAACGTACTACGGCGTAGTAGAATCTGCGTCGAATTACGTTACCAATTTTGCGTTCAACCCATACTATTTTCAGCCATTTACACACAATCTCGTCACCACACGACACCCTTTTGCCGATCGAACATTGCCGAAGAGCTCTGACTTTTCTAAGTTTCAATATCTCAGTCGTCTTTATTCCCTTTCGCGTAGCGCAAACCAATTGTAACTAGAAGTACGGATTCTCTATCACGGATTTCGGATTTCTATTATTTCATAAATAAGAAAATCCTGTAATTTTATGACAAATTCATAACATAACATAAACTCACGCCTGTATCTCTGCGAGGTAGGCAGAGACCAGGGACTGCCACTTGCTACGATCCTGACAGATCACTTCCGCTTACAATTCAAACCTTATTATATTGCTTACATAAACTCACATCGGTATCCTGGAGAGCAGGCGTGAGTTTATGTAAGCATTATTACTAAGCGTCTTTGCTACTTAGAACGTTTATAGGAATTGGCTTAAGGTACCATGAACTTGCTTATTTTACGAACAAAGCGACCGCGTCTTGTTCCAAGGTTGTACGAAACAAGAATAAATGATTGAAAATTCCCGTTGCAATAAAAGTCTTATTGTCATCCTCTAGAAAAGCGACTCCTAAAGTGGGTACCGCAAACCCAAAAGACCCAAGTCACTGGGGTTCCGTGAATCACAATTGTCGCTGAATCTTTGGGCTGTTGACTATTAAATAATTCTTCAACTACAAATATTATTTTGTATTGTAGTAGAACAGCAGTAGTTCTTACAGAAGCTAGAAGAGAAGTCAAACCTGGAATTTGATATAGGGTTCCGTAAAATAAAAGATTTTTGGTTGTGATATCGTTCCCTGGTTACCACAGCACAAAGTATCCTAGTTTCGGACCAGGATAAGTGATTGTGTTATGTGAAAGCTATTATTATCATTAAAGTGTTCCATAGCCTTAAGAATTCACGGACCGCTGCCTTAAGGACTTTTTGTACAGAAGACACAAGAAGTCGCAGAGCGATCCCTCTGTCACATTCACGCCTCCGGTAAGCACGTGGTGTGGGGGCGGGACGGGGTTACTTTCACCCTCGCTTCAAGGTCAGGCGGACACTGCAGCTCCGCCGTATATGCGCGCCTATGTTGGGCGTGGTATGTGTGACATTTAAATTTTGGCTCTGTGTGGTAATTTGGTTTCGGGTCATGCCGTGTACTAGATGTGATACTTTTTTGTACTAACCACTGAGCGGCAGCAAATGATTTTAAATACTAAAGAACAGAATATTCATTGCGACTCCGCTATAAACATTAAAATTTTGGCTATGTGTGATAGTTTGGTTTGGGTTCGTGGAGTGTAATAGACGGCACTAAAAACCGAATTAAACATTGTTTACAACGTATCTACAACAACGTGTTTACAACGTAAGGAAGACACTGCCGGATATACGCGTCTATGTTGGGCGTGATATGGGTGACATTAAAATTTATTTTGGCTGCGTGGTAATTTGGTTCAGGTCGTGCGGTGTAATAGAAAGAGCCTTTTTGTGTTACCCAAATGAGTGGCAGCTAAAGGTAGAGTAGTAAACACTTTAAAATATTGTTAAACACTTTAAAACAGAATATAAACAGTCTTTTCGCAAGGTCAGGCGGACAGTTCGGAGTGTTAACATTAAAATTTTGGCAATATGTTGTGTTAAGAGGTGATTTAGTTTAAGAGTCATACGGTGCAGGTACTACACGTGCTAGAGAGAGTCTTTTTGTACTAACCATCGAGCGGCTGCAGATGATTTAAAACAGTTTTAAGCACTTTAAAACTGAGTGTTATGTTTTAAACAGTATTTAAAACAGCAGGAAATTTTTAACATTGCGTTGCATGGCCAGGCGGACAGTTAAACTCTGCCATATATGTGCGTGGTACGGTTGACATTAAAATCTTGGGTAGTGTATGTAACATTAAAATTTTCGCGATCTATTGTACGCCCTAAAGAAAGCCGTACTACTAAAGATTCTTTGCAGAAAATGGTTTTAACCACTGTAAGACAGACCATAATATTTTAAACAGTATTTAAACGGCAGGGGATATTTTGCAAAGTCAGACCGATACTGCGACAGACAACTCTGCCATATATGTCTATGTTGGGCGACATATAAAGTTAACTTGTATGTTATGTTGTAATTTCTGTAGAGTGATAGAGAGAGAGAGAGAGAGAGAGAGAGAAGGAGGAGGGAGGAGGAAGGCCGCTTTTTACTGAGGAATATTAAAGGTGGGTAGAAAGAGCGGTGGTAGCCTAGTGGGTAGAACATTGGACTCGGTAGCGAGAGACCCAGGTTCGTTTCCGAGAGCGGACATGTACCTATGACTTTGTTTTCTAAGTTATATATATTTGTGAAATTATAGTAGCGATACCACTCGCTAAAGGATACATCGTGAGGAAACCTGAGTGTCTAAGGTATTCACATAGGTACCTCAGCGCTTCAAATCGGCAATCTGCGGTGGGCACGCGTGGTGATTAAGCCCATACTCTCTCCCTGAGAGAAGGCCTGTGCCCTACAGTGGGACGTATGTAGGCTGCTTATGTATGTATGTTATTTATTAAAGATTATTAACTTAATACCGGATAAACTTACTTGGTTTTTTGTCGGAAGAGGCGAATCAGAGCGAAGCCTGGTCGGACTCTTCCGACAAAAAACCAAGTAAGTTTATCCAGTATTAAGTAAATAATGTGTAGTGCTTACGAAAGTTTTCGTTCGAGTATTAAAGTTAACTAGTTTTTCTTTAAAACAAAATACATAATTATGTTATTATTATTATTATTATTATATTCTTTTTGTTGCACTAACCCGTGCAGAGGTCGCGGGTTCAAGTCCCGACGTGGGTTTTAGACTCTATAGGTTTTTACAAAATACATAGTTTTAAACACGTGATACGCCAACACTGCTGCGCGGCTAAAAGTGCGATTCTCATTAACACAAAAGGTAAACCAATAATTTTGTTTGAGAAACGTTAACAACCGCAAACGTTAATCTTACAATAACCTCGCTAATTCACCCTAACACTAGACTTTCCACTCTACTTAGTTGTGATTCTACCATTAAAGAAGTTAATTGACATACCCTGCAGAGCAAAACGATTTTTATCACCTTAACTTAAAGGCCATTTCAACTTGGAGAATATTTTTCTTTTTTTAATTTGCGAGTGAACACTACCACACACTATCTATGTAGACAGCTAGCTAGCCAAAAAAGTAACCCAAGGGCTGATACGAACCTGGTAAACGGCCGCTTTTGTGCCTACCTACACCACTCGATTACAGGCTAGACGCTCTCGCAATTTGTTGACTCGGCGTAATTTAGGCGGGAAATTGATTTTTTATGCCATTAAAGGCGGCAGGAGGCGGGTACGGGGGGCCGGGGGCTGTTATCGGCTTTTCGCGCCTCTCCGGGCCAAGATCCTAAATATAGTGATAAGTGTCGAGTTCACGGCGAACTCTTGGGGGAAGGAAATCTACGATAGTTAGCTGGATTAGTAGATTGATTTTGTATCTTCTCGTTGTTATGTTTAAGTTTAAACCACCAAACCTGTTTAGTAGACTGGCGCTGAAGAAGTAAAAAAAAAACAAAAAGAACGCCATTTACAAAGGAAGATATGTACATCCTGGAGTTGGTAAATTGAATTACTAGGAAAAATAAATTTCATTAAAGTTCAAAAACAAAAGACGGCCGCCTAACAATTCCAATAAAGACAATAATTACTAGAAGACTTGAACGGAACTCAATTAGCCACATTTTATTGTCCATTCTGTTCACAATCTAAATAACTTTAATTGTCTACGGAGAAGGAATCGTCGCTTTAGTCCCCGTCTCCGTAGAAAGAAAGCGAGACGATCGAACACGGAAACTTCGACATAGCTACGAGTATAAATGCAGGCGCAACGTCGCGCCCGCACACTCTGGAAGTGGCGCGTAGACGCCATCAAAACAAACGCACACACGCCCAAATGTCTGCCAAATTCCGCGCACACAGACTCAGCTACCTACATAGATACCAAAACTCGAAATGAACTATTGAATCGGTGTACGCCTGTGTAGGTGTGCGTGAGTGAACGAGAGGGATAGTGAGTAAAATTTCACTTTCGTTTTGGCAACGTCGCGCGCCCGTCGACATTTCGAGCGGGGGTGGTGGTGGAATGAAAATTCGTGGCCAGTTCACTCACTACTGCATACGATTTGCTTTGTCGGCTACGTTTTTCGGCGAAAATGCTTTCGCTTTTCAGTGCAAAACGTGAATAAACGTAGTGACTTCGTGAGGTCAATTTAAACGGAATGACATTTCGTTTTAGCTTGAAAAAACTTTTTTATATTTTCACATCGAAATGAGTACAATTTCTTCAATGAAATGTTTCTTCCTTTGAATAGTAAATATATTATTGTCAGGATAAACAAAATCTCCCGACATTTTATTGGCACGTTTTGGACGTGTTCGCATATTATCCGCGTTGAGTTAGGGGAGTTGTACGAGACAGATACTACACGACAAAAAAAAACCCTAACAAATTGAGTAGTAGTGGACTAACGGTATAGTGTGTGGGGCATTTCAATACTTCAAAAGCACAAACGGTTCTCGGAAGTGACATCGTGGGTGCGAGAGAGACGGCTGTCATCTGTCTCTTTTTTTAATGATCAACGCTTATGTAGGGGAGCCTGTGGTGTTTCGTAGTGTGTCATTTATTTGCTAAACTGACCAGCGCTTGAACAAAATTTTTATTTATTTTAGTTTCTAGGATGACTAACAGCTATTACAAGGTTATAATACATAGAAAAATACACTAAGCCAATTAAAAGTCTTCACAATTAGAAATCAAAGAAATTTAAAACGTGAACTTCTTGCAAAAACCTTTACTTTTTCTCAGCCTGTCCCACGAAGTAGGTGTTCTCTCAGACATACATAAACTCACGCCTGTATCCTAGAAAGGTAGGCAAAGACCTGGGACTGGCACTTGCCACGATTCTGACAGATCACTTTCGCTCTCTCAGAGAGATATAGATTGGACTTAAAATAAAATCAATAAATAAATAATTACCGCTAGCCCTCCGTGGATTGATGATTTCAAAGCCTTAGGACTCGAACTTTAATTAACTTATTCACATGAATAAGTCATAAGTCATCATCTTAGGTATAAGACACTCCGATTTCCTCAAGATGGTTTTGTTCAAAATGCTACTACAAATTCACAAAACTACGTAACTTAGAAACAAATTCATTGGTACATGCCGGGACTCGAGCAATCTTGACAAGAAAAAGTAGACAAAAAGGAAAAACCCACGTATCAGGGTGGCGGAACAACAGATGAGTTTGTATGTGACCCAAATAAGTAGAGTAGGAATACTCTAATACAATACACGTTAGTTAAAGAGTAACTCATATAAATATGTATATTCCGTTTCAGAGGACTTTTCCCTATATGTAACAAACGAACAAATTAACACAAACACGAGAAGTAACGCAGCCTACAAACATCCAACTGTCTATCTCTCAGAGAGAGAGTATGGGCATGCAACGACTAATGAATGTTGAGGAAGCGAAAGTGATCTGTCAGGATCGTAGCAAGTGGCAGTCCCTTGTCTCTGCCTACCCCTCTGGGATACAGGCGTGAGTTTATGTTACTTTAGCCCTTTTAGGTGCTAGCAGTGTTACATATGAGTGAATGAAAATTAACTAATTTAGCTGGGTGACTAGAAGAGTAAACAAATCAGCAGTTAACAGTAAATTGGCAAATTTTCCAATGATTTGCGCTCCAGAAACCCGCCGCATATTCGTAGAGTTACAATTGTCTCGAAAACCGGCCGTTAGGATACGAGACATTAATTGCTATTATTATCATAAAGTATATAAGTAAGCTACTCAATGGAAATGAAGCCATCGTGTCAATTTCCTTCCATTTAAATACTTAAAACGTAGAGTTCTAGCGATATTTTCAATGTAGAGAATAAATTATTTCCGGTTGAGTAAGCCTTAACCCTGGAATAGACGTCATTTTGTCATGCAGAATATATTAAGATAACCGCAAGGTCTTATTGAAGCTAAGGTTTTGAAACGCAATTTAATTCAAATGCGAAATTCCAGTTCGAGTCCTAGCAGGATTATTGAGGTCGCGAAGAAATCACATAAAAATACCTAGGGCATGTTTCATAAAACTACAATTCATGGTTTACTATGACAATTCGATGTACATTACAAAGTCGATTAACCCACAGATTAACAAAACGACTCTGCTACGCAATGCACCTCGAATTGTCATAGTAAACCATGAATTGTAGTTTTATGAAACTCGCCCCTGAAGTAACATGTTTGTGGTTTTTGTTTGTGTGCGGAATTTCATTTAGCCGAAACTTCTATATTTACTCACTATCGACATATTCGACATAGTTCGACTTTATCGACATTCGACCATTACATTTTCGTTCTAAACTCGCCCGTAGTAATACATAGTTGAGTTGATCAGCATCGTCGAGTGTTTTCAATTAATTGTCATTGTTAGCGGTAGTATTGCGGTATTTTCGTTACCTCATCAGAGCTTCATAACAAGAAACGAAGAAAAGCTTGATAAATACTTACTTTTGTACATAGTACAGACCGACATCAAAAAAATCGGCTTTCATTTATGATATTTTTTGTGACTCGGATACCAGTTACTGTACATATAGTAGGTACATGTATGTACTCGTATATGTATACTACAAATATTTGGTGTTTATTTGTCCATGCAAGATTAAAAAAAAAAAAGAAAAGGGTTCACGAAGGTTCGGCGCAAATCGATTGGTAAAGGCTGTGCAGGCTGCGCAGGAGTCGGGTTTCGGCCGGACGCCACCACCGGAAGTGGCATGGCCGACGGACGCACGCCATATTGCTTTTTGCTCTTGAGCAAGTTGCGCACCACTTTGTAGCGCGTTTCGTTTTTCTTTTTTACGCGGCACGAGCGAGTTTTTGATTATTGACGTTCCCGCTGAATAAATTTTCTGCTTTTTATTGCATTTTATTTAGTTTAACAAAATGTTTTTTACAGATACTTCCATAAAAGAACTTACTTAATCACACAATACCTTAGTGCTTATTATACAGTGAAGTAAATGTACCTACATACTTGTTCATATAATTTTATAGAAACGAAATACCATCTGATATCATGACGTTTGACAGCTCAGATAACTGTCTCCGCGGACCAAAGTCACATTGTCCCACAAAGTTTATTCTTTTGCAAAAAACCTTTTATACCTTGCCAGGTAGAAATCCCATTGTGTCAACGCGTAGCCCATTCGCTATTGCGCAATATAAAAGGTACGGTTTTGATATGCTCCCGGCACAATGCACGATAAATTATTTGCTAATTTATACTTTAAGGTCGAAGATTGCACCTGGCCACTACATGCTTGCAGAAATGAAAAATCCCAAGTTCCATTTTTAAGCCTTGGTTTCGAATAATAAACTTACGAACAGCGAGCAAACGAATAAATACTTGTTCCAATTTCAAATGGAGAACTATCCGAACGCAAAATCGGACCTAATTACAGTGGAGAAAAGAAGTAAAGTCGTGCGGTCGAATCGTAATTAAAGAAATGGCAACGTCGCTTTTCCCGAGGAAAATGCAAGCGGCGTTTCACCCCCTCCCGCCCTGCTTACGCCTCCCACTTCCTCCCGCTCACCTCTTGCACCCCTGTCGATGACTCATTCAACCTTTTGAATTTCGGCGTGAGATCAATGTTTTAACTCGATGACAGATAAGCTTTTGATTTGAATTTGGAATTAAATCGAATACGTATTTTTTGTCTGAAATTGGCGATTGAATTTATATTTCAATACCTACTGATATAAGTTTTGAACAGAGATATTGATAACTACTTAAGCCGCATTGACACGATCAAAAACTGCTTGGATAAAGTTGTTTTGACGACTAGTGGGACGCTATTTTAATGGAAACACGCCGTCTAGTCAAAGTGAACTTAGAACATGCTCAACTTTTTAAAGTCCACTTGGTTCACTTGCATTAAATGCGAAAGCACAAAACAAAATGGCGTCAAGTGCAAAAACTATCTCATCTCGGTATAAAATAAGCCGAAAAAACTTGTGTGAACGGGTACTCAATTGAACTTTGACAAAGCTATTTGGTCAAAACTACTTTGTCCAAGCTGACAGACTGTGTCAACGCGGCTTTAAGGGTAGAAGGTATACGTCTTAAAGTTGGTGATTGTCCTCTGAATAAAGTAAGTTTATATTCATAGTTTCGTTTCATTATATAGGTTTGTGTTTTAGATGTTTCAATAAGGTGACATCTCTAATAGGTTACATACATACGTTACGTTGGTCGCCATCGGTGTTGGGGGTTGTGTACCTCTGTAATTAATGCGTTATGGTGGACTTACCTGTAACAAACAAAAAATACAGTTAAGAACACTGAAATAGCGGGTAGAGTCAAATGATAACTTTTTGGGTGGTGTTCTTTAATTATAGAACTGCGAACATTAAATTCATAAAAATCCTACAAACTGCCCTTTAGCCTCTTTGTAACAACTTTCCACCGACCGACACGCCGCTGAAAACTACTCAACAAGAACATAATAAGCAAGAAACCGTGATTCCGTCCGCCAAATGAACAAAATAAAAAGTAGGTAAGAAGCCTATACTGACCACCGCCTCTTCAGAATCAATAGTAAAACCACTTCCAATAAACAAAAATATAAAATTCTCAATTTTATTTTCCAAACAATCTGACCAATTTTTCGAAGAGTAATAAAATAATAAACTTATTTTGTTGGAAGTATTTACGGGTACTTGAATACTGAAGAAAAGGTTTTCAAGTTTTGCGTTATTTAAACAACACATTATAAACTCAGAATTGCTTGTCGTTACCTCAAATAACAAACAAGTCCTCAACATACTACAACGGGTATAGAGAAGCCAATTCAACTCAATCTTTTAGCTACTCTATACCCGTTTTATAGGGTAGCCTAAAGATTGAGTTGAATTGATTCATTTTATGATATACACTATCAGTGTTATTTATAAAAATAGGATTCTATAAAACTATCCTCAAATGCAGTTTAAGATAATATTCCCTTTACCCAAGTCTATTTAAACTGCATTTAAGGAGTATTTTGAAGGAATCGTGTTTTTATAAATTAAGGCCGAGTTGCACCACTTCTTAAATGTCACTTAAGTCGCCATCTACATCGACTTTTGTATAAAGAATTTTAGTTAAATGCTGTTTTTAGAAAAGCCACATTTAAGAATGTGTCGGCCTAAGGTAAAACCTGATTAAGCTAGCTCTCTTTCAAGTTTTCGCTTTACACATAGGTTATCGAAAGGTTATCTCTATGAACAAGACGTGTTTGGTTAAGACACGCGATTGCTGCTGAGATCGCTTTTGGAAGTCAGTTCAGCTATGTAAAGCAAGGCTTTCCTGCCTCACTACTCTCGACAATATTGTGTTCCAAATTGCACCACAATTAAATGCCATAAGTCGAAAATAAAGCCTTGGTAAAAGTTTTAGTTACACGAAACAGTTTTATACTTACTGAAACTTTAAAGCAATAAATTATGAAATAAACATCATCAACATCAGCCACTTAACGCCCACTGCAGGACACAGGCCTCCCTCATGGTTTTCTTAACCATGAAGGGTTTTGCCATAAATAAACATATTCAATTGTAAGGCAAGTTGGCCAAATTAACGCCGAAAGGGAGCTGAAAGCGTTGGTAGTGAGTGAGTGACCGCTTAGGGGATCAAGGAGGCCATTTTGTTTGTGACGCTTTAGGAATCCCTGGCCTGAAGCCCCGGCTGTCGCGAAGAGACTCCTTCAGTTATTTACCGCAATTAATCCCGCAATGGAACAATTCTATAAATCCATCGTCGGTCTTCAGCACAGCTGTCGGTGTATGAGAAAAAACCTACTGCGGACGGACATATGGTACTTCCTGATAGGTCGGCGTTACCTGCCGGCAGCTGCGCGGGAGTTACACCCACACGCTGCGCGCACGCGCCGTATGTATTGAGTTGTGTCTGTATGTGTGTATACTTGTAGTACATAGGTTGGGGTTGTTCTTACGTGGATTTTTGATTGCGCTTGTATTTTTCGGGCTTGCGTTTTGTGGTTTCTTCGTAGAGAAGAACTTTCGTCTTACTAATGGTATTAATGGTACCCGGCGCCTCCACCAAACTGTAACGACTTTGTTTATCTCTTTTTCATCGATCGCCTAGCCTAGCTAGGGATCTGCTGACATCCTAAAACAAAACGTAACGATTTCCTTCAAAATATTTAAAAATCTGACTAGACGGCTATGCCAGCCAGCTACTATAAAGAGGAATCGTTACAGTGGGGTGGTGGTTCGAACAGAAGCGGTATCTCCGGTTGTTGCGGGAAGATCTCGTAATTTTAAAGGAATGTTTCTACTCAGTAATAAAAAAAGTTTTTTGTATTGTTGAGTGGAATGATGTTAAGTTTCACCGGACCTTTTTCCAACAGCCGCAGGTGGTAGTTACCTAAACCCAATATCACGTTGGGGCGTTATTTGATGATACAAAAGCAAAACATGAAGCAAAATCTGCTTAGATACCATACTCAGTCATTCATTTGTTTCTGGTAGATTTAACGCGCCGTATTATTACAAAGAGACCCAAAAAAAACTACTTATACATATTCCTATCACGATGAAGTTTAAACTTAAAGTTACCAGAGACCCATAGAACAAAGTTTGATACCTGGGTCGGGCATAAAAAAGAGGTCAACAACCTCTACGGGACCAGCTGCTCCAATTTAAACATGGCGGACTTTTTGAGCTGTCACAAATTAATGCAAGCTATTTCATAACGAATTGATGGATTGTTGAAATGTGTGCGGTTGGTTCACCTCATGTCTCATTTTGTATGCGGCAGACTTTAAATTCTCGGTAGCTTGTATAATAATATGGAAATTCGCTCATTTATAAAGCCAAAGATTATGGCATGTTTTGTCATTCAAAAATATGACTTGTTCAGTTACAAAATATGTCTCCTTATTGATTAGCGACATTGGTAATTTATAAAACTTCTTAGTATAAATAGATCAACTCTCAGTAAAAGAAAAATAACCGGTCAAGTGCGAGTCGGACTCACGCATGAAGGGTTCCGTACTACCTATTGCCGTTATTAATATCATGCAAAAAACGGCAAAAAAAATCGCGTTTATTGTATTCCCATAACGTGATTTTTCACGTTTATTGTATGGGAGCCCCCATTAAATATTTATTTTATTCTGTTTTTAGTATTTTTTGTTATAGCGGCAATAGAAATACATCATCTCTGAAAATTTCAACTGTCTAGCTATCACGGTTCATGAGATACAGCCTTTTGATAGACAGACTGACGGACAGACAGACAGTAGAGTTTTAGTACTAGGATCCCTTACCCTTTGGATAGGGAACTCTAGAAACGTTTAAAAATGAGGGCTAGGAAAAAGTTTTCGATACGTGATTATACAATTTTAATATTCATAAAAGAATATTATGGTTTCATTGCTGGTATATAAGTTTTATTTATTATAAGGGTTATTTGTAAGTCTTATTGCGCAAATTTATTTTAAAATTTATTACACTACATCCATTGGAAAATACTCAAGTAGTTAATTACAGATGCTCCTTGAGATTTTGCTTACAGTTTTTTATTAAGTAAATTAAAATATTTTTTTTTGCGCTCTGCCAATTTTTCTATACAGTAAATAAACCCCATTAAAACAAAACTGTGTCGTTACCATGAAAACAAAGGAGTTAAAGACAATTTAGAATTTCAAAAACACTAGCAGATGACGTAGTAATAGACAAAAGACGACAGATGCGTGTCAAAAGCTCTATGCTCTCCGCTACGCACATGCTATTATGATAGACCAACCATAAACACTCCGATTGTTCCGATGAGAACAGCACCTATGGCTGTCATTAAATTCCCTATGACTATTATTATTATTGTGTACTTCAGAAATGTGCGTGTTTTGTTTTGTTTAAATAGCAACATGACACGACATTTTTAATTCATAATGAAATATGATCAGGAATTTGTGAGAATTAATTAATTTTATTAAATAGTGAATACCTACCCTTCAACTTTTCGTTATGTTCATGTAGGCAATGGACATAACCTTTGAATGAAAATTCAGACAATATTCATGTATTTCCTTAAACTCGGAACTGTGAATTTAAAACCAATTTTCCCAGGACCCAACGCTTTCACCAATAAAAAACTGTAGCATTAAATCAAATAAAGGTGTCGTCCCGGGTATAGCGTTTCACTGTTTGAGTTGGAGGCGGTCCGGAAGCCGGGACTTTGGAATAAGTATGACAGAAATATAGCTTCAGATTTGACTTTGAATAAGGTAACTCGTAGCCTCGGCTAAATGATCTTGGGTAAACGATCGATGTGCACACCAGCGACTCGAGGGGTCGATAAAAATATAAAATCTGTCGGAAGGCAATGGATGAGATTGGCGTGACAGGGAAGATGTACGCCTATGCCCAGCAGTGGGCTTTATCCATGGGCTGGATAGATAAAAGATAATCCGTGACTAAAACAACGATAACAGATCTGCATTGAAAGTGAAGAACTTTAAAAGACTGTCCACTTATTGACAGACCGACTTTTTCTCTCTTTTTGTGCGATGTTAGTAGTTTTTGTTCATATTTTGTCTTAGGTACATATGCCTTTTGAATGACACGTTTGGACCTATAACGATTGATTCTTCTTTGATACTTCTGTCAGAAGGCTACATTTGGTGCCGATACCAGCGGAGGCGCGTAAATCATAAATTACACTTTACAGTTCCCGCCGTACTCCAGTTACAGCCAGTTGTCACATAATTACGATTACGGGAGGCGATCTATCGACTGTGGAACGTTTCCGTTTGAAATGGGATGGGTATTGAAATTCATAAATAGCATTTCCAAATCTTAAGGTACGATAAAAACTATAATTTTCAAATCGTCTATTCTACTCTCAATGACTTACGGCTGTCTTTTTCAAATAATATTTTATGTATTAAATTACCTAAACTGAGAAATGACACATTTATTTATATTAGTATTACGTTATTTGGCAACTTTACGGCGTTCTCTTTTAAAATATTTGTTTACCTACAGTGACAAAACAACCGGATAAACATTTTAAACCCATGTTTAGCAAATATAGGTATTTACTAGAAGTAAAATAATATAAAAATTTCATGTCATTGTGTTTGTTATCGAACAAAAAATCAAACGGTTTCACCGATTTTTATAATTTTTTTTTGTGTATATTTGGTAGGTCTGAGAATAGGTCGCAGGCTAATTAATATGGCAAAACGTTTGCCGAGTCAGCTAGAATCTTTATAAACCTTACTGCCGTCTTGTACCTTCAAGTGCCCAGTAGAAAAACAGAACATTATGTAATAACCCATTACGATACTGCGATACTCATCAAACAACCGTCAGGCTAACGACCTCACAGCCTCAGGATACTCTGTACCTTAAGGTGGCACCAGCCTATTTAGGTCTTTACCTCATCCCTCTTTGTTTGCCCGAGAGGGGACGGAGAGGGACCTCAGTAAGCTGGTGGTGCAGTGAAAGGGAATATGTGCAAGTCGGTTATTGTGTGACCCAGGCACTGATAGGTAAATTGCACTTTTTTATGTAGTGCTTAGAGATCGGGGTGGAAAATTGACGCAATGATGGAAAATAGGGCTCCTGATGACAAGGGCGATAATGCAGGGGGTACGCTAAGGAGGCGGTAATTTGTTCCGTAATGAGTCGAGATGATGGCCTACTAGCTTCCATAGCTTTAGATATATAGAGTTGCACTAATGATCGTTACTAGGCGAAGAACCGATTCACCAACCGCCATGCCAGTATCTGAGTGATATTTCTGACATTGTAAGAACTGCATAATAAGAAAAATCATGTTTATAAGTTGGTTATCGTAATCATCATCTCATAGCAAAACTACCACGAAATTTTACCTATTGGAGGCAAAATTAAACATTACTGTGATTTTCGTTGTAAAAAGCCTAAGATAACGCAAGATTGACCTAAGATTCACATAAGTTCTTTCTATGAATACCTAAGCCGTATACGATACAAGTCCATCTATAGAGAATGCATTTACTTATGTATTCCGGGTAAAGGATTTGCACGCGTGGCCTGCTCGCGCCGCCCCAGTTGCGGCGCTAACGACCCTTGCTGTGCGTGCAACCCCTACCCTCTACGCTTTGCTGCTAGCCTAGTACTTTTACACAGGTGTAGTGGATAAATAAGGTGTTTTAGAATAAGAAAGTGGATAAACAGGCTAGCAGGAAGTGGTTTCTTGATACTATCCGACGATTGGAGTCGATGAGTTAAACGTGACAGCAAATCAGTGTACAGTCTCATCATTTTTGTTTTTGATAGGAATTGTATCGCTAGCGATGCCGATCGGCCTGTATTACACTACATATACACACTAGATAGATTCACACTTATTTATACACTTGATGTGTGGCGGAATAAGAGATGAATAGGACATAATTTTGTCTGTTATTTGAGTAGTGGCAGAAGTGTGGGAGAATGTAGTTAAAACATAATTCAATTGATATTGTTCTGTAAATAAAGAATAAACATATTTTATTGCAAACCATTAAGTAACTAACTAGTACTACTAAAATTTTAGTACTACTTTTAAAAGTTTCGTCACAAAAATATGAAAATCCTGATTACAAGATATTACCCAAAAAGTCATAAACAGAAATGTGTGCGTTTGCAGTGCGTTTGGGAATCATGGCATTTCTTTCCAAGCTCTCCCATTATATTCTTCACTGGCATCTAGATTTACCCAGGACCAATGGGCGTACAATGCACACGTATGCGGTAGGCTTTCAAGGGGCTTACCACGAGTCGCACGCTGTGCTCTACCTCAAAGTCTAACTTAACTTGCTCGCCTGTGTAAATGTAATTTCTTATGTAACGTCCTGTTTATGTTTATGACGGCACATAAAGTAGAAGAATAAATGAAGAATCAGTCCTTAATAAACAATTATTTTAAAGTGAGCGTACAATATCTACAGTGACTAGGTACTTGAGCGATACAAATGCAGGCAAATGGTAGCTAAGACTACAATATTTCGGTTTTCCTTTGTGATTCTATAAAAATAACTATTCTTTCTTCATATTATAACGAACACGGATTGATGTGAAATACCAAATACATCAACTAGCTTGTGATAGACTCACAGTCAGGTCACAGGGAGTACATCATTTGTAGGTTACGCGTGCCTTGCCCTACTGGGATGGGGGGTGCTATCTATGTACTTACTATGTATGCGGCACTATTGAGTTCACTCAGTCGTGCTTCAAACTCACTGTTTTCCTCTTGCGTTATGTAAGCACCTATGTAATGGTGGGGTTATTGGTTGGAAAGTATAGGAAGGAGTTTTCGATATTTGTGCGCGAAATCGTATTTTATAAGCGGCAGACGATCATATTTGGTGTGCCGAGTGAAGTTGCTTTCTTGATTTTCTTTGTGAGCAAACAAGAGGTGTCTTCTTGCATTTTATCTAATTAACGTCGTGTAACTCCAGCTCTTTAGAAAATCGGGCCTGATTCTGTTAAATACTAAGTATATTTTCAGACATTATAATTTTTTCTATCAAACCACAATTTTAATTGCTTTATGCTAAAAATAACTTGTGGTACAGTAAGTACTTATAAAATTTTCATATGCTCTTAATCTTCATTAAGAGAAAAGTGATATCACATTTTTATAGGCTGTGTCGTGGATTGTTTTTATATATTGATTAATTTATTAATTTTATTAGGTTTGCCAACAGTTTATGTATATATACATGCTCTACAGAAACTTTATTCAAGGCTGAAAGTCTTGATAAAAAACGAATTAAAGGTAATCACCTCATTCGATTCGATTTCCACTGGGGGCGGCCGTACATTTGCACAAATTGCCTTAGTCTGGGTGTATTTCCGTGTTTGTGATGTCCTGGCCTGTCCTGACCGTGTGACGCCGGATTAAGAATAGCGTCACTCCATTTCCTTCCGCGGATGTCGACGATTACCAGGAGACGGGCAGCAGCGTCTTCCTGAGATCCCAACCGCATGCTGCGATCGCCAACCCGCCTGCCAAGCGTGGCGATTATGGCAAAACCCCTCATGGTTAGGAAAACATGAGGGAGGCCTGTGTCCTGCAGTGGGCGTCGAATGGCTGATGATGATGATGATGATGTCCTGGCCTTGTTACCATAGTACAGGGTATCCTAGCTTGGGACCAGGTCAAGTGATTTTATTTATTCATGCATTATTTTTACGTATTGTACATACAAAAGCAGCCTATATACGTCCCAGAGAGAGAGTATGGGCTTAATCATCACGTGTGGGATTGGCAATTTCAAGCGCTGAGGTATGTAAATAGCTCAGACGCTCAGATTTCCTCACGATGTTTTTCCTTCACCGTTAGCGAGTGATATAGCCACTATAACTTCACAAATGTACATAACTTAGAAAACAAAGTCATAGGTACATGCCCGCACTGGGAATCGAACCTGAGTCTCTCGCTTCCGAGTCCAATTTTCTACCCACTAGGGTATCACCACGTATTGTACGTTTCGTCTTAATTTTACTGTCAATATTCTGCCAGAGTCATTTGATTCTCGCAAATATTAAACCTTGAATATCAAAGCCTCCAAGAACTCCAAGCTCTTCGAACAGAAAAAACTCATGTATACAAGATTGTGAAAAACGTGCAGAATTGGGTCTCTTTTTCAAAGGGGAGTTGAGGGTAGAATGGAACTATAAAAAGAGGGGGCTGAGGGGGGTGTAAGGGGGGTGGTTAACATTGCACCATTGCGTATCTGTGGGGTAGCGTCTCTAATGAACTGTGGGTTGCCTGTAACCTGCCTAGTGTCTATGTGCTCCTAGTAACTATAGGGTGGATAAAGGGGGCAGTAACAAACGGTTTTTGCAAAATATACCTGCTAAGTCGTAAAATGTAGAGTGTATGCAAATTATCTTGATAAATATCTTTATTTTTTATCTTTCGCTTTATCTATCGCTCATGAAAACTATATTACTAGCTACTAGTGTAATTAAAAATATGATAAGTTTGTAATAAAACACGCTAACTTATAAACTCTCTGCTACATTATTACAAAAATAAAGAGCAAAAGGCCGTTAAATCGTAATTTACATGGCACATGTTGTTTAAAACATTAACGAGCACATAATATGATCGATAGATTCCATGGAATGTGCGATAACATGTTTTGCATGAAGTATTTGCTTCAAAGTATCTACGCTACGCTGCAACACATAGATTTTTAAGAGTGGAGATCGGCATAAAACTTACCGGTCTTATTTATAAAAACACGATTCCTCAAAAAACACTCCTCAAAGGCAGTTTAAATTGTCTGTGATTACGTTTTTCCCTTTAACACAGACTAGTTAAACTGCATCTGAGGAGTATTTTAAGGAATCGTGTTTTTATAAATAAGACTATGTCTGTTAGTGCTTACTAGAAAAATGCTTTATAGAAAAAGTGGAGCCAAAGATTCTTTTATACATTTTCTGAGGTTTCCTGTAAAGGGCGTTGCCGGTGTACTTACTTACAAAGGTAAAAAAGGAAAAATGTATAGCTAAAGTTTCTTTTATACATTTTCGAAGATTTGTTACAAAGGAAGAAGCCATACAAAGAAATTTCTTTTAAAATCTCTTGGTGTTTCAGATTGTCGTAATTAGAGGCGCATTCAAGAATCACCCCCGGGCGAGGGCGGCTATGCGTGAGCACGCGCGAAGTTACCGTGACTCCGCAACGCATTGCACTTTGCAATTTTCAAACGCACCTTTTAAATAAATTCCGAACACTTTTAAAAATGGAACGTGCATTTTGTGAAAAAAAAATCAAATAACACAGCTGGCAAATTAAAATAGGCGCGACAGATTTTTGATACATAAAGTGCTGAATTCGGGATCAGTAGCAGTAATAAAATAAAAAGCAAAAAATATTTTATGTAGTAGCTTCAGCATCGCATAGAATGCAACGCAAGGGTGCATCAACGCACCCCTCGCTATTCCACGCACACAAACATAGCTCTTTTAGCGTACAAGCAAAAACTAAGCTGGCATTGGTCGGCAATCTCTGCCTGTGTGTGTACCTGTTTGGTTGGAGAAAAGAGGTGGTATAGATAGAGTTATTTATAGCTGTTCTAGGCTGTATATGAATTAGTTGCGTGCGTTAGGGTAGTCTTTGCTAGGAAAAAGTATTGATTTGTTGGCCCGTAGCGCAGTTGAAGCAGTTTCTGCAACTGAGAGTTGTAATGATAGAATTTAAATGTTAGAATTTTACGCTGCTTTTCTAGCTGGTATTAAAAATGCACATAAATTATTTAAATCCGTCTGCAATGGAACCGGTTATGTCCAGCCAAGCATAACCGTTTTGCTTTTACTTCAATGGGCTGAGCTTTAATTCTCTATTCAAACATTATTTTATGAACCGACAATACCCTTTTATACTCTGAGCAGGTTTTATGGCTGCCATCTTTTAAAAAAGTAGGTATTTTTTTAATTTTACGGTTTATCTACCTAGAACTATAGTAACTAAGTTATTAAATACATATAAAGTTACTACGGTAAACAGATATCACACTAAAGCAGCTGTTCTTCTAATCCGTTAGAAAAACTCGAGCTTCTATTTGGATATCAGCTTAGAAGCACAAATTATCGTTAACAAATAAATGTGTTCTGCAATGATAGAATATTTCCACTCATACTATTACTTTACAAGAAAAACAAAGCAAAATGTAAAATGGTGTCGTAATGGACTGATCTAGCAACGTACGTACATTTTATAGAGCTTCGTTGTTGTTCGCATTGTCAAACTCTGTCATACGCAGTTGTTTCATAATTTTCACACGTGGACATTATGGCCAGTGTTTAGATGTAACGTAAACTAGGCATAAACAAACTGCACACATCCTGTCCCGCGTTTTTTTTAATGGCCACACATCATGAGTAGAAATTTAGTTCTAATAAATATTGTGAAGATGGATAGACTTATTCAAGAACCGAACGTCATTAAGCTTAATATAAGTTTCGATTAAGAGGTTATTGCGTAATATTTCCGAGTCATGCACGCACGATACAGGCAAGATGCATCTGTAATAAGTCGATTCGTCCTGCCCGTTACATCAGCTGATAGCACAAAAACCTGAATGGTTAACATCTGCCGGTTGGAAGGCCGTGAATCAGCGGCCCTTAGCGCGTGCCGTTTGAAAAAAAGAAAGGAAAATCAAAAGTGTTAACTCCTACCGCCGACCGTTATGATCACCCCTCGCCGTGGGCGGATCCACGTGACCGCTTGTTCGAAAATCGAATGCGATCTTTTTGCAAGGATTAGGATGCCCAGTATTGTGCGAGTTGGTCGTTTAAGAAAAAATATATTTGGCCGGTATTTTTCTTTTTATTTGGAGATTAGCAATAAAAACAATAGCAATAACATGTTCTTAGGGAAACAAAATAAGCTGTTACGTTGAAATATGAAATTTATCTGGGGTATTAATCTCCAAAGAAAAAGTAATGTCGATTACAGAAATGGTCGCCATTTTTCGGCAAAACAAAAAGGCAATTAAAATCCGAGATAAAAACGGGAACATCTTGATTTACGGCTTTCTTATAATGTTTATTGCTAGACTGTTTGCGTGAATCTCAGAGAAAAACACATTTATTCCTCGAAGAGAGAGACAGTTTTTGGCAACCATTTTACTATTTCAGACATTATGGAGAAAGACTGTAATTATTTTTGTTTCTCAGACAGTTTTCGGCGAGAATAGTGCGTCTGCAATATTTTTTATTTTGCTAAGAGAAACATGAATTTTTTCTTCACGTCAACACTACGCGTCATCGTTTTCCGTAAAAATTGCAGTGAGAAAATGTTATAGCGAATTTTAAGTTTTTGAACTGCTTGGCTGATTATTCGGCAGTGCAATAAATCCACATTTTCATAAGATTTATCTAATACGCACTATCTTCCGATAAACTATTATGGAATAGGAGGGTCGAAAACACAAAGCGTGATAATCAAGCGTGACTTCGCTACACCGACGAGGCAGTGTGAGTAGTTATTTTATGAGGCTTACAATAATCTTCCTTATTAAATAGTATAATTTTGATAGATATTTCTGAAACAGCTATTTTTTTTTTATTTATAAATTTTAATCTCGCAATATAAAAAAATATTGATATCATCATCATGATCAGCCATTTGACGCCCGCTGCAGGACATAGGCCTCCTTCGTGGTTTTCATAACCATGAGGGGTTTTGCCATAATCGCCACGCTTGGCAGGCGGGTTGGCGATCGCAGTATGCGGTTGGAATCTCAGGAAGATGCTGCTGCCCGTCTCCTGGTAATTGATTTCCTTAGTCGCCTTCTACGACGTCCACAGAAGGAAATGGAGTGACGCTATTCTTAATCCGGCACCACACGGAACTATGGAATAATATTAAAATGTGAATTGATCGCTGCCGTTAAATTGGCAACATTGGTAAATAAAACAAACATGTTACTTACTAACTTATACCTATATTTTTATGTTCTTATCACATCAACCAACACCTTTCTTCAGGCGTCAATGTAACAATGAAACGAGCGATACCATCGTCGTATCGCGGCTAGGTGTTCGAGGTTCAAATAGAGCGCCATGATTGGAGCTCGGCCGCGCGCGCAGCTGTCGTGCACATTGCGCGCAACGCGTGCGCGCCGAAGATATTATCAACATGAAGGTATAGCAACTAAACCTTACTCAAACGTGTATGTTATTCCGTAAAATATTATTAAGGGCGCGGTATTTTATCGAGGTTACTTTAAGTTTAAAAAAAATTTAATAGGGTTCGGTGGTTATAGGTTCTTTATATTGTAGGCAGGCTGGCGTAATGTGGACGAAATGTGAGCTCATGCAATATAAATAATAAAAATCTATAATGTAAAATATGGTTTGACATAAACACTGAACATACAAGGAGCGAATGAGCACCGCTGTTTAACATTGGACGGAAAGGAAAATACATAGACGACAGATGATTTTGAATGTGACGATTCTATTTACAAAAAAACTTGATAAAAATTAAATACTTTTTAAAAAGAAGGAAAATAAAGAGGTTCTGGATTATCACGTTTTAACGAGAATAGCTTTTGCCTACAGATATTGTTTATTCGGAGCTTTTTACTATAATTTCATTTCATTTAGCTTTTATCAGGATCTAAATAATATTATTTTACTGTCCGTAATTAGATAGTGTCTATTCTAGGTATTTATATGGTTGTACAATCCAATTATAATTTAACATGATTATTTTTTTAAATGCTATTAAAATCATGATATTGATTAACAAAAACAAGAAATTGATGAAGGAGTTTATATTTGTTGACCCAGGATGAGCAAACAACTTGATAGACAACATTGCTTTTCGTATTTTAACGATTTCTAGCAACGGTTTTAATCTAAGCAGACAAAAGCCAAATTAATATTATGTGTTCTCATCGAGGTAATCAAGACTCTCAGACAAAAATGCTTCTCGAACAAAATGCTGGAAACAAGCTATAGACAAGTGGGTTTGTTTGTACCGCACACAGTGTGTAAGTTTTCGAGATAAAAAGTCCCTGATAAGACACGTCGGGTGTCGAAGGGCCGGTTAAAAGCGGCTTTAAATATTTATCTTTAATAATGACGTATAATTATGTCGAGCTGAAAGGGATAATTTTGGGAAATTTTACTCCAAAACTAAACCTCACAATTGTTGACCGGTTGACATTGTATGTATGATTGCAGTGCAGATCTCCTAACTTTCAGCTATACAGAGTAATTTAAAATGCAAAATGCTGTCCGAGCATCGAAACAAAGGGCTCGTTTGAAAGATAAATCTGAGCAAAACAGCAAAATAAGGAACGAAGTTGACGATGAAGTTTGCACTCGCTTTGTAAAGAAGAGAGTTATGCCCTCATTAAAGGAAGGATTCCGTTTTAAAACCACTCGTAAATTCCCAGTTTGACTCAGGACTGAAAGCCGAGACAGTATTAAGACTGCAAAAAGTTTTTCTGGAATTCAATTCAGAACTTTACACTTTGTGACGTCAAAATAATGTTTGAATCAACGAGTGAGTTTCGACCCCTATTACGAACTCTTTGGTAAAATACGAGTATTTCTCAAATTTACTCGAAATACAGTTTGGCCCATACTCTCTCTCTCTCTCTCTCTCCAAGAGGAGAGACGGCCCTGCAGTATTACTTCCTTCCTGTGCTATGGTAACCAGGCAAGGACATCACAAACATGGAAATACACCCAGACTGAAGCCATTTGTACAAATCACCACGTCCCCCAGTGGGAATCGAACCAACGACCTCCGGCATGGTAATCAGACGTGATACTACTAGACCAACGAGACAGTCGTACAAATATACGGCTACTTGCCATTACTGCTTGCTATTATTTGCTACGACTGTTCAAACAACATTGATCAGTTTGTACTTAGTGATACTATGTGTTTGGAAAATGTCCAATTTGATTTACTTCGAAACTGAAATTAACACGAGAAAACGCGAGGAAAATTTTGACCGCGCGGCCAAGTTAGTCCGGGCCACTTCGCACCGGGACCGTAGCCCGCTAAGCCTCTTTATGGGCTTTGTTTAAAAACTAATTTGCTAAAGTTACTTCGCCACCCATTCACTTATAATCGTAAATTAAGCGCTCTAAGGCCGTATTTATTCCCGGTTCTTGTATCAGGAGGGTAATTGGCGCTGTAAGCGGAGAGTGATTTAGCACTTTTCAACCGGTCAACTGAAAGCGAGGTCATTGTTTCATGTTATGAGATTTATAAACATCTTAATAAGTGTTCATATTTTGAGAGGCCACATTTTTTAAAGACATATCCTAAAATTTTCTCTTTTTGTATTTTAGTATAAACGTAAATATTTCGTAAAACGTGAAAGGTCAAAGGGTGTACCCAATATACAAAAATCTCGTGTCACAGTGTTTGTTATCGAACTCCTTCGAAACGGCTTCACCGATTTTTATGAATTTTTTTGTGTATCATTGATAGGTCTAAGAATAGGTCGTAGGCTAATTAATATGGCAAAACAACGTTTGTTCGGTCAGCTAGTAAATTTATAAAAATCTTAAGCAATGGTTCATGTATTGAGCGGCCACATTTTTTAATTGATTGAGCCATTATTCGAGATTGTTAGTCGAGATAAAAAAACTTGATGTGGCTGACTGTCTCGTTGACCTAGCGGTATAAAACGTTTGATTACCAAGACGAGGGTCGAAAATTCGATTCCCGATGGGTGCCGTCTTATTTTTATTTGTACTTAATGAGGTGTTTCTCAATTTTTGTTGTTGCCTTGTTTGGTTACCATAATACTGGGTATCCTAATTTCGGACCAAGATTTAAGTGATTGTGTTGTATGGATATTATATTTTACATACATACACACATACATAAACTCACGCCTGTATCACAGAGAGGTATGCAGAGACCAGGGACTGCCACTTGCCACGATCCTGTCAGAACACTTTCGCTTCCTCAGCATTCATTAGTCGTTGCATGCACGGACGCCGAAATAATGCAATGTTATATTGTATCTTTTAGTTTTATATTAAAACAGATAGTTATTACCTAAATTGGAACCTAACGAACGGGCTAAGACTTTTTCTCTAAATACGCCTCAAAAGAAATCTTCTTTTCTAATCTCTTCCTACTATTCCACGTAAACCATTAGCCTAAATATTTATTTTTTCTTAAATTTCGCCTGCCATCCGATCTCTTTATGTCCCGTATCATCAGCCCTTTAATGAAGTCAGACAGGGACGGGGAGACACGACTTCTTCACGAAAGACTGAGAAAGATTCTTTCACGCGCTATTAACTTCGGCTGTTATGCTTTTTATGACTTATGGTAACCAGATAGTTGTCTATAGGCAGCTTTGTTTTAAATATGTTCTATGTTTAAATAGACATTTCTTAAATACTACTTCTTTACGGCCTGTGCCCTACAGTAGGACGTATATAGGCTACTTATGTATGTATAGAACTTCTTTACTACAAGTAGTTGTTGAGAGTATTGAAATAACGCAAAACATGAAAACAGTTACTTCTAATGGGTTTTGTCAATAAACAATAGTTACTTGTTATACAAGAGTGCAAAGTAGCTTTTTAACCGCGTGCTCAATTTTGATGACCGAGCAAGCGAAGGATTCTAAAACTGAATCACGAGCGCAGCGAGAATCAAAAGAGCACGAGGTGAAAAATCTCTGCACTCGAGTGCAATGCAACACGTAACTTTTCATCCCACCTCAGCGAGGAAATGACTAAATGCAAAAAACCCAAAGGAGGTTCCGAGTGTGAGTTTTTAAGAAATTAAAAAAAGTTGTATGATCAATTCGGCACCATGGAGGTAGAAGTAAACAGGTTTAATGATGTTTTGAATTTACAAACTTAGTGCACACGATGTTCTAAATTCTACTTAGTTTATTTTCTACCGGATAAAAAAGGCTTTTGTACTCAGATATCGATGAGCAAAAATACTCTTTCCGAGATGGGGGATGAAAAATAATGAAACCACTTCCAACAAGGAACAGTTTTAAAATTGCTATTTTAAAACTATTTATTTTAATTGTTTATACAAATTAACTGCATTAAGTTTCATAATTATTATATTAAAAACTAAAAATACATTTAAAAACTGCTTATTGGACGTGGAATTTCAAGTTTTGTTCTAAATGTATTGTAATTAGCTGTTTCTATAGCTAAAAAGCTTGAATAATAATGCTTGCTAATGTTAATTATATATTATTAGGTGTCCCTTTGTCCCATTTTTATTCAAATAAAGGTAAGCATAGTAAAAAAGGTAAGTAAAATAATTCTGGTTAAAAACGAGTGACATAACCTTGGCAATCTGAATAACTGTTGGAAATCCTATACAAGGACACAACGCAGAATGTTGCTGAAGATTGTGAAATAGTTTTTTTGATAAATTATATATTAATTATATGGGCGAAATTTAGCATCAGTGACAGTCTATGAAGATATAAAGGATGGTAATTTGTTTTATGACTACGTTGAGATTGTAAAAAAAAATCATACCCCGTACTAAAGTTTATAAAAAATTGTTTGTATCACACTTGGTAACATCCACAAAAATTGTAGATTAGATTATTTAAAAATAAATTGTGTAACAAATTAGGAATGAATTAAGGCATTCTGAACAGTATGGCAACACAAGTATTTACAAATGCATACATGCATGGCAAACATTTGCGTCATTCAACAATGTTGACCATTAGGTACATTCTAACGTGGCGTGAAACTTTTTAAGGTTTTCTACAGACGTTAGTCAAGCAACTGAGTTTACCTAAAAGCTTGTGTCTCTATCATTGCTACCATACACGCATTGGGCATACTAGTCAAGCAACTACGTTTGTCTAACAGCTAGTCTAAAGTGTCTCTACAATTACTATCTACACAAATTAGCCAAATAACTCAGTTTGCCTAACAGCTAGTGTGTCTAAAATAGCTACCAGCAAGAACACGTATTAATCAAGCCAAGCAACTGAGTTGGCTCAACAGATAAAATGTATCTACAATTGTCACCAGCGAGCTCCATAATAAATGAGACTACTAGGATTTCATTTTACCCCGTTGCGAAAGCAGGGTTGTTCTTTTCGCGCGTAAGTATCAAAATGTATCACTAAAAACTATGCAATAAAAATAAAATTTATTACTTGCCTTCAACATCATACAGACATGTTTGAAGACTAATTATAATAGTTTATAATTTAAAGCAAAAGCAAGTTTTTATCCTCCTCAGTCCTGACCTTGAAAATAACAATTGAAAACCATTGTTAGTTTCAAGGTCAGGACTGAGGAGGTTAAGATAAGTTGGTTCTTTATGATCCGTTTAGCGCTTGAAACATGAGTAAAGAACTGCCCTAACGAAAAATAACCAAAACTTGCAAAGTTTATTTGTGTAAAGTAGCCTTTATACGCAATTCGCTTGCATAACGTTGAATTTCTGAAGCAATCGGTGAATTTGTATGTGACCTCAAAAACTTTATGAATGAAAACTTTTCCGTTCAGCAAGACACTTTTCAATAAAACATGACCTGTGAAGAAACAGGGTCCAATCTATTATGGAATTATTCGAAGGCTAAGTACCTCAGTGTAACTCGGTCTGCCTGATTTTGCTTGTAGATAGACATATCATAGGCAGACTGAAATGGCTGAACGATATTGTTTCTCTGATTATTCAGTTTAAGAAAGATAGTTTAAAAGTAAATCCAGCAAGGATGGTAGATTATTGTCTACAGATTTTCGGGTCGACAGAACGACACATTACGTTAGTGTAATTGACATTTGAGGTTTATTTGTTTGTAAATTCATTTGGCAATGTGGCGGACCTAATGCTATAAGCATTTTATTTCAATCAACCACAGGTGACGGGTGATACATTTACGTTATCACGATACATAAAACGTAAGCAAAAGTACTATTTGCCTACTGGTTACTTAGTAAAATAGATGTAACAATCAATCAGTCAGTCCGTACTTTTCTACTGCTGTACATAGGCGTTCCCCAGAGCATGCCACTTCTTTCTTCCAGCCACTAGCAATCTGCCTCAGATCGGTCCAGCGAGGTCGTCCTACGCTGCGTTTGCCAGTTCGTAGTTCGTGGTCTCCATTCGAGAGCCTTTGTACCCCATTGACTATCGATGGGGTAGGTTTGAATGTTTTGGAATAAATACAAAAACCAATCTGCCCCTATATTATGCGCAGCAAATCCTGGCGGTTTCTCGACGTTTGCTATCGCAATTATTATCATTAAACTAGTTTAAAATAGTAGATTGTACAACAAGTGCATAAAACGCACCATTTTACTCGAGACGTTTATCCATCCGAGCGAGCTTGCGAGCGAGGATAGATATAAAGTCGAGTGTAAAATGGGTTTTATGGACGAGTTGTACACTCTACTTTTCACTTCGATTGACGACATTATTTATCGTTAATCAAAAAACAATTTTAAGTTGTAACACAAATATTACAATGAAAAAATAATTATGGTTCCCGCCAATTAACTTTTTTTTCTTTTTTTTTCTGTAGGGACGTGACACCTGACTTAAGGTCGTTACATACTGCTCAGTTATAAAAACATTTTCTTTTTATAACTATGATAAGTTGTTGTTATGGCTTAAATACTATACTGATCTACTAAATTGAAAAATAAACAAATATAAAAAATAATAAATGAGACGAAATACAAATTATAAGTTTATTTCATGAAGTTTTATTGTGTACTTTGGCTGTTGGTATCTTTGCCTTGGTCTTAGAATACGAACGAAACGAAATAAAATAAAGAGGTTGTTGTATGAAGTTAAAGATGTTCGTGTGGCTGTTGCAGCGATTGCCTTGGTCTTCGACGAAGATTTTACTTTATGCTCTAGAGCATAAAAAGCGACTTTATGTCGCCTACGCACGACATAAAGACGAACTTTTAGAGCATGAGAAGTGAAAATATTATTACGTACCTTCTTCTCAGTCAACTTCTCGCATCGCCTCTGCTTGCATATTTGGTGCGACTTGTCGTTGCGACAGGGCGCGCAGTCGCCGCAGTTGTCCTTGCGTTGGCACCCTATGCACTCGCCGCAGCGTTTCCGCTTCTTTTTCGTCTGAAAATTGTGGACGACGTTGTAACGAGAGTGTAACTTTGTCAATAATATTGTAAGACACCAAAAGATAATATGACATGAGATTAGATTAGATAAGATAAAATACGATATGATATTTGCTTGACTGCCTCGTTGGTTTAGCGGTATCACGTCTGTTTACTATGTCAGAGGTCGTGGGTTCGATTCCCACTGGGGGCCGCCGTAAATTTGTACAGATGGGCTCAGTCTGGGTGTATATTCATGTTTGTGATGTCCTTGTCTGGTTATGTATGGACTCAGGGCATCCCAGTTTGGGACCAGGACAAGTGATTGTGTTGTGTGGGAGTTATTTATTTTTTATGTTTCTTGTTCTTTTCTGCAAGTTTATCTCTATCTCTTTCTTAGGAACAGATCCATTTGCGGGCACTTATCCGCAACTACGTGCGGTTGCCGGTGAATTTAATGAAAAAAATGTATTGCTGGTACGCGAGCTTACAGATATGCTTAGTAACCGAACCGCTTCAAACTGAAGAAAATATTATTTGAAAAATGTTATTATAGTGTACTAGAATTTATGAGTGATAGATTGTAGAAGGTATTTTGACATTAATTGTATGACATTGTTTTTAGTTTATTTTAATTAGCTTATTTTTTATATTATTTTGACATATTGCACGTATCATTATGACATTTGATTTTTCCGTTTCGATCTGTTAATTCTGAAAATAGATAATTATTGTTATTACGCTCGGTATGTATGGCGCACTTCTTTTTTGTGTGACAAAATTATGCGGAAACCGACTCTTTATTTCACGCGTGAAATAAAATAGTACTGAAATCCTTTATTTCACGCGTGAAATAAAGTGATTTTTTTAAGTTTTTGACTTTGAAGTTTTTGTGCAAGTCATAAAATTTTAAAAATTACAAAGATGCAAGGAGGTTTTGCTGTCAAAAAAAAAAACAATTATTTATAAGTATGCGCGCTCTAGCAATAATTGAATGATGATAAACACCATAACACATAAGATTCTTGATTATCTCATTTAAAAATACGTGTTTTGTTTCCGCAAACAAAAATATTTTTCACATTATTGGCTGTATTTATACAGTACCTTTGCCTCAAGAAAAAAAAACTGTATGAAACGCGCGCTCTGCAAAGAAAGCACGCCATTTTGTTGTAAATAGGCTTTGGTGAAATAAAATTACTTTATTATACTTATTTTTTTGTTGTATTTCCTCGCAAAATGCATTGAAAAATGTTGTAAGATACTTGAGCGTAAAAAGTTTTTATCCGAATGCGTGCCAATGAAAACTCTCGCTGCGCTCGTGTTTTCAATTTGGCACTTATTCGTATAAAACCTTACTTTCCACACATGTATCTTAAATAACTATTATCTTTATCTTTAAACGCTACTGCGTGAGAGCCCTTCAGCTAAAGCCAGTTGAATTCTAGTTTGTTGGGGTGGAGGCTGGAAATCAACTCTACCAAGATTACTGCGCTGACTTGGTGAGTATTATACTAGATCAGAGATTACTGTACTAGATGATGTGGCTAGATCTATATCTGTAGCCTCTACCCTTTGTCGTAATACGTCAAGACATCGTTTTTAGGGTTCCATACCCAAAGGGTAAGTCCTGTCACCAGGCTGTATCTCATGAACCGTGATAGTTAGACAGTTGAAATTTTCACAGATGATGAATTTCTGTTGCCGCTATAACAACAAATACTAAAAACAGAATAAAATAGATATTTAAAGGGGGCTCCCATACAATAAACGTGATTTTTTTGCCGTTTTTTTGCTCGGTATTTGTAACGGCAATAGGTAGACGCATGAATATTCAAATGTGTACGGAACCCTTCGTGCGTGAGTCCGACTCGCACTTGACCGGTTCTAATTCCTATTCCAGTGGTTCCACTTACGTGTTAGCCTTAATATTTAAGATATTAATAATTGAAGTGCCTACTTGTTTAATTGTGCTGTTTGTGCTATTGTGTCATGTTTGTAATGCAGTCTACTCTTGTGCTAATGTCTATAAAGATTTTTTTTTTTACTTCTAATATCGGCTAGCGTACCAACATCTCAATTGCTAGCAAATAGGATGTGCTGAAAATCAGCGCTGCGCTGATGTTCGCATACGCAGCATTAAGCAGAGCATATCCTTATTATCACATAGCGTTAATTCACTCAATTTATGTTAAGATATCTTTGTATTTTGTTGTGATAATTAAACCGTTTTTCAATTTCAATTTCAATAATTATTATTTTACTTTTTTGCACACAAGATATTTAACAGGACATTACATAGGAAATTACATTTACAAAGGCGGGCCATCTCTGTAAGAGATTGATGTAATTCTTACCCTGTGCGTCCCAAATTTTGATCCGAGGACCAGAGGTGGTCGAAGCATACAGTAAGGCGTATGGGCATTTTCCATTAAAACCACAATTTTTTGTTCATCTAAATTTTACTTTTAGAATTCCTCTAGCTTGGACATTCTATCATTAAATAAAAAAGAGTATCCTTCGAACCTTTTGAATAATGTGGTCTTTGGCGGTACTAAAAAAAATCTACTTTACGTTACGTTACGTAACATTAAACGGGGGGCCTGTGGAATACGTATGATGTGTACAGTCAGGTCTTCCTTGACCAGGTGCCCTAATATATTATATGAACATGATACGCTTCTTAAGGCCACTTGTACTTCTGGACCTCCCTCGCACATCCTAACATTTTTAATTATTGTAAAACATTAAAGAACATTTTACGTGTACAATTTTCTAAGGTGGCGATAGAAATTAAAATTACGGTCATTCTAGACATATTTTAATATTCATATACAACATGTTGATTTGTATAGTAACGCCCGACTCAGGGTACTTTCTACTCATCAACACGAACAACTTTTACTATCGGGTCGACCGCGAAATCGCGAGAAAAAAACAGCTGTGCCATACTAAAATGTGATACCTACTGAACAAAATGTATGGAACAGCTGATTTTTTTTTGCTCATAGTAAAAATTGTTCGTGTTGATGAATAGAATGTGCCCTGAGTCGGGCAAACTTCACAAAACAACACCTTGTACAAGAAAATGAAAATGTGTCTAGAATGACCGTAATTTTAATTTCTTTTGCCACCTAAGAAAATTATATATGTTTTAAAATCATGAAAAATGTTAGAATGTGCGAAAGAGAGGTCCAGGGCCCTTGTTATGAAAAATGCGGCATTATCTGAAGTAGCGAGATGGTCGCTTGTCCGTGCATTAAATATGAAACTAGTCAAAAAAAGAACCGTATTTGTCGCTAGATTCGAGTGAATTGTCGGGCACAAGCGCGACGTTGACGACCCTTCCGAACACATCGCTGCTTCATAATAAGGGCCCAGACGTAAAAGCGGCCTTAAGAAGCGTATCATAATAATATAGTTAGGGCACCTTGTCAAGGAACCTAATAAACCTAACCTAACTGTAAACATCATAAGTATTCCGCAGGCCCCCCGTTTGTGACCCATATTAAAACGCGGCAAAAAAGGAACAACAGCGAATCCAGTTGCGTGCTCTAATGGCTGTCTGGTTAAAAAGGAACCGAGGGAGTTTTTCCTATCGGTAATGTTGCCAGAAGAACTACGTTAGTACGTATTTTTATTAAAAAAAAAACTCCTGATACTAACTTTCTTTAACAGTCTACTCAACGATTCGTGCTCTTACAAAAGGTTTTTTCATAGTTTGACAGTCTACATGGAATTTTAAGAAATGTAGCTACACCGTTTTTCTGTTACTATTTATTTGGTGGTCCGAACCTCACGTGCAATTTTGATCATGCAACGGGGTCTTTATCTTTCTCGACCGATCGAAATGAACCGATTGCCCGCCCGACAAACAGCTGACGAACCGAGCCTTTTTTGAAAATGGAACCGTTTATATTTTAAAGGGAAAATGCAGTTGCCAGTGTTATTTTGTTCTAAATGAAAGAATAAATTAATTCGAAATTACGCTGCCTTGCCAGTTGTAGAAGCAAACCGTGGAGGATTTTTTTAATTCTCAGAGTGTGAAATGCCGCATGCCTACTTCTTATTGTTCCAGCTTATGGCAGTTCTTATATTTTTATTTTTGTAATGTGCATTAGACACCTGTATCTAATGTTCTAATGGTTGGTATCACATTGCTTAGTATAAAGGATAAAACCAGCCAGCCTGGCAGATGTCTATGTTTGAACTTTATAAAACAAAGTTCATTATCTGCCATTTAAAGAGAGAAGTAAAAGAATTTCTATAGCATCTACGTAGGTGTACAACATTATTGCGATAGCTCTTTTTATTAGATTCTTCGGTAACTTATAATGAATTGGATGTTTTGTAATGATGACATGTCGTGTAATTGCACGGTAAAATATTATGATTATAGGTACTTATAAAACGTAACAATGTGTTGCTGCCATAGTTATTCAAATAAGTATATTCATATTTTAATCCGTGTGGCACACCGGATTAAGAATAGCGTAACTCCATTTCCTTCCGTGGATGTCGTAGAAGGCGACTAAGGAAATCGATTACCTGGAGACGGGCAGCAGCGTCTTCCGCATACAGCGATTGCCAACCCGCCTGCCAAGCGTGGCGATTATGGCAAAATCCCTCATGGTTATAAAAACCACGAAGGAGGCATATAGGCACGTCCTGCAGTGGGCGTTAAATGGCTGGTGATGATGATGATATTTTAATCGGAAAAGTAAACGATGTGGTAATATTATTCCAGGAAACTATTTATAGGCACTAAATACTTAGTTTGGGCCTTGGAATTAATTTTCACGAGTATAATACAGCAGCCTATATACGTCCCACTGTAGGGCACAGGCCTTCTTTCAGGGAGATAATATGTTTCCTCACGATGATTTCCTTCGCAGTTAGCGAGTGCTTTTGCTACTATAACTTAACAAATGTACATAACTTAGAACACGGTACATGCCCGTACTGGGAATCGAACCTGGCTCTCTCGCTTCAGAGTCCAATGTTCTACCCACTAGGCTACCACCGCTCACTGATTACTAAATTATTTTTTCATTAGTACCTGGGCGTTGGACCTCATACTGAGCAGAGCATGTTATCACGCGTAATCGGTAATATTGGTTTTCAGCAAGTCGTTTGTGAATGAAATGAACGCTTTCTTCACTGTCATTATAGCCTATTTCTATACAAAACCCATATATACATACTACAGTTTAAAGCGCCAAATTGGAGGTCTAAAACATGAAAGCTTAGCATCCACTCGAGTTTGTTTGCAGCTAGCTACCAGCTTCGTCTCTTTGAGACTGAAAACTATTTGTTTTTCCTTTCACTTCCCATTTCTATAGCGTCGGATTCTTTTTCCAGCGGAATTCGATAACTTTTTTCTGCCTATAGAATAAAGATAAGTCTTCTTCACATGATTTTTTTGTTATTGTTTGTACCTATTCAAAGTATAAATTAGTGTCTACAAGCAAAAAGTACTTGCTAAAGGAAGAATTTTTTTCTTAATACATTACATAAACTCACGCCTGAATTTATAAATAATTCAGCCATAATAAGATTTGAACAAAAAAGACTGAGTGTCGCTGTTATTTCTGTCGCCGAATAAATTCAAGATAGGTATTCATATCTCTTGCTATTTTCTACATTTCTAGGAATTGCTACAGGGGCTTTCCCAGGCTGACTCACTCGCGCTAGAATATCGTTAAATCATTGGTGCGTAGGCTCTCTTAGTCACCACCACAAACAATCTGATTTATGTATATGGCTGCTACAATGTTTTCGTCTCGACAATGTAAAATGCTTTTCTCACACATGTGTAGGTAAACGTTGAAAAATGATGTGTTCCTTATACGTAGGCAAGTACTAGGTTACTCAATCACTTGGGGCCTATGTCATACAGTATCATTTATTTCTATTAAATTTGTTCCTGATTAAATGCCAAATAACCCGGAAATCCGTTAATGGTTTTGAAATAACAATTTTCTTGTGTTACGTTTGTCAAGAAATTCTAAATTCGGATTTAGGTACTTTTCATAGGTGTGCTTTTGTTTTTATTCTTAAGTTGCTTGGAGGAATAAGACCACCATATTATCGACCGTTGAAAAAACAGCTTCAAAAAAACGTCTATTATCGGAGCCCAAACTTAACAAAATCCCGTGAAATAAACGAATAACCAAGACTAGGTGTCTGAAATCTACTAAACGGATATTAAAGGGTGCACGGCCTGTTTTATAATAAACTCGAGTAGGTACTCAAGTAATTGAATATGATCAATCAGGAGATAACAATCGGTGGAATTAAGTCATTCAACTGAGTAGCAGCTGGCCGTTGGATAAGTCAGTGGATTATTTAGTAGCGCCGGTAGAGTCGGCTGATTGCGCGACGGATAGGTTGAAGTTTGCATTTTATTCCTTTTGTACTTGGATTTTTAAGTGAGTTTAACGGATTTTTCATTGTCTTCTTGACAATTATTCGTGGCAAAAAATATATTTAGGTTTTATTCGAGTGTTGAAGGTAAAATAATAGTATTATTCTAGGACATAATAATACATTTAACAAGCCAAGTTTACCTCATAATAAACTGTCGCGATGAAATCCTTTAAATGTTCACTAATGAACGAGTGAACTTTGAGTCAAATTATGTTTTCATGTAACTCTTTTACTAAAAAACGTCCAGAGAGAATTTAATAGAAAAACTAAATCTATGCACATCGAAGTAATATTTTTTATTATTACAGACAATTGTAAAGCAACAACGTTAACTTGCAAAGTATTTGGTATTAGATTATCTCGTTTTATTCGGTACTCAGGTCTTCTGGTCTTCATTAATAATTCAACATGTTTTTTTTTTTATTTTGAAACTTTAAGCAGCTTAAAAAATAAATATGTTTTAGTTTCAGAATTATATCACAATCATTGCATGCTGTCGACACATGTTTTAGTGTGTCAACTACATGTGTACCTACCTAAATGTTAAATCTATTATTAGTATTTTATTTGAAGTGGCAATGGAATAAAAACACATGTCAAAGACACTGACTTGACAATGGTGTCTCGCAAAAGCATTGAGAGAATCGAGGGCTAAATGAAATTTGCATGAACACTTAAATTTAATTTCATGACCGCTTGATGTCTACGTGCGCATACTATGAAACTTTCATGTCATATCAACGGAATAATGAAAACATGTCACGTGACACGACCGTGAATCTGTCATCACTGTAATATGCACTTACAGAATTGAGGTCTGAAACCAAAAGTTAATTCTTAATTTAAGCATCAAGTTTTGATGCCGATAAAATAAGCGACAAGATAAGATCATAACTACTAAGTAATTTTAAGAAACAATGCACGACGTATACTTTGTCTCTCATTTCTTCCACAGAAAGTTATTGTTTTATGCTTGGAAAAACTAAGTGCCGTCCCAACGTTTTCCGATCGTTCAGGCGCGTTTTCTAAGAACGACCTAAGTAAGTACCATGCCTAAGTAGGTATTCCGTGGCACAAAAAAGCTCTAAGCAACAGCTCGGGCATCAGAGATCCTGACGACATTCTTGCCGCGAAATGTCAGCTTGCTTCCTTGTCTAATAGTGGACACCTTTCGGGGCAGCTGCCTAGCGCTTCACAACACCGCTTTAGCATTGCGCAAGACGCTGTACAGAAAGACCAGCCCACCATTCGCTTCAATTTCAACTTTTATTTCAGGCTCTGCCCAGTGTGAGGTCCAACGCCTAGCTACTAATGAAAAATTTGTTTAGTAATAAGTGAGCGGTGGTAGCCTAGTGGGTAGAACATTGGACTCGGAACCGAGAGATCCAGCTTCGTTTCCCAGTGCGGGCATGTACCTATGACTTTGTTTTCTAAGTTATGTATATTTGTGAATTTATAGTAGCAATACCACTCGCTAACTGTGAAGGAAAACATCGTGAGGAAGCCTGGGTGTCTCATGTCTATTCACATAGCTGAGCTCTGAGAGAAGACCTGTGCCCTCTAGTGGGACGTATATAGGCTACTTATGAATCAGTGTACTATGTAAGTGTCTTGTAACTTTTTTTGGACAAAATAACTTTATTTTATCTTTTTAAAAGAACTTGGTACTTCTACAGAAGAAAAGTGGCCATGTAATTATATAATTAGCATTTCAACTAAGATGAGCTGAAATGCTGATTATATCCTAGCTTAAATCCAAGATTAACTAATTTAGTTGTTTTGTTTAGTTATATTAAAGTTTTATTAAGTAACTATCAGGGGTAAGGGGCTTCTCCACTCATCACATCACATATTTTCCTATAATTATTTTTTCCCAAGTGAACAACGAATAATAGTAATAGTTATTTCAGAAGCGACAGGCCTAGAGTCAATTAGCTGGGACTTAAATGGATTTTCGCTAAAACGTCTCTAGGGAAAAATGCTAACCTATGTTCATTTTTTGCAAGAACTTGCGTAAAACTTCTGTCGCTATTTATTATATGGCCCTATTGTGACTAATTACAGCGACGGCACGTAGGAAGGTAGAGCGTTTTTTGCTGGCATTATTTTTCTTTTAAGAAAAAAACTCATATTTAATTGATAACTTTAGATAATGTTTTTGATAAACATAAGCCGCCTATATACGTCCCACTGTAGGGCACAGGCTTTCTCTAAGAGAGATAGTATGGGCTTAATTACCACCCGTGTCCACCGCGGATTGGCGATTTCAAGCGCTGAGGTGTGTGAATAGCTCAGACACTCAGGTTTCCTCACGATGTTTTCCTTCACCGATAGCGAGTGGTATTGCTACTATAACTTCACAAATGTATATAACTTATAAAACAAAGTCATAGGTACATGCCCGCACTGGGAATCGAACCTGGGTCTCTCGCTTCCGAGTCCAATGCTCTACCCACTAGGCTACCACCGCTAACCGTTTTTTATAAGGTTTCTTTTAATTAGAACGAGGCTGCTATGTTTTACTTAAGTTTCAACTTGATCAATAGGCAATGGCTAGGAATTGACTCAAAAAATAACTAATGAAGTCATATTTCATCTATCTGTTCTTGGCTAGTTACCAGGCAAGTGTATCCTAGTTTGACAAATGATTGTGTTGAGAGCGGTGGTAGCGGAGAGGTAGAACGCGGACTTCTTATTCAGGAGGTCGTGGATTCGAATCAATGACAGGGTATTCTAAGTTACGTACATTTGTGAAGTTATAGTCTCAATACCGCTCGTTACCCGCGAGGGAAGACATGGTGAGGAAATTCTAGTGTCTGAGGTATGTAAACACATACTTAAAATGCCCCATCTATGAGGCCAAATGCGAAAATCGCAGGTCTAACTAGAACTAAGTGATTGTGTTGTGTGGAAGTTATTATTTACTATACAATTGAATGGTGTGATTTTAAAACGACACATGTCCTTTCATTACAACTTTGCAGGAAATAGAAAAAACTGATTTATTCAAATACTAATATCTACAACAGCAATATTTTAGCATATTATATTGATTTCTGTATGAATAAACTACAATTTTTTTTCTAATGTAAATCAATAGTTAGGTGTAAATAATTTAATAAAAAAAAATGGGCAAGTGTTATTTCAAAAACACATGTGACTTGTGTTGTTTTAAAATCACACGATTCAATTAATATTATTATTCATTAATACACAAGCAGCTTTAAGCTGATGCGTGTATATCACTTATTATTTATCTTTTCCGCTCAGGTACTTTAATGCACAGGCCTACTCTCAGAGAGTGAGAGCGAGAGAGAGAAGGCTCTATTGTTCTCTCTAACCACCGATTCGCGATTTCAAGCTCTGAGGCACCTATGGATCGCCTCGGATCTTTAGGTTTTTTTCACAATGTTTTCCTTTACAGTTAGCGTTGCTACTACACATTCATAAATACATGTGACGTAGGAAACAAAGCCATTGGTACTATGTTGAGATTGAACCCAGGACATAGTCTGCTGATCAGCCAGCACGGACGATCATTTCTGCCCTTAATCCGGAGTCCATCCCTAACACAGAGAACCCAGTTTTTGTTTTAAAAACTCATAAAACCCGCCGACGCCGGACACGCGTAAATCGGCTCCTGCTTTAATTTGTGCTTTAAACGGAGAGAGAAAGTTAATTTATTGGAGGAGCAAGCGAATCGGCTAACTATTAAATTTATAGCCGCGAAGACAGCGAGTTAGGCCATTTCGCAACTTGGACCGGGAATAAAAACTGCTGCCGGAATAATAAAAGGTGGAATTACGGGGAAACTTTCGCTTTTTCGGGATCTTCATTTTACCGCGCCTCGGCCGTTTCAGAAGCTCCAAAGGTGGTTCATGCGATGTTATCATAAGTGTCGTGTTTTGGCCAACGAGAAGTAATGGACCAGATTGGCAGAGTACCGAGGTGTGAGAGGGACGAGGCAAAGATTTCATAAAACGAACAGAGGCCTAGAAGTGGGCTGAATATGTTTAGACATAATTTTTCAAAGATTTTAAAAACATTCAATGAACTGCAAAGAATTGGAACGCGTTGCCGTCGTCGGGTTTTCCTGAGACATATAACCTGAGTATCTATAAACAAAAGTTTACTGATATTTAGCAGGCAAGCATCATCAGGCAACAGACCCCGTTTTCTCTTACTATTAGGTGCGACTGAAGTCAAATGCTAACCTGTTTTGATTAGACGTGGCCTTCTGAACTTCAATCTGTGTGCCATCCTGCCAACATCCACTTTCGCCCCGCGCCGTGTACTTGGATGAAATTCTGAGAATTCTAATATATTTCGCCGAATATTCGGTCGGCTTTTCGCCAATCCTCAAGCGGCTTGTTTACGCAATTCACCGATTCGAAGGGGAGGGAAGATTAGTTCGATATACCTACTACTTTTTAATACTGGAACTTTTTCCAACTTTTTGCCTTTCACTCATTGAATTCTAGTTTCTACCAGAGTCAAATTACGCGCTATATTATTGCCGTTCTATTCTATTCTTTTTCTCAAATCAGCAGAGGGACACGTTAATGTGGGCACTGGGTGTTAATAAACCCTCTCACTGAAGAGTTGTATTGTTACTTCATTCCCACCCACCCGCGCAGTGTTAAGGACTCTGAGGTACCAACTCAATACAAATCCCTAGGAACAATCCAGGTAGAATTAGAATTATGATTTTTGTAAAAAAAAGAACACTGCTATTATGAAATGTGATAAATTCATATCACATGATTAAAATTATGATAGTGAGCATTGTCCATCTAGAGACGGAATTGAAAACTAGATCCAATACTTTTCATGTGATTGACATTATAGCAAACTCTTGTCTTGATATAATACTGGCAAGAGTTTGTAATTATAATCAATCATACCCATATGTATATGTATGATTGATATATTCCGCATTTCATAACAGCAGTAGCCCATTTCCACAAAGACATGAATTTCAAAGTCTAAAGCGTATACTTTAAGTTTTATTAGAGTCTGAATATTAATGAAATTACCCACCTGTTTTTCGCTGGACATGTCGTCAAGCTCCATCGGGCCATTGTTCATGGGCAGCGTACCGTGCATCGGTGACTTGAATCCGGCAGTTGAAGATATAGCGGCCACCTGCCCACTGCTCTCCGACCCTACCTCCATGTTAGACCCATCAGACTCCGAACTATTAGCCCGAATTTTCCGTCTCTCTTTCTTCCTAAAGTCAGATCTCGTTGGCGAAGAACCACTCATAAACCCATTTGACTTCTTCTCGTACCCGTTGTCAATCAACATCGGGTTCTGGAAGTTGCTGTGGTGGAGACCGTTCGGAGTGTACTTATCGTGCAAAGTCTTCACGTCAAACGGTTCGTTCTTTAGCACGTGGACCACAGTCGGGCTTTGAATGTTTTGTATTAAACTCCCGTTCTGATGTAGCAGGGTGCCGTTCTGGTGGAGAATCCCATTCTGGGTTGGGAATGCATTGATAGTGGCAATGTTCGGCTGGTACAGCTGTATGTGGCGGTCGTCGATATACGTCTGCCCAGCTGCCGTGAGCTCGCGCGCTTGTATCGGCGCCGGCACGATGGGGTAGCTTCGGGCGTTCACAGCTGTTAGCGTATGGAATGTGGTCGCGTTGACCGGGGAAAGGGTTGTCAACGTGGTAGATAAGGGCGTCACCTGCGCCAACGTGGTGAGATGGGCTGGCGATGAGGGTGTCGTGAGCTGCGTGAGTTGGGTTAGATGACTAGGACTCGCGCTAGGCGTCGGACTGGCCGTTACAGGCACCGGGGTGACACTGGGCAGGCCGGTCTCCGGTATTACCGTCGTCTCTGGGAACGTTTGAAACTGGCTCTGGAAGGACGGCAGCTTGTTGGGGATCGGCTGCAGCGTGACAGACTGGTAGGACTCGAGAGGCGTGGAGAATCCCGCACGCAGGATCGCGTCCTTGGAGTTGACGGTGATGGGCATTGACTCCCACGGCCGGTATTGCGGCTGGCTGGAGATGATGGAGAGCGTGTCGCCAGTGCGCTCGTAATACTCCCAGGTGGGCTCGAGCAGCCGCGTATCGGCCAGCAGGCGCTGGTCGTCCGCCATGTCGCCGAACGTCGAGAAGGGCGGTAGATGCGCTTCCGCGCCGCCCTCCGCTCCTAGCGGGCCGCTCATGGCGCCTTGCCGCGACGCGACCGCATCGCGCCGTCTCTCGCACACTGCTGGAACTATTCGCTACACTTGTGAAACAAAAGTTTTGCAGGCACGTACAAAAATAAAGGTCAATGATGAACACTGGGAACCACAAAGTCACACTCGCGCTGGAACTTGTTATTTGTACTATGAGCCTGCCGCTGCTGCTCAACGATAGTTCAGGCGACTTGTTCTAGCCTAATTATACACTTACGATTACGATTATACGGCACACTGGTTTAACACTACACTAATCACAATATTTTCGTTTTTTATGACTACGAAATAAGTTATGTAAAAAATCCTTAATGAATAGAGGCAACGTCTTAACAGATACGGGTTTTTTTATTTTATTATATCTTTGGCTGACTTGTGAAATGCTCGTCGATGTGTCTCCTTGCGTTCTATAAACTGCTAACGGTCGTAAAATATTTGTGCACTCGTTTAACGATTTTTTTATTATTATTTTGGAACGTTTAAATACTGGTCGTTGATTGATAGTTTGATTTTAAATTTTATCTTTCGCTCGATTGCAAAGGCTCGTTTTTATTGTAAATACCGATCACTTCAGACTTAAATTAATTTGTACTGTTTGGGAGTTAGCGTATACTAGTTTTTTGTTTATGATTTAGTTTTATCGTTAAAAGGTTAAAAAATAGTGCTTATATTTAGTTGAAACGAAACAATTTGACTGGAGGCTTTGGTTTGAGGAGTTTTTTTAGAATGTTTTGGTTGTTTGTTGTTCTGTTGCCTCGGAGTCGCCGCGAGGTGAAGCCGGTGTTATCCGGCCGGCCTGCACTAATCTGTGGACAAAACAAAATTAAGTTATTACCTCAGTATAAAGACTATATTAGGTAGGTAGGCGTAGGTTTACAGTTTGGTGAAGTAACAGTGCATTTCATACTTAAACTAGGGGGGGGAGTCTCTGAAAAGCATAGTTGTTCATTAGAGTGATATTGAAAAAATGAGTGAATTTAATCTGAGCGGGTGCCGTGGAGTGCCGGCTCTTAAGCCATTCTATTCTTAAATAGCACTCCCCCATATCTTCTCGTGGGTGTCGTAAAAGGCGACTAAGAGAATACCCATGCATATTGCTACCCAGCACATACGGGTCGTACCGGTGTCGGCCAGCAGCGACATTGGCACGTATACGGTCTGCGATTGCCAACCCGCCTGCTCAGCGTGGCAATTACGAGCAAAACATCCAATGGCAAGTCAGAACGGACCACGGCCCCCAGTTCCCGGTCGCCCTGCGATTCCTGATCAAGGCGGCGGTCACGGTAACGGCAGGGCAGGGGGTGCGAAGAATCCCCGGGTTATGATCTTCGCAGGGCGGCTGAGAGCTGGATGAGAGTACCCGAGGAGCGTGCTCAGTGGCGTGCTATAGGAGAGGCCTATGTCCAGCAGTGGACAAGCATAGGCTGATGATGATGATGGGTTTACTGCTATTGCTCAGTAGACTACAAAAAAGAGAACCATGTGTGTATTAGTCTCTAGGTCCAGGGGAACTTAACCTATCCTACAGATGATCCTACAACCCTATTTCTAGAATGTGTCGTCTATATAACAACCTGTTCGCCGAATTTTCAGGTATTGACATATTTGAACCAAGGCAATTCATCAAAATTATTAGTTTTATAATATCTATCCCGTCTTCGTCCAACGCTTTACCCATTAATTAAACAATTAAAGCTGCTTTAGTTCTAAATTATCTACTTTATGTTTTATTTAGGCTTAATGTTTTAGATTAAGTACTGCATATCCCACTTCCATTTTGGCAAACTTTTATGTTTTCATACCTTGGACTACAGTTCAGAACACAAATAGTTTATTTCTAAGTTTATTTTGTAAAACAATCGACTGTATTCTGTTTTGTAGACTCAATAAAATAAAATAAAATAAAAGATGACCTGCTTATTCGCAAACTGTGTAGTTTTTATTAGATAAGCTTGCTTTACATCCAATTAATTCAGTGATGGGCGAGGGAGGATGTTCTCAGAGAATATTGTCGTTCTTACGATAGCTTAAAATTGGAAAAAAGTGTGAATTATCTTTATTGAAATGATTGGCGGTAAACTTTAAGGCCTTGTTGTTCAATAAATAATCACTTACAAAGTGCGAGGAAACCTTAATCGCGATTGTTTGAGCACTATTTAATTCAGTTTATTATTCACACATCTCCAATATCGAGTAGAATATTATATCCGTGTAATACTAAATGCGGGGAGAAAATAGCAACACTGAAGGCTATTATTTTCGATATTTTACGCGATCCCGCCACCGCGGGATAAATTCAAAATAATAAGGTGGTAAAGGAATTCCGTAACTATGTAAATTCGAAAGTTACGAGTGCGTTTGGACATGTTTACGAGTGGTGGCGAGATGAGTGGCTGCGCATGCGCGCTTGCCTGTTTTGCCGAATGACCCCGAATCGATGGCGCGCGAACTCGTTCAAGAATCGAATTAAGATTTCATTTCTCGATTATTGCCGCAGCTCTACATTTTCATAACAACTTTGGGCAGGCACGGGCGAAACTTGGCGAGACAAACGATACACTTACACGAAGTGCTTTCTGGAGTTTCGTCGGGAAACTCTCTTAGGCGGAAACTTTATTAGGACAGAAATAAATGTTGCCTTCTCAGGTGCGTAGGTAGGCCCGGCGTTTTGCTAACTAACGTAGGAACTTTATGATTTCACGACTAACGTTAACTTGCCTAAGAGTAATGACTGCCAATTCCCAATACTTATTCGATACTGTGTTGCTAATAATAAAAGTCTTCGTCTATGCTAAAACAAAATAAATCAAAAAATATGTTTTTGTTGCTAAAGTATAACACGTGCTAATTAATAAGTGCCTATAGCCCCAAAAGGGCGCGCGACCTATTCTTGCATTTACTCCTAAAGAACAGACGCGTAGCATAGCATACTCTTATAGAGGAAACGTACATAACTTATTCACTTAGTTCAATAAGCGGCGCGACACGGAATCGCTTAAAGATTTTAATCGTATTGTCACGTAGGGTAGCGGTAACATTTCACTGGGCCGTGACGTCATCATAACACCCCCCTTTGCCCTTCACTCTGATCGACCTAGGGTAAACAAATTAACACCTCTTTTCGGAATTACCTGCTTAATGGTAGAGCGCACTTTTCTTTTCTCAACGTTCCTTGTTCAAAATATTGCTATATTTTTTTTAAATATATACGTTTATATACGTGGACAGTATCACATAAAAGTATTGATTTTTTGTGCATCGACACTCGCAACCATTGTTAAGATTCGCGTGAAAAAATACCGATTGAGGGACATTATTGATCTAATTCTGATTGTTCCTGGTAGCCCTACGGATAGTGTTCTATATGCAGAGTATAGACATATAGTTTCGTCTCTTTCTTTCCAATAGCTTCGCGCAACGTCAAAATCGTGCTCTATTCGTTAGATAGGTCCCTATTCTAGTTTTCCGTATTTTTAAATTAATAGAATTTAGTGAAGGTTAGATTTATTCTAGCATTTATACTTAGATATATTAGCTTTAGGTACTTAAAAAAATTTTGATGACTTATGATAATTTTCCGTCACTGCCTAAAACATTATGTATTATGAAATCATCCAATAGGCTTGAAAAGCCATGTCAAGTTGAGTCCCATATTGGAATGTAAGCATAATAGAACCAATTTATGGCCGCGGAGTGGATAAACAAACTATTCTATTAATACCGGGCATACTATTCCAAGTTCATAAGTAAAGCTCGCTCCAATTCCGACCAACTATTTTTGGGGTGAACTATTTTTGAATTCGGAATGTCTAGTTTCGATTTTTAACCGTCAAATGCTATCTGATTGCAATTTGACTTGACACAGGCTATTATTAGGAGTTTATTTTTAGACTTCTAATACCCTCACGGAATAACTGATGCAGTGGGCAGAGGCAACAGTTTTCTGAATTGAGTTTACGTTTAGAGCTCACTAGACTCACACGTGCATCATGCTGCCCTGAACTCTTTGCAAAAATATCTACAAAAATGTCTTTAAAACCATTCACACCTGCGTTTCCCGGCGTTCGCGGACTTTCGCGGTGCGAGTTTAGACCGAGTATAATGTTTAGTCGCTATGCTTTCGTAATTTGGTTTTTTATTAGCCAGTTTAAAGGTTCAAATCGATTAGCTGTCAAATGTGATACAATCATATTTCCTCGACGGATCGTCTCTCGGGCGTATGCTATGATTATTCTTGATATACTCTACAGCAAACAGGCTGAATGTATTATAGACAGAACGGACTGAAAATCTACCAATAATTGAATCGTGTGATTTTAAAACGACACATGTCCTTTCATTACAACTTTGCAGGAAATAGAAAAAACTGATTTATTCAAATACTAATATCTACAACAGCAATATTTTAGCATATTATATTGATTTCTGTATGAATAAACTACATTTTTTTTTCTAATGTAAATCAATGGGTAGGTGTAAATAATTTAATAAAAAAAAAACGGGCAAGTGTTATTTTAAAAACACATGTGACTTGTGTTGTTTTAAAATCACACGATTCAATTGTATCTTCATGGCCCAAAAACTTCATCTGAGTGTTTTCAGAGTATTACTTACTGCAATCTCTTTCGGGACCCATCATCTGAAGCGGATTTCTAAAAGCGTCGCATAAAGGGCGTTGTCTTTTGTTTTGTTCCGTCAAAGAGGTGGCAAATTGCAGCACGCTTGTTTCGGCGTTTTCACTCGCTCCCCCAAAAACCTAGCCTTTTCTATGTTACGACTATGGCGTTTATGTTGCGCGTGTTAAGGGCTATGGTTTGGGAAATATAAGAGGCAATATCAAGTGTTGGGTTGAAGAGGTGATACTTTTTCAGGCCCGTGTGCATCTCGTTTGGAGCATAAATCACCTCTCGGAAATTTTGTCTGGGCGGGCGTCAGCACTTGATACACGGCAAAAGGATGACTTCTATCGATATCTAGTAGAGGATTGCGTTGTATGAGTACATTTTTTCCGGTATACATACATTCATACATAAGCAGCCTATACACGTCCCACTGTAGGCCACAGGCCTTCTCTCAGGGAGAGTATGGGATTAATCACCACGCGTCTCCACCGCGGATTGGCGATTTCAAGCGCTGATTTATATAAATAGCTCAGACACTCAGGTTTCCTCGATGTTTTCCTTCACAGTTAGCGAGTGGTATTGCTACTACAACTTCACAAATGTACATAACTTAGAAAACAAAGTCATAGGTACATGCCCGCACTGGGAATCGAACCTGGGTCTCTCGCTCCCGAGTCCAATGTTCTATACCCACTAGGCTACCACCGCTGTTCCGGTATACAATATAGAATATTCTTATCTTATGAGTATTTATCTTATAGGTATCAATATGACTTATGTATGTTGTCTAAGGCTATTTAAGGCTGCTAATGGCACGCTGAACAGTTCGTATCCTTTCGGTCTTTCGCTTTGGTTTGTACCTACGATTAAATTAAATCATTCAATCGGCCCGTATCCGTCCACTGCTGAACATAGGCCTCCCACAAGGCGCCACTTCCTTCTGTTCTCGGCCATTCTCAACCAGTTGCTTCCATCAATCTGCTCCGGATCCTACGATGCGTTTGCTAGTTGATGGTCTCCCATGTACCCCATCGACTATAGTTTCTTCGGCAGATGTGACTTGCCCATTAGATCAATGAACATTGGTGTCAAGATCGACACAGAGGTAAATTGGATAAAATTATCAGCTTTAAGCACTACAGCCAGAAGTTTCACCCTAATAATTCATTAATATATAATATGACAGAGTACTCTCTCCCTAAGAGAAGGCCTGTGCCCTACAGTGGGACGTATATACGCTGCTTATGTTATATGATATTGTGCAGAATAATAGCCTTAATCTGCATTCAATCAGACATCTGTGTAATGCAATAGCATGATTTAAAAATATTCATATGTTTTTATACCTGGAGCAGTTAACTACCTGTCAATGCCGGTCTATAAAGACTAAAGACTTAGTAATATCCCTTCAATCATTATCATTAGCGTACCATTTCAGCTATATCTTAGGCGGAACCAGACGATTCATTTAATGAATGTTCACTCGAGTGAACTTTCATTTCTTCTTTCATTCCTCGTTCACAAGGCATTATACAAAATGACGTAGAAATTATGTAACGTTCTTCACATTTTTCTCGGTTGAAACGATGTGCATGCAATACGAAATGGAAAATAGAATGAGCTTTCTTTCAGTGTTTAAGCCTTTCACCCGTCTTTCGTTGTGGTGCCAAATTAACTGATCTAACACTAATGAGTCTTCACTAATAACTTCAGAGTGTAAGAATGCAGAATGAAAGACGGACAGAAATTAACGAAAAATTAACAGACTAATTTCTACTTTACATAATTTGATCAAATCCACACAGGGACGCGATCAAAACGACATCGCTATTACGCACTAAATGAGAGAAGCGAGGCGAAACTCTTTGTACGACACAACACAAAGAGCGCGCCGCGAAAAAAGAAGATTAAAAGCAGTTCTTATACAAAACGGAACGCGCACCGATGAAGGAAACGTAGAGAGTCACCTCCTTACATAACGATTCTAGATAATTACTGGCTGGCTTAAAAACATTTGAAATTGATACCAGCATTAAGCAAAAAGCTGTGGAACGGGAGAAAGAAAGTCAACTTATCACGTGGACGAAACGATTCTTTTCCGCCCCGCACCACTTTCAGTCCGCTAAAGAGTCCAAAAATTGACTACTACGCATTTTTTAAGGATAAGCCTTTGTCGACAAGAATTAATTTTTTGTAAGCTAAATACTTTCTTGTGTAAAATAATAAAAATAAATAATAATTATTAATAAAAATAAATATGTAATAGAAATAATATAAGAAATAAAAATATTTTGTTTCGTTACCAACTTATCACTAATTTTACACTGCAGTGGGGACTCTCTACAGTAAAGAGTTTCCAATACATCTTTACCTATCTTACCGGAAGGTTCAGTGAATTTTCTCCAAAAAGTATATCACAGAGACAGTTCCCACTCGGCAACTAAGTACTTTTTACGTTAACTTGGTTTCGTAAATTTATACGATTACACATGAGAGCAATTTGTTACGATATTTTGAACTGCATTACTTCAAATATAATACACATGTAGCTAAATAGCATGGTCCCTCGAGTCAGCGATCGTTGTGTTTAGCAACACCTTACGGGTCTATGTGCTGTTGACTTTAAATATTGAAGGAAATTGACAGATCCCTAACAAGTACAATTTAGAGTAAAGTAGAGATTAGTTAGTTATTGTGCACAAAGAAACGGAAATTCACAGATACGTATTTCTCTACCCAATTGTACAGACAGCGACCTTTTCACTAAGAGTGTGAGTTGATTTAAATAATTTTACATCGTTATCGCAAAGAAATTTAAACAAGAGCTGAAGAGAAACTTCTGAAACTTCCAACTTAGTGCCGACGCGTTTGTGTGTGCGCAAGGATATGTCTGTAAGCGCCTGAAACGCGGCTGTGTGAGTAGCCTGTATCGTGCAGCAGTGTGCGTGGAACGCGATAGTATCTGGGTTTCGGTTGTCAAGGGCAACGGTACAACGTGCAGCGAAAGCTTCGCGCTTTCAGCTTCGCTGTAATTATGTGGACTTTATTTTTAGAATCGGATGTTGTCGCTTTTTTGTGCAGCGCGGCCGCGGCTGCGACGCGGGCGAAGGACGCAGTGTTGCTGTTTGACAAAACGCATCGAGGTTCAGTACTTTTGTACTTGAGTTTGAATTAAGTTCCTCGACTTCTTTGTAATGCAGCTGCCAAGAAGTAAGGATCAGAACCGCAGTGACGCGATCGAAGACGCGATATTGCTTTCACGCAACTCATTTTGTATTAGTAAGCTAGTCATAATAGTTTATTTATTTCAAGACACTGAGATCCAAGAAAAAATACAAAAAACAAAAACAAAGCAGGCAATATTCACAAAAGGACAAGCGCTGCAGGTAATACTTATATATATTTTTATAAGTTGCTAAACATATGTTTTACATCATCTGCTCGTAGATGACGAAAATGTATCGAATATAAGCTCTAGGCGTTTAGAGATAAGCCGGATTGGTTCCTTTAAGTACCGAACTAAGATTTAAGTTCTTCTACTACTTTAGAATGCTCCAAGAGAGTAAGAGCTGGTTTACATTTGCTATTTTTTATTACGTTTTCAGCATGCTATTTCAAAGCATACTAAAAAAGCACGCATTTAGCAAATGTGATTGTGCTTTGCTTAAGCACACTAAAAAATCTGACTGACAGTCAGTTTTTTTATCGTTATCTGTGCTTTTAAAAAAGTATCTAATAAAAATGGCGTCGCAAGTGAAGTAGACACGGGATTTGACAGTTAAATTGTTAAAAGAATACGAACAGAATACGAAAAACATGCGTGTAGCGAAACTTATAAAAACAATATTTTATCACAGCCAATAACTATGATAAAATTTCAACCGCTTGCAAACTAATTAGTGATTCCTGTGTAAGTAGAAAATACTTGCGATGCGTGTGCTTTCTTCGTTCTTTGAGACAACTTGTCTTAAAACTAGCATAGCAAATGTATATCGGCGTCTTTATTTAGCATTCTTTTAGTTTAGCATGCTAAAAAACAGTGCTAAATAGCACGGAATTTATAGCAAATGTAAACCAGCCGTAAAGGTCCGCGGCCCGCGGATTTAGCGATGCGAACGTAAAAATGCAATGTTGGTGGTGTGCTAAATAGCCAAGTACAAGAATAATGCAGAATTGCCTTTTTGTCTTTGACTATTATAAAGCCTTGCATTGCTTTAGGACGAGATAAACTGCGAAACATTCCTAAAATTAATGACTTATATAGATGCATTGAGGTTTCGTATTTGAGTTTCCTCGACGTAGAATGCAGCTGTCAGGAAGAAAAGATTAGCAGCCGCATAACGTGCACGACACACGCAATTTATTTATCTTGAAAGATGCGGCGAGGTTTGGTACGTTAAGTTAGAATTGAGGCTACCCTCAATTCTAACTTAACGTATCTAACTTAACGTACCAATTTTTACAATTCTTGACTTCTTTATAATAGTTGTAACTTGCAAGAAAAGTTTATGCGGATCACAATCTTTCTGGTCCTTAAATACCACATAAGGTCATCACGAACATGAAACAATACCCGGTCTGTAGCCATTTGTAGGAAACAAAGTCCCTGGCCTAGAGCGGGAAGCAAACCTACAATTCTGCTTGCAACATTTTTATTTAGTTTCTATTAGAAAAACTTTTTACTTTTAAATACCTTACGTTTGTTGTTCATAAATTTTTGATCAAAGCCTTTTAAAGACTTCTGCTTCTGTTAAACGGGTTTGATCAAGGAGTACTTGGTTGAGTTTTTATTCCACATTACCATCTGTAGCTACAAGTATTACATCCGGCGGCGCGCGCGCATAATACCTGTACCGGAAACTGATATCTCTATCACTAGCGATCAGTTCACAGATTATTGCTGATAAACCGCCTATAACAGGAGTAGGTAAACGCTAGTTCATAAAGATTCTTCAATATTCCTTTAGGTGAGTAGAAGAGCTTTTAATTTAGGGTTAAAAAGCTCTTCTAATAAGACAATAATATTCTTTATTGTACACGAGGGCCGACTTTCATAAAACTACAATTCGTAGTTTATTACAACAATTCCATGTACCACATACATTGCGTAGTAGATTGTTTCTGCTTGTTAATCTGGGGGTTAGTCGACTTTGCAGTGTACATCGAATTGTCATAGTAAACCATGAATTCTAGTTCTATGAAACAGGCCTCTGAGCACATGACTAAAAATCTGCTAGATGATTACTATGCTAGATAATTTATTTAGTGCGTCTCTACTTATATAAGTGAAGTGAGCGCTTAGACTCTGTAAAGCCTATTAGTATTGCACTGTTTAAAGATATCGACTGGGCAACAATTTGACTCTCCTTCATATAATATTGCCGTCTATATTGCACACGTAAAATTTAAATACAGAGTCTAATCCAGCTTAGGTCTAAGTTTAATCAGTAGTGTGACTTTCCTTTGGAGTTCGGAGTTAAAGATCTTTCAAATCTTTAAATGGAATTCTATTCCACGATTTGCTAAATGTCTTCTTTGATTAGGCGTACCCTGAGACAACCTGCCAATAAGATTCCACTCTGTTTTCTTAGTAGATTTCGTTTCAGCGAAAATCAATAAGACCTTGTTTGAAAAGTTTTTCTTTCGCAATCAAGTTTCCTTTACTTATTTGAAGTCTTTTTCCTTTTGCTGAATTGGCTTCTCTAAAGCTCAGTGATTCATGCGGACAATACGATTAAAATTGTCGTCTTGTTTTCTTACTATTCGTTTAAGATGCAGGAAACTAGAATGAATCTGGGATGCATTTTAAATAATATTCCTGTACCTACATTTCCTTTCTGCTAGTAGGATAATATGTCGATAACGCAAAAACAAATTAGTAAGTGGGCGGGGCACATAGCACGCAGAACTGATGGCCGATGGGGCCGAAAAGTTCTCGAATAGAGACCACATATCGCAAGCGCAGCGTAGGACGACCAGCCACAAGATGGACAGATGACCTCATCCAAGTGGCAGGAAGGCGCTGGATGCAGGTCGCTTCCAACCGGTCTTTTTGGAAATCCATGTAGGAGGCCTATGTCCAGCAGTGGACTTCTTTTGCCTCAATGATGATGATGATGATGAACGCAAACACTATTTATTATTTCACCATAAACCAAATTTGTTCTACTACAGCTCTGTGGTATTTCGATGGAAATACTCTTTGCAAGCCATTCAGCCATTTGATTGGACAACTGCACCGTACAACAACCTAACCTAACTTTCGAGAAAATCGCTTTGTTTTATATAAGATTGGTTTTTCCACGTTTTTGTTCAGATGTGTCTAGTGTTATATACTATATACAAATATATTTATTTTCTCAATCAACAAATCTAGTGCAGTTTAAGTATATAGATACAAATGGTAGATGCTATAGGTCGAATTTGTGGAAAGACTGGAGCCTATATAAACTAGATCAGAGATCTTTTATGCTTGCAGGCCTCCCAGCTCAAAATATTTGATAAATAAATATTGTGTTTTATTTGCAAGCCAATAAAAGTCTCAAATAGGAAAGAGAAACTAAAAGTAAACACAATGATCTAAATCTCTTAAACTACATTGTGAGTGAATAAAGAAAGTCTGAGGTCTTGTCTGAGGAAAGACATGGAACAAACAATGTCATACATAAAAAAGCTTTTTTCTCGAAAGTTACTTATTGTGGGTTGGAATGTTTCTGCGTAACTAACTATGCATTTAGTAGAATTGAGGCCCAGAGCTGACCAGGGGCCTAATTATGAGTACCAAATCCTGAGCATTTCTAATCATCTAACTGTCAAATTCAACACTAATTTGATACTTAGACGACTGGAATCGTTCGGGATTTGGTGCGCGTAATGTAGGAGCTAGAATTAAATCAACGAGAGGTAGTCCGCCGACAGTGCCACTTCTGATGTGCACATCCTGTACACGTTATCATTATGGACCTACAGGAGTGCTTAGTGCTGTGTTCTACATCATATTTCCTTTATATCATTCAAATGTTGGGCTGTACGTTTAATAAATCGAGTCCCGTTTTTCGTCGTGACTTTGCACTTTATTATATTAATATTTTCGAGATCACTATATTAACTTAATTCTTGTTTTTGAATGCTTGCCAAACCTGGATGCTTAGAATGCTTGCGTTCTCTGTTTTGGTTTTTCGACATGATTTTCGATCATAATATCACGATCATTTTAGAGACTTCGTTAGGCCATCGAATTGTTTACTGAACCTTTCGAACAAAATATTCACGAGAGTCGTATGAATTCAGATCCTTTTAGTTCGCCCACCCAGATTAAAGTCGGAAAGTAAATGAAACAGAGACCGCGAACACAGACAGTAATTGAAAAGGACAACTCACCAAAGTACAAAGCAAATACTCGGAGAAACAGATTGAATAAATTATGAGAAATTCACGAAAACAGTACTTGCCTCTGAACTGAGCCTGTTACAATATTAAGTGTTAGAAATATGTGTTGTCTATCAAAGGAACAATGCTAAAAACACCTAAACTACCAGTACAGTCAGTGATGTGTCACACACACACACACACACACACACATACACACACACACACATCAAACCTACTGATGGTAATAACATATCGAGATACAAAAATATATATATTCCTGGTCGTTGATGCCTGCCAAAAATGTTGAGTACGAAAAGGCCATACCTACAGATTGATTAAGGAGCACGTAATAAAATTTATATCAAGCAAAGATACGTACATCACCGTTTTAATATGATCATGAGCGTACTCGATGTACCTTAGCCAGATATAGAGTTACGGGCCATCCCATTCAGTCGGTTGAATAGAGCCGCAGATGTGACGTTTTTTACCAGCCTCTATTCCCACACTTCCACTTTTTCTGATGCCTTAATACTTTTGTAAAGGTTTTTTGTCGACGCCGAACGCACTATCGGATGCGACATCGGAAATTGAGTGTTTTTGTCGTATTTAAACTTTTGTATGAGATATTGTTATAGTTTTGTCTCAATTTTCGTAGGATGTTGATTGTACTAGTGACGCAGATGCTGAACACACGTTTGTTTCATTGACTCAAATTTTTATACATTACATTATGATGAAGTTAACCTTTCTAGTAATTTTTATATACATACGTAGTTTTTAGAAATTAAATCCCGAAAATTAAACATAAAACGAAGCTTGTTCACGAGACTGACTCTCTGGTGATAGTAATAATTTTCCGATAACGTCACCCCAAGCTCATTTTGATTCTTTGAGCTTTACCTTGCTCTAGTGAAACTACAGTTACAAGCGGTACCAGTGTGCTGACGCAAGCCTTTATATCGACTAGATATGAAACTTTTCGCCTCCACAGAAGAGTCAATTTTGATCAATACAAAGGCAGAAAACCAGTACGTTCACCCGTCGCGACTCCCGACCGCCCACTGAGATATTCCTGAAAAAAACATTTTCCACAAAAGTTCACGTGCTCTCGAACATTGACGTGAAAACCTATACGGTACCAATCCTAGCAGAAAGTTAAACTACGCAACTGGTGCCGAAAAAGATGAAACGTGTGACACTGATGAAAGTATACAGACAGAAGAAGGAAGTTACCTAAACATAAGACTGCCTCGCTGCTCTAGTCGTTAAGGCGCTTAGCTACCAACACAGAAGCTGTGGGTTCGATTCCCACATTTGTACAAATGGGTGTATTTTCATGTTTGTAATGTCCTTTCCTGGTTACCATAGCACAGGGTATCCTAGTTTCGGACCAGGTCAAGTGATTGTTATTGTGTGGAAGTTATTATTATTATAAGATAGTTGAGTTTTTCCAAGTAACTAGGTACGAGTATATCCTCTTCTTGTTTGTGTGTCCTCTAATCTACCAACTCTTTCTTTGAGGTGACAACGATTTGCTTCATCCTAGTCCAAAATTTGCCTTATATTATGTCATGTTAAACGAATCGAAAGGATTCAATAAAGAAGAAAAATATTTTAATTATATTTATTCCCAGTAACATCCCAAAAGATGCAGAAGATTAATTGCTTATAGCAGTCGATCCAGCGAGGTTAATAATCGATAACTTAGAATTGTACTAAGTTATCACATTATTAACCATTGCAAGTACCGGAAAATGTAAGTATGCTGCTGTAAACTGTTTTCAATAAAGTAGAATTCAAGAACGTATTTAACTGAACGACGTCTACGAACCAATAGGAAGAGAATTATTCAAAGGAGAAAACGTGATCTAAACAAGTGTGGTATAGATACAACGGGCAGATACTTAGAGGGTTTGGGCAATAAGAGCCGATATTAAAAAGTTTTCGGCGGATCAGACTGCCGAGCAACTTAGGTAGGCTTATCTTTGAGCTATTTTCAATGTCGTCATGGATTAGGTAGGTTGTAGCAGGCTGAATGTTTTATTTAAACAGTACATAGTTTACTCCATTAAAGATTCTGAAAGATTCACGTAAGTATCTAGTTAGACTGAGTACTAAACGAATGAAGAAGTTTTGCAGACCTGAATAATGGATCAAAGTACCAGGTTCTACACACTAAGTATGCTGCGACACGTTTTTGCTTCGCCATCACAAAGCCGTTTTTTAACGATTTGCATAGCAGGAAGCCAAAGTGTTCTAGAAAAAAACTCATGACTTGAAGCATTGGTACAAATGCCTAACTTCTTGAAAAAAATTATAAACATGTGAGTGTCGAAAAAACACAGAAGAGAAGACCATAATATGTTGTTCCAACTGAAAAGTAAGCATGCTGTATGGAAAACTCGCCCGGGTAACCACAGCAATTTGTCTGTGAAAACTCAAGACATAAGGATTTCGCACAAAAACGTCAGCTTTTTACAAAATGTATATTTTTGCAATTGGTAATATATTGCCCCGAAAATCAGTTAAGAAGATAAAAATATATTCAGGTATAACTAAAAAGGAAGAATGCTGGACAGAAAGCTCGCACGGTTAATCAAAGGAGTATTCTGGATCAAGAACCTTAACTTGGCGAACTGTTACAAACATGGCAGCCTTTTGACAAAACCATAGACGAGTAATTGCTCCAAAAACTCAGCTAGAAGAGGAAACCATAACTCTACGCAGGTCTAACTAAAAAGGAAGCATGTTGGATGGAAGCGTTGCACAATCTCGCCTCGGCTTGGCTCTGTTAACTCGCGGCGAAATTGGCCAATTTGTTTATTTGTTTTCATTGGTCGCTCTGAACTTGACTCCCATTATCGCATTCGCGGGAGGAAGGCGTATTATTTATTCGATTATTCCGTGGGACCTCGCGCTGTGATGTGCCACTGTAGCTTGGGATGATAGCTGAATGCAAGTAAACTATACAAACTGAAGCAGAATTGAGCTGGTCACATGTATCGAAGAACCGATAACTAATAGGATAAAGAATGCCCGCCGGCTGGATGGACCTGATTGGAAGCAGATTGCCGAGGCTGAGATAACCGAGAACAGAGAAGTTTGGTGACTTGTGGAGGTCTTAAAGTGGTAGAATGTGGGCTGAGAGATTACTTCGAATTAAATTGGCAGATCACCACCCTAAGCTGTTAATTCCTATGTAGCCTAAGTAGCCGGCAAACAGTGGTTGCTTTGGGCACAGAACCGTAGAAAGTGGTGTGAATAAAAATAGGGCAGTTCCTAACAGTAGGTGTCAATGGGTAGATGATGATGAAACAATTTCAATGTATGATTACAGATGGCTTGGCCATTCTTAATCGATTCGTGCTTCTGTTCTTTCTTGAAATTCCTGTTATTACTGGACCACGCTCACGATGTCTAGAAAATTCCGTTTTGGGCAAGCGTTGTTCCCGAACGTTTATCCCGAAGCTGGATAAGCTGCTATGTATTTGCATCATTTTCTTAGGCTCACCGATAACTCTAGATGTGATGTTGTCAAGCAAGCTATTCTAAACGTGTTTGTCATTGCTCGGGGCTGAGTTATATCATGTAGATATTAAATGTAGTTTTAAAGGGACCGTGACATTTTGCTCGAATCGCGTACCAGTTTGACATTTTACTATAATGGCATTATAGGCTGACATGGCTTGTCATATGAACAGGGGCTTTGGCTTTAATGGGCTATAAAAGTGACAGTTGCTCCGTTGCACGCGGACTGTAAAAGTTAATCTAAAGAAAACGCCATCTTCGCCGAATGATGTAAATAAACTACTAATAAAACTTAATCCTGAAACAAGGTTACGATGGATTCAGAAGACGGTAGTAACGGACGGAAATACGCAAGAAAACCACCAAACTAAGCTTTAAGTTCCAAGTGAAAAGGAAGCGCAAACATCAATGGCGCGATGAATCACTCAATCGACATTCTCCTCCAATTTAGACGTGACTTTCATGCAGCAATTAGGGCTTATTACGCGGCATCACGCACTGTAACTTGAACAATCGCGTTCGCCATCAAATTTCCAGCGCGGTGCAACGCTGTCGCAGCGAATGACGCGATCGATTCGCGAAAGCTCCAACGAAAGCTCTAGCGGAAGTGGCACGCAAACGCGCACCGGTCCTGGCTGCACGCTCTACCGAGCGCACAAACGAGCACCAACAGCCTTCAACTCAAGAGCCTGGCTCCAACCCACTTCCGAACACCTCCAAACTCCGGCGGAAGTGCGTCGTGCAAACTTTGCAACTGCGCGCCAACTCGCACGTACCTTCTCTCATCGCTCGGTCCATTCGCTGCCTCTCCGCGTCGTCGCCGACAACACAAAACGCAGCCGAAGGACGCGCGCGAAAAATAAACAAAAGGAGTTGAGTTCGCGATCGCGTCGCGTCGCGGCGGGCGCGTAGTATCGCGCGATTGTGTCAGCGCCGGGGGCCGGTGGCGGACTGACGCCGGGCGGAGGCGCGCGCGGCGGGCGCTCGCAGCTGCCGCGGCCAATGGCGGCGCGGGTCACGTGACGCGCCGCTCCTCGCCCCGCAGCTTGTTTACAAATAATAATAATACGGGCGCGCGGTGGCGCCGCTACCGCAGCCGCTACGGCGCGTAGCGGCTACGGGCTACGGACAGCTGTCGCTTCGTGCATTTGGCGGGATTCGATTTAGGCCACGTTTCGTTCGCTTCGATCTGTTTACTTCGCGTGCTATCGATCGTTACGCAATGGAGCGGTGCTTTCCGGCGAACGCAGTTGGCGTCGAAGATGAATATCGTCGAGCTTTTGTCGCGGAGGCTCTTTTCTTTATTCTAATAGAGCAAAGTGTCTCGTTATCCGTCTGTCAATAGAAGGGTGTCAGAAAAACGTCCAATAATGAGATTATTCAGCAATTTCACCGTTGACGGGACATTCATCCCTTTTTCGCGACAGGTTGATGTTTCCAATTGTTTTGCATTCAGGATGTAAGGTGTAAAGAGGGTTTGCACCCCATTTCAGTGTACACGGGAGCCTCAGCTCTCAGGTTCGGTCCATATTGTGGTGCTTCCCCTAACAGCGGCGACTAGCGCCGATCCAGGCTGCACCCCTAGCATTTTTGTAGACGCGAATTCTTAATTGGCTTCTGCGCCTATTTGATGTTGCCAAACAACCTGCATATCAAAGTATTGTTTGTCAAAAGTTCCTGGAAAGCCGAAATGGGATGCAGTTATCTATTGGTTCATAAATGAAATAGAAATGTGGTATGTACATCATCGTTATAAGCACACTGCTGGGTATAACATATAGAGAAAAAATTAAAATGCCTAAAAATTATTTTTTACTATCTGTTGCGATCTCTTGCGATCTGCATCCAAGGGTCTTCTGCCTTGTGAATTTAAGATCGTTGTGAAGATTAAATATCTATGAAGAATATTCTTTTCACACCTCCTGCTCGACAATGCCTTATTACGTACCGTCAAATATCATCGTAAAGCATGGCCTTGTCTCTCGAGGGCAATAATAATGAAGAATTTCCCTAGGGAATAAAGTGATTTGAATTTAGAATGTCAAAATTCGCATGAAAACTATGGAGAAGCCCCGCATTGCAATTCGAAATTCGAATTGTTGTTCGAAACTCACCTCTTTTTTTTCTTTTTTTTCTGAAATACTGTGTCCTGTGACCGCGCGAAACACCAACAAAAAAAAGAAAAAAAGGCGCGAATTGCAAATACGAATTTAAAAGTTATATTCAATTTAAGTTGCTAAGCCGTAAAAGAGTGTGGACTTTATATTTAATTTCAGGTTTTAATACATATTTTCAACTTATGCAGCCCTGTCTTTTTATTGTCTCCCAGATGGTGTGAAAAGTAGAGTATTCACCTCTGGAATAAAACATGTCTTAGTCTCGGGCGGTATGAACCCCTCGCTTCACTCAGGACTCTACATAACTCCCTCGCTTCGCTCAGGAGTTAAAATTTAACTCCCTCGCTGCGCTCGCGAGTTAACTCGGAGTCCTTCGCTCCGCTCAGGGTTCAATATGCCGCCCATGACATAATACATGGTTTTATTCCCTTAGTACATAATCTACTATTATTGTACCAGGAAAAACACAAACATGAAATATTTACAAAAATGCAGTACAATTGGCGGCTTTATTGCTTATAGCAATTTCTTCCAGACAACCGACGATGGAGAGTTGCTTAAGGAAAAGTGAGACGGGTATTAGGTGCAAATATGAATATTCATTTACATACTTATTCATTTAAGTAATTGTACGTTTTCATTGAAACTTTAATATTTTATGTCTCTTGTTGCTTGTGTGCAATAAAGAATATTCTTATTCTTATCTTAATGTACTTTAAAGCAGCGAAGTAGTTTTTAATATTCCATTGTACTATAAAAATGCAGCAATAAATGTGTATTTAGTTCTGGCCGACGTTAAGTCGCTCTTAAAGCCTTGCTCGCAGGTGTAGGTAATTACTGGAAATATTTCTTCAAAAATCTAGCCAGGGATAAAACCTTTCCATAGGTCGCAGGTCCAATATTGAATACTATTGTTGGAAAGGGTGTCTAGTTCTTTGACATTGAGATAAATCATGCCCTTTGGCCTTTTGGGACCAGGGAAGGGAACGCCATCACAACGCCAATATACTTTCTATGATTACAATGAAATTGGAAATGGGATGGTAAGTAAGACTATTATTTTAGTATAGTGCGGCCAAAAATGTCATCAATCTTTGTTCCTTCAGAATTTGTTTTAATATAGTAGAAGAGGCCATGTTAAAAGATAAATAAACGTGGTAAAAGTTCTTCTCTACAACTAATACTTTTCATAACACAACCTGTCTAAAAGTCAATATCCTCACGTGTTACAAAAACGCTCCATACAAATTGAGCTCAAACTATGACGTCACTACTCGCACATAACGCAATAATAATGATAATAATAATGTTTCATAAACATAAACATTTACACACAAATACATACATTACTTCTGGCCCCACACTAGGATACCCTGTGTCGTGGGAACCAGAAACAGCGACATCACAAACATGTAAACATCCAAGACCTGGGGTTTTTTTTTTGTCTCCAGCCAGGATTCGAACCCGGGACCTCTCGCATGGTATGCAGATGCACTACCGCTGCGCCACGAGGTCGTCATAAATATGTATATTAATATTTGAGTTATCTCATAAAATAATGTTTTATACATCTACACCCTTACAACAAAATGTTTAGAATTCAATGAAAAACTAAATCTCATAAGTTTCTTATTATTAGACTTATCGTAGAAAAAATCGAATAGCTGTCTCCTTAGAGTCTACTCTAAAGAGTGGATCAAAAGGCAGCAGCGAGAGTTTAGAGGAATAACAAGTAGGCAATTGTAGAAGAGCTCTATGATCAAAGGAGCTTTGCATATTTTATGTTTTTTTCACCCTTTAATTTGTTCAAATTTCTCTCACGAACTTTGTCTTACGGATTTCTTATAACGTATAAATAACAACATAATTTAAAGAAGAAAAAGAGTACGAATTTAGAGTTCAGACTTAAATTGTGCGGCTGTGAGTCGATCCAAGACATTGCATCAAGAAAATTCGCAACAGTCATGCTGTCATCCACTAGGCCACATTGCAACCCCCTCCCCTACAGTGACTCATCAAAATTTCACCATCCAGCATTACTCAGCCTCAAACCGAACGTCATTTGTTTTATTATATTCCATCGCGATGATTAAACATCTGCTCGCCATTTTAATAACGCTCTACAATTAATTTAGCTGTTTGTTTGGTTGTTAAGTAAATTAGCTTCATGTAAAATTATAGATAATATTACAGCCGGACTATTCATTCACTATTAGTGATACTCAATGCCCTTCCGAACTAAATGTTAGCATTGACATTTATAGTTCAATCTTTCGAGTAGAAAAGCAAAGTCTCAGAAGCTGCTAAACACCAAACACCTGAAGAACCATTTCAATTTTCAAAGTAAATAGAACCCAAGTTCAATAACAGTTCAAAATTCGTTTAGAAATTCTGTACGGAAAATATCTAAATTGAATTTCGACAGAGAGAAAGACTGCAACGCGTACAGTGCGTGCGAGATTGCAACGCGCCAATTTCTACGCTCGACAAAAGTGCGTAATATCGATTTCTTGCTCCCTTCTGTTCGCGCGCTCTCTCTCTCTCGGCGACGCATAGACGAACGTTCCATCGAAAAACGGCGTATGAACTCCGCGGAAACTTTACGCGGGAAACGTAACCGCCATTTTGTTAATCTCGCGCGTCACTTGCGCCCTTCCTCTCTTGGAGTCGGAGCAGGGGCCGTCGGCGTTGCCATGGAGACGGATCTGTCACACGCACAGCACATTAAATGCAGCATTGATTTTTTCCTCGCTTCCTCTTTTACTTTACGCGTGTTGGAAAGCAAGTGGGATATTTTATTTTTAAATGCGAGATTTTTGAATGGCTTGGTTGATGTGGGCAGGGCTGTTTTTGTCTTGACAATGTACCTGCCTAATTGTGGTTGTCTTAGAAAAACAAGATCCGCACTTTGAGTGGATGAATGAAGTGACAAAAAAGTCTCATGTAACCTCCCGTAGGAAGGGATGAAAAGGATGAAGGGATGAAAGGTAGAAAAGTCAGTTAGGTACTTATTGATTTTCAAGACAAGGGACTTGAAACATTTTATACGAGAATTTCAATGCGCAAGGTAACTTTTGCGTAGCACCGTAGCGGCTCAAAGTACCCTCAGCTTGGCTCTAACATTTTCGTAACTTGTAAGTTATATGCGCTTAACAACTTGATTTTTCCCAGCTGTTGGAAGCTCGTATCTTATCTCTTAGGTTGTCAATTCAAACTCAACGAAGCTAAATTCAAAACTTCCTTCAGGGTACGTGGTCAGCCATCATGGTCAGTGACCATCATCGGTCAAATTCTATTGACGGAATATTTCATTGTTTTATTTTATTGCAAGATGTGGTCAGCCTGCATACTGAGTGACCATTGATCGTATTGAAATGAGGCAATGTGTATGAGTTCAAAGGTTTTCACTCTAATTTGCGAAGCATGTACAGCTAACCCGAGTTACATTCATAATGCGCTCAAAAATCATTTTATTAGAGGCACTTGTAAACTTCATAATGATTAGCTGAGTGAAATTGATATTTTTTGTAGTACACTAAACTCATTTAAAAATAATACTTTTCAGTTATTAGGCTGAAGTTAAGCTAGAGACTTATTTGTTTCTTGTAACTTTTTTCGTGTAATTTTTATTGTTTCTTAAGTCGGTTAATTGGGTGAACATTGCAGGCATTGGTTATAATTTTTAAGGATTCATATAAAAAAAATTCTATAGGTCTATTCATTTTTAAGACTACTGGACATGATTTTTGTGAGACCATTTGTTTTCGTTTAAATAAATAAAATAAAAAAAAAGAGTTTTTGTTTAGCCTATATACGTCCCACTGCAGTGCCCGGGCCTTCTCTCAGAGAGAGAGTATTGGCCTCAGATTGTCCATTTCAAGCGCTGAGGTATGTGAACATCCCAGACACTCACATCTCCTCACGATGTTTTCCTTCTCCCTTAGCGAGCGGTATTGCTACTATAACTTCACAAATGTACGGAACTTAGAAAACGAAGTCATTGGTACATGTCGGGATTCGAACCCACGACCTCCCGAGTGAGTAGTCAGCGTTCTACCGCTCCGCTCCACCGCTCTATAATTTAATATTTAATTTATTGTGAAAAAAAGATTACTATATAAATCTCTGAGTATCATAAGAAAATATAAATTACGTTTAATAGACTATTACTGTATTTCTATTAAACTCCTTTCGGTATGATCCTTTTGCTTTTCGTCATTCCCTTTGTATTAAATAACACCAGAAACGTGTCCGATTTTACTCGCAAATAAAGTAGATATATGAGGCAGGCCAAGGGAGGATGTGTTAAGGTAGGTTTCGACCCCAGGGGTCCGTCCCTCGGCCGGAGCCTTCGAGCCTCACACAGATGCAACGATTTACGGCCTGCTCCTGACACACTGTCTTATGTAAAAATTGTACAAATCCCCAACAAATTAAATACTGGAAACCTGAAATACACCAAATTTCTTACGTTAAGAACGACTTTGCAACAAAACTCTCGAGGAGGAGATTCTCAAATTTATATTGTTCGAAATATTAAAATTCTTAAAAGCCCTAGAACAAAAGTTGTTGTAAATAACAAATACCTACTGAATGAATACAAATTTTTTATTCCCGACACACTTACTTGTAATTTTGTCGGAAAAGTCGGGCCAGTCATAGTAACATGGCAGGCGTAGACTCGATTTTTCTCTTGTTCTGAGCGGTACAGTAATACTAAAGTTCCGTAGGTTAAAATACTCTTCAGAGTTTCTTGGTTGCCAGTGACGACTTATGGATGTGAGACCTGCCCCTGTATTACGCGCACCAAATCCCGAGCGATTCCAATGATGTAACTGTCAAATCAGTGTGGAATTTGACAGTTAGACGATTGGAATCGCTCAGGGTCGCCCCACGAGCAACGGAGAGAGCTATGTTAGGAATTTCACTGCGTTCGTTACCCCCACCAGATGGTCTGACGACCTGGCAGGGAGTCGCTGGATGCGGACCGCGAAGCTTGAAAAACCATGAGAAAGCCTGTGTCCTGCAGTAGGCGTCAAATGGCTGATGATGATGATAATAATTAATACATCCTTGCGTGTCAAATTATTACGGCCTTCGGAGGACCGATCTTCCTTCTACGGAGTATCTTTCTCCGTTTCCCCTCAGATTTCTTTATATTCCATTTTTTTTTTAACATTTACATACAGGCACATACATTGCTTCTGGCCCCATACTAGGATACCCTGTGTCGTGGGAACCAGAAACAACGACATCACAAACATGTAAACATCCAAGACCTGGGGTCTTTTTTTGTCCCCATTTCAATCAATCAATCATTTTGGAGTATATGTTTACTTTTTCCTCTCAGTTCTGTCACATTCACTTTAATTGAAACATTGAACGGACAGCATCTCTGCAACATCGTGAATTGACTAGTTGGGAGCAGACCAAGATTTCCGATCCCCTCTGCTTCACCCCTGTTAACCCGCGGATTGCTGCAAGACGCTTTCCCCGTCTTAAGAGTTCTGTTACATGATTAATTAGGCACATTTTCTTGTTTTGGTTTTCTTTTGGCCTTAATTTACGAAACTGTAGAAAAATATACATAAAATATATCTTTCGGATTGTGCACATAACGTTTAGTTTTCTTTTTTCGTAAAATATGAGTGACTAAGTGCCTAAGTACCTTAATCCAGTGAATTAGCGACGTCCGCCAATTCATTGGATTAGTAAGTAAACAGATAACGTATCCTGGGATACACTAATAAATAGCTGGTGGACAGCAATGCCAGCACAAATGCCAGTCATAAAAATTATCTATGGATAGCTCAGAAAATTTCATGGCACAAGATGTTTTTGGACTTATACACTAGATAGAGCTTACCCCTGGATAAATGAGCAGTGCTATCAGATACTATTGGCACAAGTCGGCCTAAGTCTCCCTAATTTCTTGAAATTAAACAAAAGCTTCGAACCAATTCAAGGCTTTGGACTTGTGAAGAGATGTGTTAATTGATTTTTAATATAAGTCCCATGTTTCTGGGACAATTAGTCAATAAAGTACATCTCCAGTTCTACGAATTTAAATAATTTTTACGGTCTCTGCTTTGTAGTGAGATAATGCTTAAAACCAACCGTGTGTTAAATAGAATGGTGATTCTGATAGCGAAATTCATAGAGCACATAAAACGCGAATTTCATAACATTACCTACTATAGCTGACTGGTCAAACGTTATTTTGCCATATTAATTAGCCTACGACCTATTCTCAGACCTACCAAATATACAAAAAAAATTTGATAAAAATCAGTGGAGCCGTTTCGGAGGAGTTCGATAACAAACACAGGACATGACATTTTTATATATTATTGGTCTTATTTATAAAAACACGATTCCTTAAAACGCCGATTAAAATAGTCTGTGGTGGAGATTTTACAATTAAAAGTCGTAACCACATATTGAATAGACTGCCTCTTGAGTGCCTTAGAGGAATCGTGTTTTTTCTAAATAAGGCCGTTAAAGTATATCCTTTACAATCGTGTAGACACTGATATTTCGAAAAATATAAATCTGAACAGCGAGCTATGGAACGGGCTATGCTCGGAGTCTCTTTGAAATTTGAACCACCAAAGAACTAAAGTGACTGACATAGCCTATAAGATTATCAAGCTAAAGTGGCAGTGGGCTGGTCACATATGCCGAAGAACCGATGGTCGATGGGGTGCAACGGTTCTCGAGTGGAGACCGAGAGTTGGCAAACGCAGCGTAGGATACCCCCACCAGCTCAATGGACCGACGATCTGAGGCAGATCGTTGGCAGAGGCTGGATGAGGATTGCCGAGGAGAAAGTGGCGTGCCTTGAGAGAGGCCTATGTCCAGCATTGAACGAATACAAGCTGATTTCATTGATTGATTGAAATCTGAGAAAAAGCTCCATATCACTTTACGTCTAAAACGACGGATATTTTTTTAAGGATGGGGCATGTTCAACTCAGTTAACTAAACAGCGATTTGAAGTCCCGTTAAGAATCGATTTCTAAGGCGGACGTGCACCGTTGTCCTATATGTTATTCTTCATACAAAATTCTGTTTAAATGGCAGCTTAAGTGACGTTTAACAGGTGATGCAAGTCGGCCTGAGTGAAGTTATTCACAAGTATTGCTTAAATATATTTTTAATACAGTTGCTCAAAAAGTCGCGTATTGCAGGGACGTATAGCGTTCGGAATGTGGGCTATTACATACTCGTGCTTTTTTTACCTTTCCCGAACTCGTGCGTTCTCTTTCCCAACTGTCCAAATAATGTCTATTAAAAAGAAAAACCAAACATGAAGTTTTTACTAAAAAAAATCATAGAAGTTTTTATGATTCATGCAAATACGTATATTTCTAAAAAGAAGCTACTAATTTGTTTCAATATCAGATTTAATGATTTGATTGAATGAGTTTGGTTAGGTTTCATTTCATTTCATCTCATTAAATTTCATTTTCATTTCATATCAATAAAAAACTTCTACTAAAGAGTTGGCTGTATGGGCATAGTTCCCTTTGCCTACCAGAATGGGTGAAGAAAAAAAAACTGTTTATATTCTACGGTTGGTGCCATTTTTCAGAAATTTTCTTTGCGAGTTTAGTTGTTTGTTGCACAAAATGAGTAATTTCGACCCTAGTTTTTTTTTAATTAACACCACCGGAACGCAGTATAATTGCACAAAATGCTTCGGAGAACATTTTACCGGAAAAGTCAAAAAGTCGCTACATATCTACATACGACGAATTTATTGCGTGGAGAGAAGAGAAAAAAGCAAATAGTTTTTCATTTTTTCGCAACTGTATTAAAAATAGTCGTTCAGTACACGTGCGGAACCTGCGCGCTGCGCCTCGGCTCGGGTAGACATTTGTCGGAACTCTTTGCAAGGACAGCCTTTCCACACTTGTAATGAAATATACTATTAGGGCTCCTCAAAGAGAAAAAACGGAACCCTCTTAAGATCACTTTGTTAATCGTCTGTCTGTCCGTTTGTCTGTCTCGTTAAGTTACGGGTACTTGAAACCAAAATGCTAAGGTTATTCAGCTGTCGACTTACTTAAGGATTAAAATATAAGAATGGGATATTTCTTGCGTATTAAAACGCTGTCGATACTTTTAAAATAAAACTTATTTGTACTGTGATACAACTGTACGGATTGTAATAGAAAAAAATGTACATAGTTACAATAATATAACAATAATAACATTTCACGCGAACGAATATTGCAAGGTAGAGTAAACATCAATCTATAATTTCATATTGTGATTTAATTTATTTTATCTCAACATATTTTGAATGAAGACTTAACTCCAAAGATTATGTGATCCAATTTACAAATAAAAAATCTAATGTTTGATTAATTATAGGCTTGTTTTTCAAAGCAACATACACATTCCACATGGAACTTTTATGTACGAAGGTACCTAACAATTTTATTGCAAATAGGAAACATGACAATATCTAAACTTCTATCATTGTAGTTAGGTGTACCTTACAATGAAACATATTTCGCCTGTATTTTCTTACAGCAAGTTTCATAGAAATATTTTCAGAACTCATGTTAGTTACAGTACATTTTATTTACAAAATAGTATTCCAGAACAAATTAGTGCTTTAAGTATTTACAGTTTCTTTCAAAAAATTACAGTATACGTCTAAATACTTTGTAATTTTTAGTTATAAAACTAAATTACAAATATAATACTCTGTCTAGGACAATACTTAAACGATATGAAAGTAAGTAAATTAAGCCTCACCAGTTATTAAAAATGCAAAGTACTTTATCAATTTATTTACTACGTAAAAGCTATATCTACCTACCTAATATGGTACTTACCTATAGAATAATGTGTCATGACTTTACAAAAATACATATTAAGGGGCAGTGAGTAAAGTTCAGTGGATTACCTTTAAAATACTTATTTTTACATCATCAATCTTAAAAAACATGATTATTACTAAAATCACATCTTGCATACTATTCTCCAATAACCAACTTCTAAGCTTTAAGTAAGTGGTGCCCTCTGTTATAGAGCAGCAGCAACTTAGATTCCGACATTCAATAAAATTCTAGATTTTTTTCAGCTCATTTTCAGCAAAGTTCAATTGACGTCAGTAACAACAATTGAACATTGGCAACAGCTTGGTATCCAAAATACGTCAGTGTATAAGTTTTGTCCGTTTGATTGTAGAGCAACCAATCTCTTTTGTATGTATTTCTGTTCACATTTCGTCGTGTACCCCACAGGCACAGAGCATAATCCGTTGCATTCGTTGGAACTAAAATAAGACAAAGAGCACACTTATTAATCATTCACATTATTACACCATAAACGAAGATCAAAAAAATTACAAAGTTATGTTCATTATCGCCACCTTTCAACATAATTTACAACTAAATAGCTGGTCTACTCGACACTAGATGGCAGCTAACGTATTAGTACACTGACTGTTCACTAGATAGAGCTGTTTCAAAAAAAAAAAGGCGCTGATGTCCATGACTAGTACAATAACTCTCCGCTAGATGACACTAATTTTTTTTTGCCAGCCAGCATTTTCGATAAGGGACGCGCGCCCGTGTCAATATAGGAATAATGTCATATTATAGATAGTAATCTATGCACTTGAGTTTTTGGTTTCGTCCCGGTCCTTACATTGGCGTATCTAGGGTTATTTTTCACGAAGGACTAGGGCTGAAAAGCGATGGCTTCCGGAACCGAATCCGAATACATACAATTTAACTCAATATCCTGGGATGGGTCTAGATTATTTTGGAGTGGGCATAGCCCATCCGCCTCCCTGCTTATCTACGCGAATAGCCACTTGTCCACCGCCGACAACATCAACAAGAAATGAGATTTTTTCACAACGTTTTCATTGATATCGGCAGTGGACAGTGGGCTGACTAGCATCACCAATGAAAAAAAAAGTATCTTCTTTACAGATCGTATCTCAAAAAAGTGTCAGCACACACGATTGAGAACCTAATCACGTCACGGTCGGCCGTTTTTGGCGTTAATGCTATCTAGTCCTAGGTTTTTTTGCCTTCGGGCTACGAATAAAAAAACCATAGAAGTTTCTTCCTACAAAATTCACTTTCAAAAACGGCCCCTGTCCACTCGATTAGTCTTTACCAACGAACTGAACGCAAGATGTGCTGTAGAGTAAATCACTCTATGATTGGTTTATTCTGTGGGCCATGCGTGACGACGTGAACGTTGACTGGGTGATAGTAAACGACAGCGTAACTTATGATTGGGTTTATACAAAAACGTCATACCATTGACTTCATGATGTATAACCCGGCGAAATATCTAGGTAGGTACCTCGCACCTCTGACGGTGGCAGGTGCATATATATTTTGCTGGGTAATACTGAACTCGATCTGATTGGTAACACAATTGACAAGCCGCTTCCCACAATTGAACGCAGGGTATTTTTTAGCGTTAGTTAGACATCTATATTTTTAACTACCAGCACATCTTGCGCCATTTTATTGCTAAAGACTAATAGAGAAGACTGGGCCGTTTTTCAGTGTGAATTTTGTAGGAAGGAATACTTCTATGGTGTTTTTATTCGTAGGTTCTCTAATTTCTACAGATATTTTTTACAAAAAGTGGCTTAAAATATCTCATCATGTAAATTGCGGATTTGTGACTTTCACTAGCGTCACCAAAAAAAAATTATTTTCTGCACAGATCGTTTTTGCGAAAAGTGGCTTACTGATTAACAATGATTTGAGATACTTCTCAATCTTCTAACTTGTGATTATGCTACCAACGACCCAGAACTTGAAAGTCAGAATTTACGTGATTGAGAGATTTTTTAAGTTATCCGCGTACTCACGTGCAGATCTCGGCCTTCACCAGCTGCGTCATGTTCCCGGGCATGTTGACGACGTACTTCCAGCTGCCCCGGTTGTTGAGCGCGGCCCGCGGGGTTATGAACTGCGTGCGCACTTGGCATAGCTCTTCTACGTTTCCGGCTTGCCTGCGCGGCCTCTCGGCTGAAGTCTCCGCGCTGGTGGAGAATTTGGTGTTATTATGATATTTTTTACATGACTGCGGCGAAGCCCAAAAAGAGCGTAATGTGTTTGGCTCGTATGTATCTGTGTATGTAAGTATGTCCGATTTTGTGCTCTCTCATAACTTCCTAACCAATGGTCAGATTTTGACAAGTAAGACCTCAATCGATTCGTCGTATTTGCGCAAGTACCATAAGAAATCAGCATAAATAGAACAATAAAATAAAAAAAAAACACTTAGAAGACCAAACTAAAAAACTTAAACAAAAAATAACCAGCAACCCGACTGCTGAGCATTAACTACTAAGCAGGCGGGACCTTAGGTTGGTCCCGCTCACTTAGTAGATAATGCTCAGCAGTCGGGTTGTGGGTTATTTTTTATTTCAGTTTTTGGTGGTGCAGGTACGAATGTAACAAAGTTGGAAATAAAGAAAGAAAGAAAAAAGAAAAATTGGTTGCCTTGTAAGGCTTTACTCACCATGAAAGCTCTTCGAAAAAAAAGTGAAACCTCTTCCGATAAAAACCAAGTAAGTAATAGGGGTTAAAGTATGAAATTGCCGTTTTATTGCAATAGGTTCTTTAAATTGACATAGAATCTTCATGGTTTGAGGTTTTCGAATGAAACTTTTTTCAAATGGTTTCTATGATGTTCTTTTTTTATAAAATGTGAAACATTTGAATATCGACTTTCAATTGTTTTTGTTATTCAATTTAGACAAGAAAGATGGATACTGTGAAAATTCCAGTGATTTTTGAATACGAGTTCCGACGCGGAACTAACGCGGCAGAAACAGCCCGCAATATCAATGCTGCGTTTGGAGAGGGATCTACTAATGAACGCACCGTGCGATTTTGGTTTAAACGCTTTCATGATGGAAATTTCGACTTAAAGAACGAGCCACGAGGAAGACCGCCCACACAGGTGAATAACGATGAATTAAGAGAGATAGTGGAAGCAGACCCTAGTCAAACTACCCAGGAATTAGCGGCATGGTTTAACGTTACCTTACCCACAATATTGACTCACTTGCGTCAAATCAATAAAATAAAAAAATACGAAAAATGGGTGCCTCATGATTTGACTGATCTGAAAGAAACGCGTGTTGAAACTTGTGTTGCCTTGTTGAACCGGTACAGAAATGAAGGAATATTGGATCGAATTGTAACATGTGATGAAAAGTGGATTCTTTATGATAACCGGAAAAGAAAAATGCAATGGCTGACCCCAGGTCAAATGCCACAACAGTGTCCTAAAGCAAAACTTACCAATAAAAAGGTAATGGTAACTGTTTGGTGGTCTCAGCATGGTGTTATTCACTATAGTTTTCTCCGATCTGGTCAAGCAATAACGGCAGATGTCTATTGTGCCGAACTCCGAACCATGTTGACAAAACTAGCAGTAAAACAGCCCCGACTCATGAATCGATCTTCACCATTATTGCTCCACGACAACGCGAGACCTCACACAGCACGAGAAACCATTTTGACCCTTCAGGAACTGCAGTTAGAAACCATTCGTCATCCTCCGTATTCACCAGACCTTGCTCCAACGGACTACCATTTTTTTCGTGATTTGGACAATTATCTACGTGACAAGAAGTTTTCTTCCCAGGAGGCAGTACAAAATGCTTTCACACAGTTTGTGCAGTCTAGATCGTCGGAGTTCTATCGCAAAGGCATTAATGACCTTCCCATTAGATGGCAGCAATGTATAGATAATAATGGCAACTATTTTGATTAAATAAATTTGTTAAAAATTTAAAAAATAAACAATTTAGATTTTCAGTACAAATCGGCAATTTCATACTTTAACCCCTAATATTTCCAGAATCAAGTTAAGAAAAGTTTACAATGTTTATATTTAGGGGGCGTCGTGCTATCAAATCGTTTAAATATCTACTGAATAATTTCAAAGCAATGCCCTTAATTATATCGACCGTGGGTTCGAGCCCCGGCCAATGAATTTCTAAGTTACGTACATTAGTAAATTTGTAGTAGCAATGCCACTCGCTAATGTGAAGGAAAGCATCGTAAGGAAACCTGAGTGCCTTAGCGCCTGAAATTGCCACTTGGCCTTGGGCTCGCGTGGTTCTATTTCTAAGTGTGAGAATGCACAATAAAATGGTAGCAGAACAAAGTTGTTAAGCCCGCAGAAGTACACGGCCAAAGGCAAAAGTCAATAAGTACCCTGTAACTCTGGAAGTAACTCTTATGATGACGGTATGCAATAAAGAGTATCTATCTAGTAAATGCTGAATAGCAGAGATGAAAATGCTCTAAAATAGCCTTCTATCTCCTTACCTAGCCAGCCCTAGAGCAATCTTCAGCGCCTCAGCACCAGTCAGCTGCCGTTTCCGCGCCGCCTGCACCAGCTCGGCATTCCTTCGCTTCCGGCCCCGCGCGAGCGCAGTCAAGTTGCGTCTCACCGTCGTGGTGCGAGTGGGAAAGGTGATGGAGCGCTGTACAGTTACGTCGGCGTCCGAGCGGGATGGGGAGACGTATCTGTGGAGGAGTCGGAGTCATTTGTGGAAGTTATTGTATGATTCCAGAATGAACTGAGATTAAAAGCTGGTCACCAAAATGCTTATAGTACATATCTTACGCACAACGGGTCTTTAATCATTGACAAACTAGGATGAAGTATTTGCCCTGGGGACAATGATGGTCTAATCATTATAGTTTGAGACTCTAATGCGTTGCCTGTACTTATGTCTGTAGTAAATACGGAACTATCCTGAGTATTAGTTACTTTTCTCAGTCAGACTGACCCCCAGTTTCTCGTACACTAACAATCAGCTGATCCTCTGCTAACCGCTGTAATTTATTTTCGTATGCACTTGGCCCAACGAACAGCCATTAACAGCCGCATCGCGCATTGTAAAACTCACACTCATACTCACACTCAAAAGCTTTAAACAGTACTTACTTCCACCATTCGTTGGGATCGTACATCGTGACCCCACCAGCCATTTGTCGGTACCACTCCGAGTCATAGTTGGGGTTAAAAGTCGGCGCGTTGAAGAAATTCTGGTTATACACGCCTAAATTTGGATTTAACCCGTTTTGTAACCCCAAGCCTGGGTTTACTGCATTTTGAGGCCCAGCGTTCGGGATCAAAGTATTTGGGATTAAGTTGGGACTGAGTCCGTTGTGGTTCGGGTTCTGTCTGTAGATTTTCTTGTCGTATCCCGGATTGTAGTTGTTTAAGTTGGGTTGGGGGTTCCAGTAGTTCCCTAGAGCAGTTTGATAACCGTGGAAACCGTTGAATTTGGAGTAGTTGGACGCTTGGAACACGTTGATGTTGTACGGCACCGGATCGACGGGCGATGGCGGCTGTAGAGGTGTCTTTTGAGAGAATATGTCTGGAAAGTATAAGATGACATGTTTAGGAGCCAGCAATATCAACCTAAGATATCACTAAGGTGGTAAGGACCGAATTATTTTGTGAAATTGTTTGTTTACATTTATGTCATTTATAAAATTGTTTTATTATATCATATTTATCAATATGTAACTTTATGATATTTTAGTTCATAGGTCTTTGTAAATGTTTGTTATTTGTTAGGTACCGGCAGAATACCAGCGTTACAGAAAGTTCTCTTTCTGTAACACACGCTAAGCTGGGTCCTTTTCATAAACGCAGTACATTGGCACGGTATTTACATTATTTGTTTTTATTGCGTATCGGGGTCCCGCTGTATTTTAGATTTTAAGTATCATTGTACTGTTTTGAAATTAATTATTTGTGGGTAAAGCTTTTTTTTTATTCTACTCCATTTTGTTCTGTTATATTCTCTTCTATTCTGTTCTATTCTGTTCTGTTCTATTCTAAATATGAGCACCCGATAGAGATTAAAAAAAATGTAGAGCCAAGAAGAATTGGAATCTAGCATAATTTGGAGTAAATACAAAAACAGCATTGCTTTTCTGGTAGTACTGACCTCTAACTATAGCAATACATAGGGCTAGTTTCTGAATTGAGAATTTCACTAAGCAAATACTTAAGTAACGTTCTGTCACGCTCTTTTATATGGAATTTGAAGAGACAACACTACAGTTAACTATTTAGCGAAATTCTCAATTCAGAAACTGGCCCATAATTACTAAAAAATCTCATCTCGTTTGGGTTATTACGTAAGTCTACATACCTATGTTGTCTAAATGCATGTTCAATGGTTACAGCCATTGATCACCATGATTTTTATGATTGTAGCTGTGAAACTTGGCGTTGTGGTTTTTAGATAGATAGATAGATAACTGATTTATTTCCACAAGACAGTCAGACAGACGGAAAGTAAAGTCTTGGTATTAGGGTCCCGTTTGGAACCCTTCGGGTACCGAATCCTAAAAACTAAAGTTCCGTAGGCTAGAAAGACACACTCAGCATAGACAAATCCGAGTATACGCCTGTCCATTCCTTTCTGGCAGATGTAGGCGGCAAATTCAGCCCTTACGGGTACGTACAAGTAGTCGTTCTTGCGTGATTCGCTCTTTCTCTTTTCTTCACTTCTGTTTCCCTCTGCCACTATTACAACATAGTACCAAAGTACCAAAACATCTCACTCACCGTGATGGTTATGATCGTAGCCGTTGAACTTCGTATTGTAGTTCGGGAACACCTCGTTCACGAGCGAGATTTGGTCAACGTGGGGCAGCGAGTTGGGCCCGTACCCGTACGGGTAGTCGTTCTTTCGCGCATTGAAATCCTCACGTGTCTCGTCAGAGAGCAGGGTGCGGATGTCGTACTGGCCGGCCTCGACAAGTTGGCGTATTATCTTTCTGGAACGGTCGAGAGTTACAGGTTGATTTAATGAGAATATCGTATGTGGACAGGACATAAATCAAAGATGATTAGAGCGTAGATGACTGTGGTAGCGGAGCGGTGGAAAGCCGGCTTCTCATTCGGGAGGTCGTGGGTTCGAATCCTGGCATGTACCAATGACTTTGTTTTCTAAGTTACGTACGTTTGTGAAGTTATAGTAGCAATACCACTCGCTAACTGTGAAGGAAAACATCGCGAGGAAACCCTAGCGTCTGAGGTATTTACATTCCTCAGCACTTGCTACGTACAATGGCCCAACTAACTATGAGGCTAAGTGCGGAAATCTCCAGTCGAACTAGAACACTAGAACTTAGGGAATTGGGGGTACGGACTAGTAGGCCAAAAGTAATTACTCATGGTAAGGATCAGGGGTTCTGAACGATTCCAATCGTCTTACTGTCAAATCCATAATAATTGCTATTGCAAACGTCAGGATTCCGACAGGATTTGGTGCGGATAATTGGACCGTGTTACACAGAAACATTCCAATCCACAAAAAGTAACTTTCGAAAAAAGCACTTACTTTTTATAATTGTAGTTACAATTATTAGTATTTATCTTTATTGCACAAAAGGTAATGTACAAAAAGTGTACTATAATTCTATAATATTATGACTATAATGTTAGACATAACGTTTTAACATTAAAACATGTTTTTCCAGAAAGTTTATTTTTATGGGTCGGAATGTTTCTGCATAACATGGTACTATTATGCCTCAGACTAGTGTAGACAGTGGATTAATGCCACGTCTATGCTTGCCCTGAATAAAAGTAGGGCCTACACTTACTCGGGGTAAGGATCAGGATGAACGCAGTAGGTCAGGCCAGGCAGCGCGCAGTTTGGCGCTTTTCCCGCGGGCGCAGGCTCGAAGGTGCAATGTTGACCGTAAGGGCAGCGGTAGCCGTCGCCGCCGCGAAGGAGTGTCCACACCAGCTGTAGACAAAAATACCTCTTCTTATCGTGACCGTGACAAACATTTTAAATTGTATTAGCCTAGATATTGACCACACGCGCACACCAGCTTCAGTGGCCTCTCGCAAGTCCCCTTGAGTGGTTGGGCGCGAGGTAATTGGGCACGAAGAACACGCAGTGAGATGCCTCGTAGTTACATTACTTTGCATAAACTCACGCTTGTATCCCAGAGGGGTTGGCAGAGACTAGAGTTCGCCCGATCCACATATCTCTTTCGCTTCATCAACGTTAATTAGTTTTTGCATGCACGCAAGCATGTGCCCCCTAATGAGACCCGAAATACGTTTATGTGCAGCCATAGGCATTAAGTCAAGTTATTTGTCGAGCACTATCGGTGAGGAATGTTTAGGAGTTAACAAAATGTATTAAGTTAACTCATTTACTCTATTTAAGTATTTTTTGTGAATTCTGTTTCTCGTCCTTTATAAAATAAAATAAAAAATAAATTATACTTAAACAAACACCCATTACCCGAGACAAATGTACGTTGAACAATAACCAACAAAATTAGGAATTTCCACTTTCACATAGCCATTACGGATTCATCCATGACTTAGTTTAGACAACGTTGAACCTCGGGTGACGCAAGGCCGGATTCCAGCTGGTGAGTCACTGAACAATCAGTTAAACGTCACCTTACCAAACCTAGAGTGACTTGCACTTTAATAGTAACAGCAGTAAAGTAAAAGGAGTTTTTTTAATTGCTACAAAATTACAAATTTGTTTGGTCTTAGGGCCCCACACTAGGCCCGTGTTGTATGGAAATAAAGAAATTTAATATTAATATGTACTTAATTATTATAAATAAGCCTACTTATTAGTTGTCAGGATGGAATAGGTGCTGGGCAAGCCGACTTCATCTAAAAAACAATGTCCCAGGTATTGTAGCGTCCGAGTGGTCCCTTCTCCCATCTGGTTTGAGTGAAGGGGGCACTGGACGCTGTATAAATCATCTAATTACGTAGATGCAATGGCCAAAAAAATAACCAGGAGTCGGGCAGCAGCGTCTTCCTGAGATTCCGAACGCATACTGCGATCGCCAACCCGCATGCCAAGCGTGGCGATTATGGCAAAACCCCTCATGGTTATGAAAACCATGAAAGAGGCCTATGTCCTGCAGTGGGCATTAATGGGCTGATTATAATGATGATGATGAATGGCCAAAGTAGTAAGTATTATAAAATACTTCCACAATATGGTTTTTGGTAAGGTTCTTGGTTTCCACAGTGGCCCTCGCCGGTGACGTGGAAAACCCATTGGCGAATTAAGTTTGAAGTACATATTATGTTCTTTACTAGGTATTTTCATAATAAATTCTTCACTTAGGTACATATTTGTAACACTAAAGTTAAACATAGCCTAAGTTGGACTCCATAGAAGGTACGCCACACTCATGAATTGTTAAGGCATAATTTTCCTAACAAAAATGTTTGATTCAATGAAATTTTATTTCATTTTCGTAAATCACACTCTGTTCCTCTCATTACCTTCATTTTAATTGGAATGTTACTCAGCACAGCATCTAGATTTTATCTAAGGTGGATGAGCTAAGTTTGATAAGAACGTTTGGAAATATAATTTAAATTATCGAACTTAAACTTTCGTAAGCACAAGGAATCCTAATCCGGTATTAAGTTAACAATTTAAATTAATTTGTGGATCAGATTAACGGCTATTTAATCGGTTGGGAAAACTAGATAATTAGTTCTGTATAGACAACGTTAATAACTTCCCTATAGATATTTAATAGACATTGTTAAACTCTACCTTCACCTAATACGAAGTTAATGTTCCTTATTTCCGTGTTATTTAAACCCAGTAATTCCTTTGTCTTTCTTATAATAACTTGCTTATTAAAATATTTAAGTCGTAAGTGTCATACTGTCAACATTTGTGCCCTTTGTCACACACATGACATAACATATCGACATTTGTTTAATATAAGGCTAGCCTAGAGGCCTGAGGTCGTGGATTCGACTCCTACCGGAGGCAGGTGTACATTTGTACAAATGGCCGGTACAAATGACGGTGTAAAAGAGAGCTGAAATTTAGTTTAGATGTACATATTTATAACGCCGATAAAACGCTATAATAAAACCTCGAAAAAAAAGTTATTTTCTCGCCTACACCATAGTGGAATATCGTTGGGTTGGTCGTTGAAAAATAATGTGGGTGTAGGAAGATAATTTTTTGATTTAAGGTTCCGTTTGCGAAATATTAAGTTTTAAAGCGCAAATTTTGTCCGATCACGCACGAGTAATTGAAAAAAAAAAACACAACAATTTCGTCTATTAGTAATACAAAATAAAACAAAAACATCAGGTAAGCAAACCGCTCCGCCCGAGACAAACCTGGCCTAAAAGTCCCCATAATACTGGCAGCGTTAACTTTCTGCATAGTCCTGAGATATGCCCTTTGTATGAGCCTTGCCCCAGAGCGGTACTCAAAGCCACGGCTTCTCAATCCTCGGAACCCCAAACTCCAGTCGTTTCTAAGCCGATAGCCTTGGTAGGTAGGTACTTCATTTTACTGCAGCATCAACTCTCAATTTTATTTCAATCTCGTACTACAATGTCTTATAAAGCTGCCTATTTTGAGTTACCCACAGTCTAAGCAAAAATTTAAGATACTTAATTTGGTCCAATGAATCAGAAGTTGGCCAGCAAAATCTCCTACTCAGTTACGCATTTCACGAGATTCAATCTATACATTATGCAACTAGGTAGATCATCATCAATTCTGTACCACATAATCGAAAGCGGTCTGATCTTAGGATTTGATTTGATAATGAATGGCGCTGATTCTGAGTTAATTCAAGAAATATCTAAGTGTAAAACCCACTTCTAGGCATCTCGTAAATTGTTTTTGCAATCATTACAACATTCTATTAAATATTTACACAGCCATAGAAAAACTTTGCTCTACCCACGTAGAGGAAAGTTTTTCTATAATTCGTAAATAAAATTGATTGATTGATTGAATCATCGACCCACCGGAATGATATAAGTAAATAATCTCATAAAAACACCGTGAACTCTTTTGTCGTTGCCACCGTGGAATAACGAAGTAGCCAGTTAATCCAGATCGTGTTTGTTTTGCTTAACATTCGTAGTTTAAAATGACTATACCGAATAATTAATATTAGCTCGATGGGCGAAACGCGAGTTTTGCGATCGATGAGTAATAAAGAAAGAGATTTCAAACAGCTTTTCCCAATTTTTGTTGACACCATTTATGAAAAAATATACTTACTAAAAACTTTCAGAAAAATGTGATTTACGTGACAAATAAGCTAAGTGTCTACTAAGCATTATTTACGTGACTACTAAGCATTATGTGCATGCACTTGATGTTGTGAATGAAAGATATGTGTGAGATGTGGGTGCACAGCAGCCAAGCGCGCACGGTACTTTACTTAACATCGCAAATTGTTTTTTACTCAACTCCAGGGCAACACAGCCATATCCTTTTATTGGAGTCCCGTAGTTCGATAAGGAACCCTTAAAGTTTCACCATGTCTGTCTGTCCGTCCGCGGTCTAGCGCAGAGACCGGTGATACTAGAAAGCTGTAATTTGGTATGTGTATACATATTTATCACGCCGACAAAGTTAGAGAATAAAACGTGGAATTTTTTTTTACTGTACCTCCCCTAACATGAAAAGTGTAGATGATTTTTTTCTCGTCTACCCCATTATATGGGGCATCGTTGGATTGGTCGTTAAAAAATACCTACTGTGGTTGTAGCAAGACCATTTTTTTATTTATGTATGTATGTAGGTATGTTAATACTTCAAATACTCAAAATAGTGATTGCTGTTACAAATTAACAAATTTTGTATTTTTATTTTATTTAATTGTTATTTTTACAAAAGACTCTTTCTTCATCATAAAAGTAAGTATCACAAAGATAAGGTATATGGTACAAGTACCGACATTGAGTTAACACACATTCTTCAAAGTAAACGACTGATTGAGTAATTCAAAGCGTAACAATGTAGCCTTGTCTTCCGATTTTTTATTACCTCGACGAGTTCCTGCATCGCACGTAACTCTATGGAGTTTCCTTTTTGCGCGACAGAAGAGAAAACTTATCGTAGAGAAATAAACTTGAACAATAATAGAGTATAACGTTGTACGAGTCGCAGTCTAGTTGTATAGTGCCATAAAGTTATCTGACCCGGTAGAGGTGTCAAATATAGTATGGAAACGTCAAGTTTACTATGAGAAAAGTGACGCCTTCACCGGGTCAGATAAGTTTGTCGCACTATACCTATACTTATCTCGACAAGGCATCTGTGTCGTTTTGTGGTTACGCAATTTTCTTTTTTATAATGGAGCACTTTTGCAGATGAGACTAATAAAAAAAGGTTGCAATGAGTTTCTAATTTTTTGCGTTGGCTAACCATTTTAGTGTGTTTTTTTCTGCAGCTTTTGTTTTATTCTTTATGAAAGTGGGGAAATTTTCAGGCATGAGTTATAAATTTGTTACCATAAAATCTCAAACAAGAATTTATTAAAATTCTCAATCCCGATATCGTTGTATTTAGCCTATATACGTCCCACTGCAGGGCACAGACCTTCTCTCTTACTCTCTGTATGGGCTTAATCACCACGCGTGCCTACCGCGGATTAGCAATTTCAAGCGCCGAGGTATGTGAACATCTCAGACACTCAGGTTTCCTCATGATGTTTTCATGCGATGTTTTAGCGAGTGGTATTGCTACTAAAACTTCACAAATGTACGTAACTTAGAAAACAGATTCATGTCGAGGTACATGCCAAGATTCGAACCCACGCCCTGCCGAATGACAAGCCGGCGCGTTCTACCGCTCCGCTACCTCCCTACTCTAACAAACAAAATCGCTTTGAAGCTTAATATTTCGCAAACGGATCCCTAAATCTAAAAATGGTATTACTATACGCACAGTATTTTTAAACGATTATTCAACAAACAATTTTTTTAAAGAATTAGTCTACCTTTCTAAACTCTTTTTGTCAGCGTGACTAATATGTATATCTGTACCAAATTTCAAATCTCTAGTACTAATCGTCTCAGACGGACAGGCAGACGGATGGCCATGGCGAAATTATAAAGGTTCCTTGTTGACTAAGGAACACTAAAAATTCCTTCTCATAGAAACTTCTTAAAAAGCTGTTTCTTTTAAATGAATTTCAACCCGTTCAAACCTCTGTGTGTGTCCTCTGAGCATATTGACGACGTTACATTGCAATCCGGCATGTCGTTTGAAAATTAAAATCAATCAATACAACTCTCCATCGTCGGTTGCCTAGAAGAAATTGCTATAAGCAATAAGGCCGCCAATTGTACTGCATTTTTGTAAACATTTCATGTTTGTGTTTTTCCTGGTACAATAAAGAATATTCTTATCTTATCTTATCTTATGGGAATCGCCTCCTGGCCTTTTTTGAAGATTTGTTAGATGAATTGCGTTAACTCCTTATTTAGTTGCATCAAATCGGTTATTTTGCGTTACTGTGCGTACGGGGTGGTACGGGAAATCAAAGACTTGCGTTCTTATTTTTATAAACTCGATTCCTTAAAACACGCTTTTGAATCGCCGATTAAAATAGTCTGTGGTGGAGATTTTATAAGGAAAAGATGTAGCCACAGATTAAATAAACAGAGTTTTAGATTGGTTTTAGAATCGTGTTTTTATAAAAAAGGCCGTTATTGTCTATGGACAATTTACAATTGATAAGTCCTAAATCTTGAAATCCGCCGCATCCAACCAACAGAACTGTGGAAGACCACAGACAACTCGGCTGTCCCAAATAGAAACACAGTAACGGACATTTTTTTCAAAACTGAGAATTGTCCCTATTGGTTACTAGTTGGTTCCAGTAACCAATAGCGGGAATATCTCGGTTTGAAAAAAAAATATTCCGTACTATGTTTCTTTTTGGGACAGCCGAACTGAACAATAGCTGTGAAGAGCATGTTAGCGCAGTGAAAACTAGGTATGCAGTACGATGTGGTACAAGGCGAGTTATGTAACGCTTAGGCAGAGGTTTTGTCTTTTGTCCGTCTGTTTGTTTGTTGTACGAATTTGGGAAAACCGTGCGTTTTCGAAGGTTACTCTAGTCGGTCACTAGTGGGATAACTAGCAGATAATCGGTTGGATGAGAATCTTATTTACGAATGCATATTGGAAAAAATCAACGTATTTTTTTATTGACTATAATAAAATGTGTACACCACTGAGGTACACCAGGAAGTTAAGTATTTATACAATATGAAATACTGTTGGCTGCGAGAAAAAAGAAAAAAAAATGGCAGGCAACACATATTTTGTCTGCTTAAATAGTGTCAATACCCTAATACCCTACTAATACCCTACCTCATTTAATTTTAATGACCTGAATTACCTAACTTAGTAAAAAAAACTACGTACCTATTTCTTATTGGATCAATTACTATACTTTTATGGTCATTGGGGTCCACATATTGTAAAATTAGCGCACAGACTTAGCTCTGCAGCATATGCGGTGAAAAGAATTAGGGAACTCGCTGACGTTGCTAAGCTTGTTTATTTTAGTTACTTCCATAGTATTATGTCCTACGGTATACTACTGTGGGGTCGGGCAGCAGTCCTTGAGACTAACTACATCTTGCAGAAAAGAGCCAAATGCGATTCAGTAACAGAACCAAAATGTCTGCGAACGCTACAGTTGCAAGATGGACTCCGTGGACCGATGGACAACAGCACTTTCGATCTCTCTGTGTTGCACTACTCATGCGCCACTTTCCTCCGTTCTCCTCCCGATGTCTTCCGATACGCTCGCGCGTTTGCATCGATACAGTCGCGATGCTGTAGCGCGTTAGTAGTGCGTTGGCATCGCTTCTGCAGCGCGTTGCAAATGCAACTAAAGCGCGTTCGTAGCGATGCTGTTGCGCGTTTACGAAACGCGCGACAGCATCACTACAAAAAGTCGCCGGTGGGCGAGGGGCCTTAGGTAGTAGGGATTCGCTATGAGATTTCTTTAAAGAAGCTAACAAAGACCTCGATAATGTTGGTAGCCATCATAATGTTAATACTAGAAATAAACATAAATTGTTATTTCCACGATTTAGATTTGCAAAAGTTAATACATCCTTTATGGAGCACTATATAAGGTTTTACAACAAGATTCCTCAAGGTATATTAGAATTGCCTCCGAAGCAGTTTCAAAAATTTGTTAAGCATACTCTGTGCAAAAAAGCTTGCTATAACATTAAGGATTATTTAGAAGACAAAGATGTTTGGTATTAAACAGTAGATTCATATTAAAGGGTATGTACAGGACGATTGTTTGTAGTGTTCAACACATGAGTAATATTTTAAGTTGTTAATTAAGTTAAAAAGTGTTTTGAAAAGAATAAATGTGGAGTTTCTTTGTTGGCTTCTTCTCCACATAATCTATTAATTGTAAAACTAGCAACTTTAACGTTTATGAAGTAAACATTTTGTTTTTGTAATGAATAAAAATATTTAAATTGAATTGAATTGTGCGAAATGGAAATTTCTGTATTTATTTAGATATACACTGTTTTTTTGAACACATTTAACATGTTTGCTTGCTGCCGTGTTTGACGAGGGATCGGCAAAAACCTTAGGTTTGTTTTTTGATCAATTTCATATTGTTCCCACGAGTAACAAGGGAAAGATTGTATGTATACCACAGCAGAGCCCCGCTTACTAAGATAAGGCTTTTAGGCAGGAGTGCGCCTAAATCCAGGACCTTACGACAAGTTGACTTTACATTGGCATCAGGAAGAGAACCAGGAAACAAGGAAAGGAAAAGGAAAGAATTATCTAGAGGATAATTATAACACATAACATAAACTCACGCATGTATCCCAGAGGGGTAGGCCCGAAACCGGCGTGCGTGCATGCAACGACTAATGAATGTTGAGGAAGCGATAGTGATCTGTCAGAATCGTAGCAAATGGCAAGCCCTGGTCTCTACCTACCCTCCCGGGATACAGGCATGAGTGTATGTTTATGCTTGGTTGCGGATTTTGTAATTCTTCAAAAAGTTAGATGTTCTCACCTAACAACGTTTTCTACAAGAAATTACAAAGGTTCAGGTAGTTCCCCTACATCCAATTACCACCCAGAATACTGCAGTGCAAGGCCCTCTCTCAGAGAGAGAGAGAGAGAGAGAGAGAGAGAGTATAGGTTCAGAGAGGTTTCCTCATGATATGTTTTCCTTTAAAGTTAGTGACACCAATTCACAAATATATAACATAACTTAGACAACACAGTCATTAGTAAGAACATGCAGGAATTGAAGCAGGACGTCTCGATCTCTCAAACGGTCTCATGCGCTAAGTTTACTGATAAAATGTCGCATTTAATATTGTAAGGCCAATTTACAATAAACAGAACCAAACTACCGCCATGTGTACATAACATTGACCAATGACCTATTGATGGAATAAAACTAATAAAATTCAATGTGCACTATCAAGTGTATGCAGTAAATGAAGACGTAAGTAGCAATTATATGCCAGTTAGCTTATTGTGAAAAGGTTGCGTCGCGCAATCTCTGCTTGTTGAGAAAGTTTAGGTTAATGTAAGGAGCTTACATTATTGCAATAGTTTATTATAATGCACATAAAATTAGACACCAATTCTACATACTTATCCACTGATGTAAATTTGATAAAGTGAAAAATACGACAAAATGTTGGACCAATGAAATCTATTACTTGTATAGTGCCTCTGGCTGGAAGTCCTTGCGGGGACATTCGGCTTGAGGGTATGTTAGGCTTTATTAAATATACCTTATAAGTAATTTTGCTAGATCAGTTATTTCTTTTAGAGTAACGTATCCAAATGTGTTATGTGGTATTCAAGCGGTGTCAAGAGAACGTGGCACTAGCAGATAGTTTTGCGAAAGTAAGAAAAAATGTTCTACGGTGTAAAGTTTTATTATTGCATCTTTTCAAAGCCACCTAAGTTTAACCAGTTTCATGCGTCTGAACCAACTGTCAAAACTTTTCTTCTAGTCTGTACCTATATACAAGCGTAGGTACAAACTCTGAAGTAGAACAAAAAGAAATCGAAGTGAATTAAAGAAAAGAAAAAAAATACGTTAACAGATACAGATATGTTAAGTAGGTAGTACAAAACCCACGGGGAGTTAGTTTCTCTTACTTGAAATCTCTTTATGAATTTTACTTTTACTTTAAATCACGTTTAACTTAGTAGAATCATGCTCCAGATGTTCTCGAAGAATGCTTAATCCGCTCATCTAAAGTCTGCTCAGGCGCAGGTTTAGAAAGGCCGCGCAGAGCACTCCGGCGCATAATCTGTCTACAAACTGAACTGAACTATATCTCGTCACAACGTCCAAGTGAAATCTTCTCTGATAACCATCGCTAGACAGTCAACTTTGAAAGCAAATGAGAAGGAGGAAAGAGATCGATTTAGCAAAGCGTTAAGGAACTAATAGTTTGAGATTGAACCAGTAAGCGACGCAATATGCGATATGCAAACGATGGATGTTTTTTTTACGGTTTTTCTGCTTTGTGGTCAGGCTGTTTGATACGATGATTGTAGTAGGTATATGTGCCGCTCGTCTGCCGCGACACAGATCTGTGTCCAACTTAGTATGGGCCACCTATACGTTCCATTCCGCGAGGGCAGTACAGGAGTTATTCTTCTATAATACGATATCTTAAGGCTGTGACATTGTAGAGTACGAAAAACGCACGATATTTCGAAAAATAAAGATCCGGGAAAAAAATCATCGGGGTGTTTCAGGAATTGCGCATATTAGAGATAACCCTGTAGAGTCACTTTTTTTTGGCATCATGGGTACGGACCACTTATTACAGATACTTACACATATTTTATTTATTTATTGATACTTTCATTGCTCTTACCTTAAAAATATTGTACAACTAGCTGTGCCCGCGACTCCGTTCGCGTACATTTCGATTTTTACGAAGCAGCATTTGTATGGGGGCCACGTCTTATCATAACTGGAGCTAGAATTTAAATAGCCTATCCTGTGTCCCAGATGTCTATATGTTTTTATACCAAATTTCATCAAATTCGGATAATTGGTTTAAGAGTTATGGAGGAACATACATACATACACACATACAGAAAAAAATTCTAAAAATCGTGAAATTAGTTTCAGTATCATATATTGAGCCTATAAACACAATATCTCTGAAAACAAACTAACTTACTCCATGACCGACCCTTACAGATTTATTATTAGTATAGATGCGGCGGACTTGATTCGCAGAAAGGTATTTGAGATTAGGACAATGTAAACTACATCTAATGAGACTTAATCAAATCTATTTTATAATCACGTCAGTACGTCACTGAGTGGTCATACTGCTGTGAAGAGCTAGCTAGCCTAAATATAACTTTTGGTGTTCTATATTTTTCCGATCCTCCTCCATTCATATTTAATACAAAACGGCTGTGCTGGCTATTTACACCTAGAACAAGGAGCTGTCGCTACACTATTAAGTAACCTTCGAAAAAAGAAGAAGAAGAAAGACATTTATTATACTAACAAGATAACATAATATTATGCACAACAACAGAAAAAAAACTAAATACACAACAGACAAAACGAATAAAGGAGGCCTATGTCCAGCAGTGGACTTCTTGTGGCTGAATGATGTTGATGATGAAAACGAATAAATGAAACAGGACCATAGATGTAGCCTGTGGTGTATGTAAGTTGCCACAACAGGCAGCTGACTCAGCGTTGTGCTGAGGAAGTGATCCCTCAGCGCTGATTTTCATTCAGCTGATTTTTACAAGTTACGTTGAAACTTGGCCAACCCAACACACCCTAATTCACTTTCTAGAGCGACTGTTCAGCTGTGCACTTGCCTGGTCAGCCCAACACCACCCTAATGCACTTTCGAGGCCTACTGTCCAGCCGTGATGTTGCCTGGCTAACCCAACACCACCCTAATGCACTTTCTAGGGTGACTGTACAGCTGTGATCTTGCCTGTTGACAAGCCAAACACATCCTGGGGACTCGTGGCTTTCTCTCCAAGAAATACGCGCTTTTCCGGAAAAGTCGGACTCCACCTTTGCGAAGCGTTTAGTGTCACTTGACAAGTGATATGAGGTGACATGTCGCGTGTTGACACAGCCTGCAGTGTGGGTAGAGGTTGCGTAAAGTTGACTTCCTTTGTCTTATCGTATCGCGTATCATAGTAGGATGCTTAGTAACAGACATGCGAAGCTTCGTGATCTAAATCTATGATTCTGTTTGTAACTGATTGGAGAAGTTTTTGTTTTGTTTTCTGTATCAAATGGTACCGAGCAAGTTGCCATCTCATCCTTACTATCCCCCTATTGTGACAAACGGGAAACTTTAGAGGTTCACGTCTTTGGAATTTAGGATGTTTGTAAGGAAAGCATGAATGGCAGAACGGATTTGCACAGCATTTGGCATAGATAAATCATGACATGAATATATAGCCATGTTGGTTATATTATAAGAATAATATTTGTTAAATCCGTGCGAACGACAGTTAACTTTCAAGTTTTAAATACCTAACGTGCACCTATAGTTCGTGGTTTGGAACTATATTGATATTCATCTAATATTTAGTTACCACTTCCGAGCTTTAGCGCTGTTTGATTTGTAGATTGACTTTATAACTACTCAAGTAGAAAGAAAACTCAATCGACAATGGACTAACTTCCGCCTTCCGCAAAAAGTTCACTACAAGTCCTTGCAAGAAAAAATGCACACCTCACCTCGTCCAATCGTACAGTTCTACCAAATTATCTGTAGAGAGGACGGTAGAGGTACTACGGTAGGGTTTTCAGTAAAGATATACCTAATCATGAGGATTTCAAATTTTTTTCATGTACCTAGTTGTAAATCCTTACTAATATTATAAACGCGAAAGGATGTATGTATGGATGGATGTTTGTTACTCTTTCACGCAAAAACTGCTGATCGGATCCGGATGAAATTTTGCACAGAGATAGATTATAGTCTGGATTAGCACATAGGTTATTTTTTATCCCGGAAAAATACACATGAAAATTACCACGCGAACGAAGTCGCGGGCAACAGCTAGTACAGAATAATATATTAACTAACGCCAATACCTCGGGGGAGTAGGCACTTGCCACGATCCGGATACCTGACCCTGATCTTGCACCTACTTGTAGCCTCCAGTATAATGTCCCACTACTGGGCAAAGTCTTTCTACCTCTCGGACCAGTTTTTACGGACCTTGGCTTGAATTGAAAATTCTTCGTTGCACAACAAAGGTATTTGTACAAAGGCGAGCTTTATACTAAGTTCTTTATATATAAACATTATATACACGTACATACATTTAATAACATATTATGTAACCTAATATTTGAGTTCTCGTTAAGTTTAAGTTAAGCTTTGAAGTATTACGCAAAATGACTACCTCAAATTTACCTACCTACTTCTGCTTATCATCTGTCAGACTTGACACATGACTGCAACTATTTTTGTTGGCAACGCGTTTGATTACCAAAAATAGATCGTGAGTTCGATTCCTACTTGAGGGCACCGTACAAGATTTGCACGAATGGCCTCAAACTGGATGTATTTCCAAGTTTTTCATTTTCTTGTCTGGTTACCATAGCACAGGGTATCCTAGTTTGGGACCAGGACAAGTGATTGTGTTGTATACACGGAAGTAAAATTTATTCAGAACTCGTAATTTTCCATAGGAAAGCCACATATATCAAAAATTGAACTGAACTGACACTCCTTCACTGATTGAATGAAGTTGGTAAGTCTGTAGGTGCAATCACGACATTTATGGCAACCAGATTGAGCGCTCGTGCGCGAATGATGTATTGTCATTGAATCGATTGTTGAGTCACGATTGTTGTGTTTGTCTGTACTGCCGATAGAGCTGTCGGGTATAGGTGGGTAGACAAGTGTCTTGGTGCCTAAGATAGCGTCACACCCCCTAATATGATGTAGTAACTGTATTCGTGTAGAGTTACTACTATACTAGGGGAGTTCATTAAGTAGTGAGAATTAATAAGATGCAATTACCTTTTATCAAATGTTATTTTATTTTTCATTATAGTCACCTTTTAGCTTTATACCCTTAGCATATCTATATTCTAAAACTCCCTTCTTAAAAAAATCGTCATCTTGATTCTCGGCGATCATCGTCGCATTTCTGGCCTCTTAGATATTTTACAACTTAAACTTTCGTAAGCACTGCACATTTTATACATTGGTTTAACTTTAGCTTCGTTTCTCTTAGACATTATTTCAATCTCGGAAATAGATATAAGTCACTAGGAGCAAGGTCTGGAGAATATGGAGGACGTTCTACCAATTCGTAGCCAGCATCATTAATGGCAGCCATCGCAACTTTGGAGTCGTTTTCAAGTCATGAATTGTTTTTTTGCTTCAAGGTCGTAATGGTGAAGCTATGTTCCATCCATAGTCAGAAATCGAGCCAAATACCGGTCAAGATCTTGTTGTAACAGTTCTAAATAGCTTTGTGAAATTCTCGGGCTGGTTCGTTTTTGTTCGGCCGTTAGCATTCTAGGCACCCAACGCGCTGAGACTTTTTTCATTCCCAAATGGCCATTATATTATCATTATATTATGAACACTCCCTTTTGAAATATTTAGTTCTTCAGCTATAAAACGAACAGTACAACGACGATCCGCCAAAACAATTTTTTTCAACATTTTTTATAATTTCTTCAGTTACTACAGTCGTAGGGCGCCCTGAGCGCAAGTCATCATTAGGGGATATTCTTCTCCTCTTAAACTCAGCACACCAACGCGTAACCGCAGAATAAAGAGGAGCATGACGTATCTTACAAGTCTTGATTTACTTGTTCCGTAGTAAAATTTTTCAAACAAGATATATTTAATTACCGCGCGAACTTAAATTTTCTCCATTTTCGATTACTCGTTGCGACAGAACACAAGAACACAGAAGGACTTTCTATGATTGAAAAAACAAAAGAGCATCAAACTTTTTATATTTTATTATGTCGACAAATAAGTGGGCTATGCCTGCCAGTATTTTCTTTTTCTCTATCCAACGAGCTTATACCTCATTCTCATCACTTATATATAGATTGATGGAGAATGCTGCGTATTGTGGACCGAACGTCCCACTAACGAGGCTAAAGAACTTCAGTCAAAGATGAAGCTTTTCACAATCTGCATCCGACGCATCCTGAAGTTTTCGGTCATACCCTCCTACGAGGCGCAGATAGTCTGGTATATCATTTATCACCGGTCACGCAGACGGGAAAAAATAGCAGAGGACGAGCACCAATGCGATGGACGGACACCATAAGTGAAGCTACGGGAGGGATCTTATCTTACTAGCGCATAATCGAACCGAATGGAGGGCATTGGTGGCGTAAGCCCCATAGTCACGTCCTCAGTCATGAGTGTCATGACGCTATGACCAAAAAAAATAAGAAAATACCTAGACTAAGCGTAAACAAAAGTCTACGTATGACATGTTAGGCTTACAGCACAGCACCCATAGAGAAAAAAATTAAGTGACAGTGGGAAACTACCTGAGGACATTGAAGCTCAAATATTTGAGAGATTAAGCAGACACAAATTTTTGAAGACCGAAGTGAGAAGGAAATGAGAATGACATAACTTTAGTGATAATTTTAGCGTGACAGTTAAAAAGTAGTAAACTAAACCTACTGTAGGAAGTGACAATGTCAAAATACCTAGAGAAACTTAAAATACTGTCACTAAACGTCAAAATCTAACTATCATTTGGAGACAAAAGTAACAAAGAAACTGCAAACATGGTGAATTAAAATTGAAAGATTCTGTAAAAGTAAATTCAAGTTCAAAAGTAAACGTTAAAAATATTTTTTGTATCTATTTGTTAAGGAAATTGAAAAGTATTAAGGTAGATTATTATTTACTTATCTATTCTAAATCATACACGTAAGTAATAATCTTATGCAAGTACTTCTTAACTGAGCGCCAATTTGGCCAACAAACTTCCATTTTTTTGGTAAAATATGTAATTTGTAGAGCAAGATAAAAAGTATCCGAAATCGGCGGGCGTGCATGCAATGACTAATGAATGTTGATGAAGCAAAGAGGTTTGCCAGGAGCGTGACAAGTGGCAAACCCTGGTCCCTGCCAAACCCTCCGGGATACAGGCTTGAATTTCTGTAATGTATAACTTATTATAACTCCAGTATTGGGCGTATACAGCCTTTGGCTATTGCTTTTAAAGTTCCCGAGAATGAATAAATTTCTCTTCATAATTTTTACATAAACAAACATTTTCTCCGAGTAAATAAACTAAATACTTGCGCGTGCGACTGCACCGAGCCTCGCTCCACTTGCATGCAATTAAGCGACAAAGGCGTGTTTTCGTATATTAATTGTTTGCACAGCCTATTACAATATCCGTGAGACATTCCTTCGACAGCAGGACAACCTTCACACTTTTGTTGCAAAGTCGCCCGTAATGTAACCGAGTAGAGTGCATGCATGTAAAGATTTATGTGCTGCCGACTGTACTATAGTTTATTGGTTTGTTTATCATTGTTAATTATGATGCAAAGCTGGGTTTGTGCGTCTCAAAGGACAAATAAGTGATTGATTTATCTGTCTATCAAGGAATTTGTTCGTGTTTGGTCGAAAAAAACTCTACGAGTATATTTTTGTGACTACATGACGTTGCAAAAAATCACAACCAATATAAGAATAGACTGGTGGACCGAAGGAAATCCGCCTTAATTAAACCTATTCTGTGAAAAAATCGTCTATTACGGCTCATGAGGTTCGAATAAACAAACACTCCAGTCCAGATGAAAGCTGAGCAAGTCTTACTTTTAGTTCCTTTTTAGGGTTCCGCAGTCAACAAAGAAACCTTATAGTTTCGCCATGTCCGTCTGTCTGTCGTCTATCTGTTCCCGGCTAAGCTCAGAGACGATTCGTATAAATATTATTCATGCAGACGAAAAGGTACAAAAAATCTAAAATGGGAACCTTTTATGGTACCTCCCTACACTTAAATTGGGAATGTATTTTTTTAGGGCAGTAGCACATGCGTATTTTATAATGAACTTAAAAGGAAAGCTATCGCGGCAAACTAGGCTTTACAAGTTAACCAGTAATAGGCGACGAACTTATAAAAGAAAATCTTCTTACCTACAAGTTTCATTGAAAATTATTTTCACGAAGTTGTCAGTTCTTTAAGGCACTCCGCCTGACCCGCACTTGGCAGGTTCTTTATTATTCCATATTCTAACTGCAATAATTATACATATTATTATTATATTCTTTGAAATTTTAATTTGTTTACCTACGAAGATTAACGGTACGCAAACTATAAATATGTGACCTGTAATATAATACGCCAGGCCGCCCAATCAATACAAAGGAAAAAAAGGGTTTTACATTTTGATTGATCATCTCATAGACTCCGGCCTAGACAGTTACCAGTACAACCTTAGCATTACCATTTGACATCGACCTTATTCTTACGGTAATAAAGTACATAATGTATTATTTCATTGTTAACGAATTCGTTGTTTTATCACAATGCTTGGATAGAAAATTACAATGTGTAAAGTGCAGATAGTTTACTCATTGGGCTTATACAAATGCTTACTATTAATTAAGCTTTTCTCATTGGACTCATACAAATGCTTACAATATAACACCTAAAACCATGTTTAGCTGTAATATAGTCAGTCTTTATGGTCGATTATCTGGTGTTACAGTGTTTGTAATCGAACTCCTCCGAAACGACTTGACCGATTTTTATCATTCTTTTTGTGTATATTTGGTAGGTCTGAGAATAGCTTGTAAGCTCTTTAATATGGCAAAACAATGCTTGCCGAGTCGGCTAGTATTTAATAAATTCCTAAAATCTTCAATTTATTTTTCAGATATTTTTGAGCATTGATGCGGTCAATTTGCATGTAAAATAAACAAAATATTGAGATTTCACACTTTTCCTGTTAGAAAGGTTAATTTATGGATTACTGAACAATCGTTTTATTTCCATTTAGCGTTACATATTTCATTTGTATGTTTTATTTAAACTTCCAAAGCATGGGATTTTGATAAAGTTAGTCTATGTTTCGGTGAAATATAAAATATACAAGGCCATCATTAGGGGTCAAAGTTGGAAAGCCTCCGTCGCACACTGTAAATTACTCTAAATAATTATGAATAGAGCCTTCTCCAACTTGTTGGTTTGTAGCACATATCTTGTGTTATGTCAGCGCCCGTGTTTTTGTCTTGCCTAATGTCTAATTGTTATCCGGATGCTACAACGTGTAGGGGGTATAGAATACCAGTCAAATATTTGGATGTAATTTAGGTACAGTCGACAACACGTTTGTCTAAGCGTTACGTTCTGCGGGATCTATGTAGTTGTAGAAATAAACATAATAGTGTGTGATCGCGCCCTTCAACCCAGAGCTGATACTTAATCGCACTCACCACCAGCAGGGAAGGCCCTTGAGGTAGTGTAAGGCCTGTGCCCTACAGTGGGACGTATATAGGCTGCTGATGATGATGATGACTCAATAATTAATAAAAATTATAATAATAACAGAGTGTAGCAATACCACTCGCTAACTGTGAAGGAAACCATCGTGAAGAAACCATCTGAGTGTCGGAGGTTCACATACCTAAGCGCTTGTAATTGCCAATTCGTGGTGGGCACGCGTGCTACTAAGTAACCCCTTGCTCTCTCTCTCTGACAGAAGGCCTGTGCGCTGCAATGGGACGTATATAAGCCACATAAAAAACAGAGTCTATAATAATATTAACGGAGTATTCGAAGGTGTTTCCGAGGTACTTAATGAGGTAAACTGCATCCTTAACTGATTACCATGAACTTTGCTCAACAGCTAGCTGTAAATGTAAGTCAGCCTTTGAGCAAAGGTTTGTCGACCCGGATTCGTAAAATATTGGCACATTTATAACGGAGCAAATGTTTGAAAATCATATAATTTTATTGTATGGTTGTAAAATGGTCGGAATTTATTGGGAAGATTTTGACATTGGAAATGTCTTTTCGTTCCCTCCAGTGTAGGCTCCGATTTCACGAAAAAGTGCGATCCCCTTATATCTCGGAGGGTTCTGAAGATATGATATTCAAAACCAACTCAAAAGGCGCGAGAGCTGTATTAATTATTTGAGAAAGTCGAAAACAAAAAAAGTTATGGCCGAATTAGTGAAAAAAATTTTGGCGCTCGATATTTTGGAAACGAAGAATGATTTCAAACATTTGAGAAAAAATCCTCTGGAAAATTTAGTCAGCTACAATTTGAGCCTAAAAAAAGGACGATTGGGTGAAGGGTTTGCCCTGTAGCTTAACCTTTTTGAAAAAAAATCAGAACGACATTTTTCACATGACATTTATGACTCGATTCATTTCCAATGTGCGCGATAGTCGTGTGTGGCACGCAATGTGTGATTTTTTTTTCTCTAGCAGGATTATGAATTTAAATAAGTAGGTACTAAAGTAATTAGAATTGTAATAATGTAGATTGTGCAGGTCACAAGGAAATCCGCCTTAGATTTTATCATAATGAGTGTCAAGAAACCGAGAGGCTATGTCTGCAAATTTGTTTGTTTGATTAAAAGTATGCAGTTACTATGCAGCGTAGCTCAAAACTTACCCATAAAATGAGTAAATCTTATTCGGAAAGGAAAACGTGGAAAATTATTATTATTAATACGTTTATTGCACATAAGTAAAAGATACAATGGCAATGTGGCGGACTTAATGCTATAAGCATTTTCTACCAGTCAACCACAGGAGAAAATTATAATAATAATAACATCCACACAACACAATCACTTGTCCTGGTCCCAAACTAGGATACCCTGTATATGTATAATTATGGTACCAGGCAAGCACATGGATGTGATGCCGCTAGACCAACGATGCAGTCAACGCATTTTTAGGGTTCTGTAGTCAACAAAGAACGCTTATAGTCTGTCTGTCCGTGTCTTAGCACAGAGACGACAAGTACTAGAAAGTTGAAATTTTGGTTAACGGTTGATTGTAGAAACGTGAAAAAGTTAAGGGCAGTAGCACATATAATGAACTTAAAAGAAAAACTATCACGCCTAAGTAGGCTTTACAAGTTAACGAGTAACGAAAACATCGTAAAAATTCCATTGAAAATTACTTTATGGAGTTGTCAGTTCTACAAAGTTACAAAACCTCTCCTTCTACGGAACCCTACACTGCCTATGTCCTGACACGCACTTGGCCGGTTTACTCTTATGACTACGCATAAATGAGTAGAAAAAATGCACTGGAATTTTGTTTTTGTTTCTGTCATAGTTTATGCTCTATAATTCAACAAAGATACTTATCTCAATCATAAACGTCTTGTGTTAAAATCGATATCCTTGTTCGTTTTTTAACTAAGTCACATGTCTTGGAATGATTTAATGATTTATATCTATTCAATTGATTTTCGACTTAAGTTTTATTATTTATAATAAGCACGACCGTTCTAATCGCACTCGTTCTAGGTTATTCGTTAGGGTGCAAACTACGCTACCTTAGTACCTATCTAATAAATGTTGTCGACGTAGGATAAGTGGTTTGCTAGCCCCCAGTTTCCACTGAATCAGCACAAGATAAATTATTCGGGTTTTCAGTTCAAGATGTTCCTACAAAAAGCAAACAAACATTAAGCAGCCTTTATTCCGTACCTCCTCTAAAATACTCTAACAACTTGAAAAGCACGAGAGCTCGAAAAAACCTAGATATTGAAAAGACGATGAAGAAAAATGTTAAGCTTTTAACTTTACTTTCTTTACGTTCATTACTTTGTATAAAATTATTATTATATTATTAATAAATTATTATTTTTATTGAATTTAAATGAAGTGAAAGAGATCTGTCAGGATCGTGGCAAGTGGCAGACCCTGGTATCTGCCTACCCCTCTGGGATACAGGCGTGAGTTATGTTATCTTTATTTTTATTATTGGTGTACAATAAAAAAATATTCTTATATTATACTATTAAAAACGAAAAAAATATACTAACAGTTCAGCATTATCTTCCGAACTCAAACAGCAATATTGCTGAAAAAACTAATTTTAGTTTTTTTACTTTTTTCTCTACATACAGCGGAAGTCCATCGCAACATAAGACTGAGACAGCCTCATTTACGGCAGTAGGTGCGAAGACCTTACCGCAGTTAAATAATATAATAATTAAAGTTCGGCCCGATTACCGGTTAGTACCGGTTCGGCCCGGACCAGTTTTCTTCGTCGGAAACGTGAGAAAGCTCGTCCAAATGTCAAGGCCACGTCTCGGTCGCGGTCGGCGAAATGGCCGTTTGTTTTGTCTATTACTAGCTCTGCTGTCCCCGCGACTTCGGTCGCATAGGATTCGGAAACTTATCCTATGTTTAAGTCTAGATTATGATATCGTGTAAATCCTTTAAGCCATTATCCGTTAAGTCTCAGCCGCGGTCGGCGAAATTAACATTTGTTGTGTCTTTTAGTTGTATTAGCGACTTTGGTCGCGTAGGATTCGGAAACTAATCAATCCTATGTTTAAGTCTAAATTATGATATCGTGTAAATCCTTTAAGCCATTATCCGTTAAGTCTCAGCGGCGGTCGGCGAAATTGACATTTGTTGTGTCTATTAGTTGTATTAGCGACTTTGGTCGCGTAGGATTCGGAAACTAATGAATCCTATGTTTAAGTCTAAATTATGATATCGTGTAAATCCTATAAGCCATTATCCGTTAAGTCTCAGCCGCGGTCGGCGAAATTGACATTTGTTGTGTCTATTAGTTGTATTAGCGACTTTGGTCGCGTAGGATTCGGAAACTAATCAATCCTATGTTTAAGTCTAGATTATGATATCGTGTAAATCCATTAAGCCATTATCCGTTAAGTCTCAGCCGCGCTCGGCGAAATTGACATTTGTTGTGTCTATTAGTTGTATTAGCGACTTTGGTCGCGTAGGATTCGGAAACTAATCAATCCTATGTTTAAGTCTAGATTATGATATCGTGTAAATCCTTTAAGCCATTTATCCGTTAAGTCTCGGCCGCGGTTAGCGAAATGGCCATTTGTTTCGTCTATTGCTAGCTGTACCCGCGAATTCCGTCGCGTGGAATTCGAAAACATATTCTACATCTAAAGCTAGATTCCAATATTGTGTAAATTCGTTTAACCATTATCCGTTAAGTTTCGGTCGCCGTCGTCGAAATGAACGTTTGTTTTATCCATTACTAGCTGTGTCCGTGAGTTCGGTCGCGTTGGATTCGGAAACTTATCCTATGTTTAAATCTAGATAACGGTCTCGTGTAAATCCCTTGAGCCATTTATGTTTAAGTCCCTGACACACAAATATGTACCCTTTTAAACTAAGTATGTAACTTGTAATCTTTTTTGGTGAATTAAAGGTTGTACAGTACGATTAAAATCAGTTAACGATTCGGCCAACGTCGGTAATTGTCGTGAATCCCTCATCTCTCACATAGAGTTATCAATTTACAGATATGACTTTTAATTATATTACTCGTTGTCTTATTTAATACAATACAAGAACGATATGAGCAACAAAACCTCCTTTGTAGCTCAAAACTAACACAACCTTTATATTGAAATATGAAAAATAATTGACTATTTTGACAATGTGACTTCTTAGTGTCAATAAAAACAGTTTGACGTATATGATACATTTATGTTTACGAACGCTTGTTTCATTCGTGAAAATATTCGATTCTATAAAATTTTATCAAAATTAACTTGCAATGCTAAATACTTGTATCATGGCTTCAACAAATTTAAAGCGTGGTAAAAAAATTGTTGCTCAATCTCGTGAAATTGTAAATAATGTATGTAATTTATATAACTATTTTAGAAAAGAAGCTAATTTATTTAAAAAAGAAGAAAGTAATTATCATAAAAAAATTTTGAACAGGGTTTATGAAGCAACCGGAGTTTCGAAAAGCAGCGTGTTAAAAATTTTGAAGGAAAACGACAAGCTTTGAGATCAGTCACCTAATGATCAACAATCCAAAGATGTGCCCGGCAAAAAATATCGTTTAAAAATGGTCTGTGATTTTGATTATTGCGAGATACGACGAATGATATATAACTGTCATGAAAGATTTAAAGAGCTTCCTACGTTGCGATCACTTCTGCATAATCAATTTCTTAGGTCTACCGGTTAGTAATGTCATCTTGGCAGATGCTATAGGTACATTGCGTTTATGATACTTCAAATTGAATGCTACCTAAAAGAAATCGCGGTAATGTATTTCGTGTCATTTCCGTCTCGGGATTAAGTCCGAGAAAAGCCGAATCGTTAACTGATTTTAATCGTATTTTACTACGATTTTTTTTCTATTTTCCATCTTTTCAATAATTTTTCGGGTGATCGTACGGTTTTTCTGCTTTCTACGTGCACTGTTTGACAAATAATTCTTAAATCAACATGTGATGAACATTCTTCTTAGGACAATGATTTGATTTACTAAAAATTTATTTTTTTATTTAGCCTATATTCGTCCACGGCAGGGCACAGGCCTTCTCTCAGAGAGAGAGTTATGGTTTGATCACCACGCGTGCCCACCGCGGGTTGGCAATTTCAAAGCGCTGAGGTATATGAACTCCTCAGACACTCAAGTTTCCTCACGATGTTTCCCTTCACCCTTAGTGAGTGGTATTGCTACTATAACTTCACAAATGTACATAACTTAGAAATCAAAGTCATTGGTAGGTACATGCCGGGATTCGAACTCACAACCTCCCGAAAGAGAAGCCGGCGTTCTAGCGCGGGGGACATCACAATAACCAGCCTAAACTCCTACCTTCACTGCCTTCTCTCGGAGAGAGAATATAGGCTTATTCTCCACGCACGCCCATCGTGGCTTGGAACATTTAAAGGATTTGCTCTATTTAGCAACAATCGTTACCAAATGATGGGACGTTAGTTGTTACATTAACCGTGAACAGATGGAATAAGAACACCCGTTAGATCAAACCATTTACCTATCTTACAGACTGCTGACAAACACCAATTGCTTGTACCTAATCGTTACCACATTATTAAATTCTAAGTAGGCACCAGCATATAGGTATTTACCAAGTCTGTTTGTCCTATTGCAATCTAAGCACTTTTAAACTGTCGTTCGACTCACTTATATGGCCTTGGTCTGAGAGGTTCTAAAGAAGACTCCATTGCCTAACTGCGTGTCAGAAGAGGTTCACATGAGCGGAATAAAACGACTGCGCGACTTTGTAACTGTAGCGGTTGATTCCTACGGTAGATTTTTAATGACTTCGTTACTAAATTTTGTCTAGACGGTGCATTTCTACATGGGTGCCGTACTAAGGCGTATGCACAATCGACAGCACATGAATATTTACATTTTGGTTGCAAAGTCGCATGGGTGTAAAGGTTGACGCGCGTTCGGCATACCGTGATTTGTTGGACACCAACATTTTTTAAATTAGGTATTTCTTTTCGCAATATGGAGCATTATAGATTTCATGTCTAGTACAGAAAAGCTTCATGCCACTGACTCAGACCTGAATTTGACCTCCTAAGTCCTGACCTTGAAAATAACAATGGCTTTCGATTGTTATTTTCAAAGTCTTATTATTATTCTCAAATGTAGAAGGCGACTAAGGAAATCAATTACCAGGAGACGGGCAGCAGTGTCTTCCTGAGATTCCAAACGCATACTGCGATCGCCAACCCGCCTGCCAAGCGTGGCGATTATGGCAGAACCCCTCATGGTTAGAGGGCGACCTATGTCCTGCAGTAGGCGTCAAATGGCTGATGATGATGATGATGATTATTATTCTCAAATATGCGTAGTGTGGTACCGGCTTATACTTACGGTCAGCTGTCGACTGTCTCGTTGGAGTAGTGGTAACGGTTGACTACCAAACCACCAAACCAGAGGGCATGGGTTCGTGGTTTTTTGATTTGTACAAATGGCTTCAGTCCGCGTGTTTCCACGTTTGTCATGTCCTTGTCTGGTTACAATAGCAATGGCTGTCCTAGTACCCAGGACAAGTGATGGGGTTATATGCTCTATGTGACTTCCATGTGACTCTGTCCGTAAAAGAACACAGTTGGGTGACTAATAATCTAGTATCGCAAGGCAATATTGGATCACGAACGTTCACGAAATGTCTGGGAATTATGATAAATTACCTTGCACTAGATTGTTAACCGTGGTTAGGCAATCGTTTGTAAACTTAAAAGATCATCTGCAACTTTAGGCTCGTAACAATTAATGTTACGTTGCCTCTAAAGCGCTTCTTTCATTGCGTTTTAGTCTGATGTTTTGTGTTTTTTGTTACTGGATGGTTTGTTAACTGTTTCTGCGTAAAGAAATGTCCGAGAAAATTGTAAATGTGTTCATAAATCATCACATCACAAGTCACTTTGCTATAAAAGCAAGAGTTGGTTGTTCTAATGGTGGTCACGAATAAATGGCTCTATGGATTCAGATGAAATTTCATACACAAATAGATCATGATCTGCATTAACACATCCAAACTCTTCACACTAGAAGTCAAACATCTAATTTAATAACTCGTTAAAAATCAACAGGAAATAGTAGACATTTGTGTAAGTAAAATAAATGCAATATACAAAGGGCACAAAGTTCAAGGATGATATTATTACTGGCCTATAGATTTCAAGTGTCTATTAAGATATAATTGGCCCTGACGCAGTACACCCGGGTGTAATTAAAATCACAATGTTGACCCGAATTGGCCAACTATGTTAAGTCTGGTCATTGCCTATATTTTGGCGCCATCCATGCAAAAAACTTATTATAAAAACAAAAAACCCGTTACCGCCTGCTGAGGTTGAAAATTCGGTCGCATTAAAGTTTTTTTTTTTAGTTTTATATTTTATAATTTTTAGCGGCTTTTTACTAACAATATGACGGCTGACGTCGGTCATTTTGCCCTATTGTAACTTGATATACTCACCCCCGATTACTGTTAATTGCTGTCAGTTGGCCCAAGTGCATAAAACAAAAAAACTGACAGCTGTTAACAGTAGATTCACAATTTGTTAGTGTACGAGAAACCGAGGGTCAGTGTCACTTGCTTCGTCCATACCTTTCATACCTTTGATACGTCGTTTGTAAATAAAGGAACACACATACATACTTTCCCGCGAAAATCATTACCCTCAATTGCTTTCGCAGTCGAGTAAACGTGCGTTGATTATGCGCCTTCAAACCGACGTCGAACATAGAAAAATGCTTGTTTTAAGTGCGGACTGAAGTAGGTAATGTCCGCGTGGCAACCGGCAATTTCATAAATTAGTCAAATGCTGCTCATCAATTATGCGTAGAGAAGCGCAATAAATTGGAGAGGTGATGTCGTAAATAATGTTAAATAAAATATTGGTGGCTGAGGCGACATTCGTCTTTTCTACAGTTTTCCTTTCGCACATCTATTAAATTTCACCAAAACATACATGTGAAAAAACTGGCCAACTTCTCGTCTCAAAAATATATATGATTTAAAGGAACTTGTTCTCGCGGCAGTGGTGTAACTATAGGGTGGCAAGGCTGGCAAAAGGCCACAGGCTCCCGACCTGAGGGGGCCCCCGAACTATGAGGCCGCGAGCTTAGAAGTGACTTAATATTTTTAAACAAACATTTGTAACAATTATAATGTTTATCCGTGTGCCGCCGGATTAAGAATAGCGTCACTCCATTTCCTCTCGTGGGTGTCGTAGAAGGCGACTAAGGAAATAAATTACCCTGGGCCTCGATTCTGTTAGTGCATTGTAGTATAATGACAGGTACACTATCGGGTCACGTGATGTGTTTTTTCGTACCATTGACGTCTAGAAGGTTTGATGGGTGTGCCCGCGTAGACTTAAAGCAGCCATGAAATGAAAACCGCCATGTTCATGCAGTTGTCATGTTACTACAATGCATTAACAGAATCTAGGCCCAGGAGACGAGCAGCAGCGTCTTCCTGAGATTCCAACCGCATACTGCGATCGCCAACCCGCCTGCCAAGCGTGGCGATTATGGCATGAAAACCAAGAGGGAGGCCTATGTCCTGCAGTGGGCGTCAAATGGCGTAATGTTAATTGCAAAATCAATTAACTCACAAATAAACCAAAAGGAAGACTCGGCTACAAAATTTTCCTTGAAATGTCATGGTAAACTATGAATGGTAGTTTTATGAAACGCGGCTCCGGTGATTGTATTGTGATATTGACTTGTAATATTCGCCCGTTTTTACTATTCGATCAGTACTAAACTCAATCGAGTTAAAATCGATTTTGCTAAATCGAAGTAACTAAAGTCCAAAATATTCGAATAAAACGAATATTCGAAGTCCAAGCTCTAATTGTGATGTGAGTAATTAATTTACAAAACATACAATGTAATATTTATGTGACTTGTGTTTCCTTTGTACTTGTTTATGTTACTTGTTATGCCATTTTTTCTTGTAATGTGTTAATTTGTCTTTCTTTATTTCTAATACTTGCTGTGTGCAAGTTATTATAACGTTCTAAAAACCGATCGCGCTAAGGGTTATGAACCCTCCCAGAGCGAGTCCAACTCGCACTTGGCCGGTTTTTTAGAAGACAGATGTCATGAAAAACTCGATCGAGCGGCCTCAAGCCATGACCCACGAAGAGGCGCCCATGCCTTTGTGGCGTGCCTTCCATCTCCTTTCCATTGTTGTCTCTGACCCTGAGGGTGGTGTCAAGGTGAAAGGTGCCCTCAACTTTGGAGAAAAAGACTGTTTTTTTTCCTACCCGGATGAAGCGAATTAAGGTATGAGGCTTCTACTAAGACGCGATTCTATGATTATTTAGCTTTGTACATCTAAAATAAGCAATTCCTTTAACGAATCAATGAAGGTTTATGTTTTACAGCATTTTTTGTTCTATGTTAAAGTTTCGAAATAATCTGGTATTACATACACAATTTCAGGAAATTCGCGCTTTACGCACAATACTAATGTCCGTTTACAACATAAGCGCCCATGCAAAGTTGAACATTTTGTTTGTTTAGGCAAACTGGAATTTAAGCGACGTAGGAATAGTATCGATGTAGATTTAATGCACGTTTCCCCCTGATCTGCTTTTTTGGTAAGATTCTTTCCTTACTTAATTATTGTAGTTGAAAAGTCATAAACCAGTAGATATTTTCCGTCATTTCTTTAGTGTGTTATGGACTGTGGTAACTTCTGTGTTGATAGGGGAAGAGCCACAGAGAAATAATCCAAAAACGTTGATGTATCAAGGTATCAAGGATCGCGACAAGTGGCACACCCTGGTCTCTGCCTACCCCTCCGGGAAACGGGCGTGAGTCTATGTAATGTAATGTATCACTCACCATGCTAATAAACGCTCACATCAACGTGGGTTAGCTGGAAGAAAATACTATCTAGTATTAGGCTCGCCTTTGAACAAATTTGTTTTAGTGCAATAAATAATTTTTTGTTCATTCATTCATGCCAATGTTCAGCCTTTCTCCAATCGATTTGAACCTATGCAATGCAGGGTCGGTGTCAACAGCGAGCCACACTATGTCAAGTGCAGCGTCGGCGTCGCTGCTACGAGTATGATCGGCGCACCCGCAGGTGTCGCAACCAGGCACGTGCCTCATGCGCCTGCGCATAGCTATGGACGGACTCGATCATACTCCATCATGTTCGATCAGAGGCGCTACTACATAAACCCAGCGGTTGGTATGATGTTTAATTGCTCAAAAGCAGACAAAAACAGAGTCGTGTCTACTAATGAAACGAATAAAATGCACGCATTTTGTTAAATCCAAGTTAACAAGCCGTTTGATCAACGATTAGCCTGAAAAGTAATAAATCATTCAAAAGCCTGCCCAATGATCGAAATTCTCAGTTATTCTAATTCTAACTCAACCACAAATGTGATCAATTTGTTAATTTAGACACAGATCATCTGTCTAGCAACCTGCTGTGATAGGGTTAATGACCTTTGTTAATACGTGTATTTACACCGCAGGTGGCTTAGATCAATGTTCCGCAAACTTTTTGTGTTCGTGGTACGCCAATCATCATCATCATCATTCAGCTACAAGAAGTCCACTGCTGGACATAGGCCTCCTCCATGGATTTCTAAAAAGACCGGTTTTAAATTAGGAAATTCCAGAAATACACCCCAAATATATAAATCGATTCGATCAGGGCCAGAAAATCATAACCTAGTACAAGATTGCATTTCCGCTATCAAAATTCCGGTCTTATTTATAAAAAGTCTATTCCACTAATACACCGGTTTATGAGAGGATGGCCTGTTATAAATCGGCTTCAACTTTGTCTTAAAAGTGTTTTAGTCGAATTGACTTTTTATAATAAGACCGTTAATTTTGGAATTTAAATGTTCGTAAGCACTATACATTCTTATCTTAATCAGAGACAGAGACGAGCAACCGACAACGCGAGTTCCGTCTCCACTCACTGTAATTAAGTTCTTCAATTAAGAGCAAAACCTGGCCGGACTCTTCCGACAAAAAGTCAAATAATTGATTCCAGAATAAAACCGAAATGTTTGGCAAAACCTTACAAATTTTCCAAGCCACACCAACTAATGACCACGGTACACCAGTGTGCCGCCGCCGCACACACTTGGCGGTAACTATACTGGCTTAGGTGATTGGTTACTAAGAACCCAGAAGCGATGTAATTGAAAAGATTACTTACAAGAACGAACGTCTTCAGGTATAAACTTAGTCGTTTCATTTTGGTCGACATCTTCCTCCTTTATCTGAAAAAAAAAATTAAGGAAATAATTATTATTAAGTACTAACACTTATAATATTTTTTAACGATCTATGCTTAAAAGCAGGCGTCTTTCATGAGTTTATCAGTAAAACCGGACAAGTGCTAGTTGGACTCGCCCACCAAGGGTTCCGTACAAATTTCTAGGTCCTTACATATTATAAATAGTTCAGAAATCGAGTCTTGGAGTTTTTTTTGACCTTTTCCCGAACTTCAAAGACAATTTTTTTATGATTTAATTACAAATGTATAGTTTTCAGATTTATCCCTGTATTTGTAGTATACGACGACATTACTTGCCAAATATCATAGTTCTAGGTCCACTGAAAGTACCATATAAATTTTCCTGGAGTGTCCTAATATACGTTAATTGTTTCCGGCATAAACGGCCGTGTATCTTTTTTTTTTACGTTAACTTATAAGTTTGATTTTTTCACAGCTTCAAGAGGACTGTAGACCTGAGTGTATGTTTTTAATTTCGACTTGATGCCTTCACGCGTTCTCGAGATAAAGGGTCTTGACAGACAGACGGACGGACGGACGGACGGACAACAAAGTGATCCCATAAGGGTTTCGTTTTATTCGTTTTGAGGTACGGAACCATAAACAATTGAGTCTTACGTGATCATACCCCAGTTTTCGAATACCAGCAATCTGATGATCTATTGTAAACAGCTATCAATATTTTTTGTATGCACTTTGACAGCTGACACTAACTGACAGCTTTTAACAGTAGATTAACATACTGTTGGGGTACGAGGAACCAGGGGTTAGTTAAAATGTGATCATTTTTCTTGGAAAGCCTATAACGTAGTTTCCTAATGAGCGTTTAAGTTCATCTTCACCCGGGTGTAAAGGCCTCTCCGTCGCAGTTGTAGCTTATTGTAAAAATGCGGGACACAAACTATGTATTCAATCAAATCAATCATACCGTCAGGTATCATATAGAGGTCCAGGGTTCGATACCGCGTGTAACTTTGTTTTGTAAGTTGCACACATTTGTGAATTAGTAGTAGCGATACCACTCGCCAACTGTGAAGGGAAAAATCGTGAGGAAACCTGAGTGTTTGGTTCGGTGATTATGTTCGGTGGGCACGCGTGGGCTTAAGCCCATATTCTCTGTCTCTATGAAAGAAGGCACTGGCCTGCAATGACCTACAGGTCGTATAGGCTACTTATGTAAATGTAATCATATGGTGTCTACATACAAATACAGTGGAACTTAAAATAGCTTTGTAATAGCGCTGTTTGTAGTTATGATACAGTTGACAGCAGCTTGATTTACATTATTGTTGCAAAGTTACTGCAGCAACAGAGTAGTTTGATTTGTCGTCCACTGTACTAGCGTAGCGCTGCAGTGACCGTTGAACTTTATGCTACGAGTATATGGTTTTATTGGCGCGACAAGATAATATAAACCAATCAGCGTCAAAAATAGGTATCTACATTACAAAGCTACTTTACTGCAATAAATGTACATTAATTCGATACTAAGTACTCGCATTTGCAACATGTAGCTCTATATAAGCTTTGGCCTTTCAATTTTTAATTATGGCTAGCCTAAGGATTCTGCCAATGTCGAGTTTTGGAGATAGCAAGTTTTTTTTTTTTTAATTTAACAAAATCCCGTAAGTTAGTTGTGGTGTAGTAATAACAAAAAAGATAACATACATAAAAAACCAGATACATTAGTAATAGACAGACAATCACAATCGAATTTTGTTACTTTTTATAAAATTACATAGATCTTTAATAAATGGAGAGAATACTAATTGTAACAGAGAACGAAAATTTGTGGGAAGAGGGAGATTGGAAGGAAGATAATTGCATCTACGAAAAGAGATGACTTAATACAGCGTCCAGAGGCATCTTCACTCACACTAGAAGGTATTTTCTGTATTCACTGACCTCCATGGTAAGGACCCATTGCAGGCATCACTGACCTCCTTGGTTGAGTAGACACTTTTGACACCTTCCCCCAAATACCGAAAACCTGGTTTGTTATTGGGGCGCTTTACCTAAACGATATAGATAGATAGAGAACACATTATTGCACAGCCAAAAGAAATAAGAAGAATATATATATAAATATAAAAATCTCGTGCCACAGTGTTTATAACCGAACTCCTCCGAAACGGCTCCACCGATTTTTACGAATTTTTTTTTGTACCTTTGGTAGGTCTGAGAAAAGATCGTAGGCTAATTAATATGGCTAAACAACGTTTGCCGAGTCAACTAGTATACTATAAAGATATAGTTTATTTTCCACATTTTAACACAAAATAACTAGAGACCGCAGAGAGACTGTACAGCCTATGTCGACTGACGCGAATGCTTGTACGACATTTGCGTCAGTTCTGATAGGCTGCATTGTATTCAGCCTAATACGTCCCACTGGAGGGCACAGACTTTCTCTCAGAGAGAGAGTATGGGCTTAATCACCACGCGTGCCCACCGCGGATTGGCAATTTCAAGCGCGGAGGTATGTGAACACCTCAGACACTCAGGTTTCCTCACGATGTTTTCCTTCACGGTGAGCGGGTGGTATTGAAACTATAACTTCACAAATGTACGTAACTTAGAAAACGAAGTCATTGGTACATGCCGGAATTCGAACCCACGACCTTCCGAATAAGAAGCCGGCGTTCTACAGCTTCACCGCTACCACCGCTCTTATCACCGATCTTACAAGGCTGCATATAGATCGGACAAAAAGAGAAACTACAAATTCCAATTGTTTTTCCAATCGTAGTCGCTCAAACAAACGAGTAGATTTTAAGCATCCTCTATATTCAAGAGTGGCCATCATATTAAACAAGTATTTCTTTCTTTCAATAAATATCCTGAAGGTACTATATACACTAATGCGACACACTAAAGATCCGCAATGCTCACATTAAGAAGTTGGAAGGTCTTTGATCCTGAGTAGCATTTGCCACGTTCCAAATGAAATAAGTCAACTCCAACCTCATAGAAAGCTGCAATAAATTACAGAGCTACAGTCGTATACTTTATTGTAGGCTGTACAGGTGCTAAGTGCTCTATGGCAGAATCCCAGCATAGTGGGTTATGTAAACAGGTTTCCAATCCAATCCAATATATGTATATGTATATATGAATTTCGTGTGGCGCCGGATTAAGAATAGCGTCACTCCGTTTCCTTCCGTGGATGTCGTAGAAGGCGACTAAGGAAATCAATTACCAGGAGACGAGCAGCAACGTCTTCCTGAGATTCCAACCGCATACTGAGATCGCCAACCCGCCTGCCAAGCGTGGCGATTAGAGCAAAACCCCTCTTGGTTATGAATGCAGTGGGCATCAGATGGCTGATGATGATATGTATTGCATTTCAGTAAGGTTTGGTCTATACACCATTAATTTTGGGTGGTTTGAAAGACATGGCAAAATGAACGTACGTGACAATGGTTATCGAATACGCTAGTTTGTTTTTTCGAACGCACCGTTCAAATATATCTCGACATAAACTCAAATCTATCAAAACCATTAGTAGGCAACCAGGGCGGTGCGTGCGCGCCGCGGGTCAGCGGGTGACTGTTCTATTAGACGTAGACGCGGTACTAATAAATAATAGTTCGCGCATTTTTAAAAGAGCGTTTCAACATTATCCAATCCAAAATCGGTGTCGGACGCCGATCCGATATTAGGGTAAGTAAAATGTGTGAAATATGTCGGCTCCGATATCCGATATCGGGCCGGACAGTTATGAAAAAAAAAAAAAAAGATTTATACAGCGTCCAGTGGTACCTTCACTCACACTAGATGGGTAAAGGACCACTCGAACGCTGCAGTGCCTGGGACATTGTTTTTTTTTTTAGATGGAGTAGGCTTTCCCAGCACCTATACCATCCTGACAGCTTAGTCGGCGTAGCCCACAGGAAAGACAAGTCAATACGTGCGAAGCCAACCAAGCCGCGGGTTTCCTCACGATGTTTTCCTTCACAGTTAGCGTACATATACATAGTATTAAAGTTATTAAATTAAAAAACACACCCATGAGACATTTGTACAAATTAAGGTACGGCGGTCTCCTACGGAAACCTTTTTCATGGTAATCAAACGTGTCATCGCGAGAGCAACGAGGCAGTCGTAGGCTTACCCAAGGCACGCAATTGAGTATTTTCCTCTGTTTTTAGGGTTACAAAATAACATACTGGTGTATGTCTGTTGGTATGCAAACTGATTGCATATCCCAATTGGTATTTATAAACCACCTGCTGACCCGGCGAACTTCGCACCGCCTTAGAATCAATAAATGATGTAAACTTCTGAAAGAAAAAAACTTATTCATAATTTTATGTTTTGTGATTTTTTCCCCTATTTTAATAGTCATCTGCTATTCGGGGCTAAGACAATGCCAACAAATCAAAGATCATACATAACAATCGCTCCGCCGCTCTGAGTTATAAATGGTGTAACTCCTCCGACTTTCTTTAATGGGGTTTTAAATTAACAAAGATAGGTATGTCACGTAACGCGTTCCATGCTCAACTTAATTTAGATTTTCTATTAAATTCACCAAACAGTCGAGAATGTACAAACCACAGCGGATGAACCCGTAGGGCCAAAACACAACAGAGCGGTACGGCGCAACGCTGAAATCGGCGGCGCGCTAGACGCTGCGTTGCGCCGCACCGTTGAACTCAGCGACGCGCGGCGCGCACGCCGCGTGCGGCGCGCAACGGTCGTATCCGCGTTGCGGCGGCTCATTCGATGTTCACACGTTCTGTAGTTCGGATGCTTGTTTTTTGTACAAGCCGAGTCGTGCGACGAAGATGGTCGATTCAGTAGATGTCGATTATTTTGTCTCATTAATAGAGCAACCTCCCAATTCATGGGCTAAAACTAGAGACGATTTAAAAAATAGAGGACTCTTAAAATCGAGACATGGAGGGAAATTTGTGAAATTTTGTTTCCTGATTTCCAACAAAAAGATAATAAAGAAAAAACAAAGCTTGGTATTTATTTTAAGAGTTTATCCTGTAAAACTAAAAAACTATATTCTGATTATATTATTTTCTTTAACGGCCAACTAAGTGTTCCAATATACAACTAAGGTAATTAGTAAATTTACTTCGAACTGTATCAGCGCGGGTAGTAGTCACATTATTGATGGCTGTAGGTTAATTAAATCCAAATCGATGCACATTTCATCATATGTTTTCCCATCGAGTCTCCCGACACACAGTTGCCGTAGATATCAATGTCGCGCCGCACAACGTATTGACGTATTTACTTACGTTGTGCAACGCTGACGTCTGCGGCGGAGCGGATGCGAAATTTGGCGTTGCGGCGCCGCAACGCGTGGATGTGTTTTGGCCCGTAATTGTTAGTTTCCCGTAACATACCCGACTAGAGTGCATATAATATGTAAAGGTCGATGTGCTGTCGGTTGTAAAGGTACCTAATACTTACCCTACCGAATGTCAAAGTTCGGTAGAGTCCAATCATCATCAGCCATTTGACGCCCACTGCAGGACATAGGCCTACTTCGTGGTTTTCATAACCACAAGGGGTTTTGCCATAATCGCCACGCTTGGCAGGCGGGTTGGCGATCGCAGTATGCGGTTGGAATCTCAGGGAGACGCTGCTGCCCATCTCCTGGTAATTGATTTACTTAGTCGCCTTCTACGACATCCACGGAAGGAAATGGAGTGACGTTATTCATAATCCGGCGCCATGCGGATATCTCAGTCTCAGAGTCCAATATCTCAATTAAATGTCAAACGATTTCTGGGATTTACTCACTATGCGAGATGTAACTTTTGATAATTAAAGCAATTCACAAACCAAAGCGATCGCGGTCGCTGTCATTTACTGCAGTAGTATTTATATGGGCGCGATTAATTGATTGCCCGCTAAGTGATTGCTGCGTTCGCGGTCGGGACGTCTTGAATACGTCCATATAAATATTACTGCAGTAAATTATGCAACATACTATAGCACTAAATCACCGGTGGTGGTGGTGACGAGCAGTGGTAGCGGAGCGGTCGAAGACTGGCTTCTCCCTCGGGAGGCTTCTCATTCATTTGTTTTCTAAGTTACGCACATTTGTGAAGTTATAGTAGCAATGCCACTCGCTAACCGTGAAGGAAAACATCGTGTGGAAACCTGAGTGTTTGAGGTGTTCACATGCGCTTGAAATTGCTAATCCGCGGTGGGCATGGCCTATGCTCTCTCTCTCTCGAGACAGAGAGAAGGCAAGTGCCCTACAGTGGGACGTAAATAAGCTGCATTGTTTTAAATGACCGCCACCGCCACCGCGAACACGACCGCTTTGGTTTGTGACTTCCTTAACTGTACCTCGGTATAAATGTTAACAATGCCAAATAGCGTATCTTTTACTATCGTCAAAGACTTGAGTAAGTACCATCTCTACCTGCGTCGCTTACCTAACAACCGTGAGTTTGCATTGTATGGGTATCAGAACCCAGTATTTAAAGTGTTGTCGTAGTAACAATAATCAGTACTTAGTTATTTGTACATACCCACCAGTACTTGTCATTGTCTTCATTGTCCTATGGCAGTTTACACTCTGATAAGAATTACACACTATAGTGAATCAAGTATTAGATTTTAGACCATACTTATCGTACTTACATAGAGTTGTATTCAGATCAACAGTGGCATGTAATTTGCTTCTTCTTTTAATTTAATCTTAGGGCCCGTACACATAAGTGCGACGTCGCATCGTAAAAATCTGCGAGCTCACGCGACGCATCGCAAGAACTTTCGAATTGATTCGCATCGGCGTTCATAATAGTAATAAATGGATGAATCCAAAATCTTCTTTGTTTCTTTTTCCTGTATCTTCTTAGCAATAACAGAAGCACTTCTTTTTACGATCCCTGTTACGATCTAGTTTACAAAATACATTCAGTATGGTTGACAGTCATCGAAGGAATGGTCGCCCGAATCGTGACCTTGCTGCACGAAATCGCATCGCAGCAATTCGTGTCTCACTTTTCTGTGTTGCGAATTCGCATTGCGCTGATTCGCAGTTTTATGTACGGAGCCTTATGAACAATGACATGTTAGACATCTTATCAAAGATGGATCCTATGTCTTAGCACTGTAGAAAGTTGTATTTTGTACGTTGACTTATTGAAGCTACCGTAGGCACTTAGGTATATTATGGAACTAATATTTTTTCTCAATTTCGTAGAAAAAGTTATTTGCAAGAAAAATAAATACCCCTTTCTTTCTAAGTGGATAAGGAGTTTGAATACAACCTATATATATTCAGATTACAACCAGACAGATAGGAATTTGGATGACGTGAAAAAAATGTATAAATGTGAAAAAATCAACATTTCTTTTGAAAAATGTTGTCTATGGTACCACTAGAAAATATAAAGAACCTCGCAGAAGTAAAAGTAGCCTTAAATGGTAAACAGTTAAAATAACCTTAGTGGACAGTGCGTGCGCGGAAACGTAATAACGTATTTCCTACGGCGAATAACTTTCGTTGAACTATATCCGACAGGAGAATACTACCTGTACACCAAGTTAGACACTGTAGCGGATTTATTGATACCACGCATGAATACTTATGCTTCATGAACCAGGAAAAACATTTAAACAACACAGCTCGTAAATTAAGTCGTCTAACTTAATGACTCGTCATAACTTAGGAACTGCTCGTACGTATAATCTACTAGCTGATCCCCGCAGTTTCGCTTGCGTAATGTTTGCAATGGCGAACTTGCGTCTAGCTTAGATTGGAGTGACATTGCTTTTATACCATAGAAATTATATGAAAACTTAGGAAAAATTAAGAAATAAAATAATAACAGTAGTTTTTCGGGATTTTCGGGGTCACGAAAAATCCGAAAAATAAAGTAATAACAAAAACCTTATTAGATTTACTTTTTTCATTGAATTCTGATCGTTTTCCTATAAGGATGTTTATCTTATAAGGATTTATATGGATGTAAATTTGTACAACTTTATAAGAAAACGTTCAGAATTAAATGAAAAACTAAATCTACTAAGGTTTTTGTTTTAGTAACAAAAAACTTAGTAGATTTAATTTTTTGTGACCCAAAAAAACCCCGAAAAAAATAGTTTTATTATTTTATTTTAATATTTTTATTTATCTTCGAACTCCGATTATAATAGGGGTTAAAGTATGAAATTGCCGTTTTATTGCAATAGGTTCTTTGAATTGACATAGAATCTTCATGGTTTGAGGTTATCGAATGAAACTTTTTTCAAATGGTTTCTATGATGTTCTTTTTTTTAAAAAAGTGAAACATTTGAATATCGACTTTCAATTGTTTTTGTTATTCAATTTAGACAAGAAAGATGGATACTGCGAAAATTCGAGTGATTTTTGAATACGAGTTCCGACGCGGAACTAACGCGGCAGAAACAGCCCGCAATATCAATGCTGCGTTTGGAGAGGGGTCTACTAATGAACGCACCGTGCGATTTTGGTTTAAACGCTTTCGTGATGGAAATTTCGACTTAAAGAACGAGCCACGAGGAAGACCGCCCACACAGGTGAATAACGATGAATTAAGAGAGATAGTAGAAGCCGACCCTAGTGAAACTACCCAGAAATTAGCGGCATGGTTTAACGTTACCTTACCCACAATATTGACTCACTTGCGTCAAATCAATAAAATAAAAAAATACGAAAAATGGGTGCCTCATAATCACTCGAATTTTCGCAGTATCCATCTTTCTTGTCTAAATTGAATAACAAAAACAATTGAAAGTCGATATTCAAATGTTTCACATTTTTTAAAAAAAAGAACATCATAGAAACCATTTGAAAAAAGTTTCATTCGAAAACCTCAAACCATGAAGATTCTATGTCAATACAAAGAACCTATTGCAATAAAACGGCAATTTCATACTTTAACCCCTAATATTAAAAAAAATTAAGTGCAAGTTCTTCATTGTAGAAATAAGGGATTATGGATCCATCTGGCTATTATTGTATAGCTAGGCACCCCATATGTGCACTTCTATCTAGAAAAGGGTCGCTTTCCTCTGACCAACAAAACCGGTACCTAGCTAACAAATAGCTAGATTGATTCCTAATTCCTTATTTTTGCGCAACTGCCCAAAAAGAGTGTAATGTTTTTATTTTTTAAGCACAAATCTTATCGGGTCTCAATCTATGAACTGTGATTTGTTTAAATCCAGAAATATCGTACAGATGCAGAATATACTAAAAAACAAAATTTTTGTAGGATATTCGAGCTTAGGCATGCGTAATAAGATTAGTCTGCGTATTTGCGATGTCACTGCAGTAAGTTGTGAAGACAAAATGCTGCGTATAGGAAATCACAGGTAATCGTATATTTATGAAGAGAAATTCAAGGTCGTGCCATTTAGAAATGGTCATTGTTTCGGGTTGACTAAGAAAATGGAAGGTCGTGGTTTGACGTTTTTACCCGACTGCAGTGGAGCCCAAACGGAAGGTAATGTGTTTAGCTCGTATGTATATATGTAAGTATGTCCGATTCTTCGTTCCCTCATAACTCCTTAATCAATGGTCAGATTTTGACAAATAAGGTTTCAATCGATTCGTCATCCCTGCGCGAGTATCATAGACTATTAGCATTAATTAGCATTAATGGAGCAGAAAAGTAACAAAAAACAAAAATCGCTAGCATTAATGGAGCAGAAAAATAACAAAAAACAAAAATCGCTGTTAAGTAACGTTATACTACAACCATGAGTCACTGGATGGCGCTGTTATATTCAAATTTATGATACTCGGATCTTAATTTTTTTTAACTACGCCAATCTCGTGTAATCTATGTAAAACACCAATAGGCTATATATAAATCAACATAAAAAATCACTAAAAATACAAAAATAAAAAACTGAAATAAAAATAACCAACAACCCGACTGCTGGACGGGACCCAAATTCAGCAATGTTGTTGGCAATGCAAGGTTGGTCCCGCCTGCTTAGTAGTTGATGCTCAGCAGTCGGGTTGTTGGTTATTTTTTTATTTCAGTTCTTTTTAACAGTGGTTAAGGTGACGTGGTGGAGACCACATATCGGCAAGCGAGCCAGCCACCAGCCACAAGATGGACAGATGACCTCATCCAAGTGGCAGGAAGGCGCTGGATGCAGGCCGCTTCCAACCGGTCTTTTTGGAAATTCATGGAGGAGGCCTATGTCCAGCAGTGGACTTCTTGTGGCTGAATGATGATGACGTGACGTTGTTTACAGTGTGTAAAGCACATGAATAAACATAGTAGCATCGTGCCGACAAACTTTACTTAGGACTTTATTACTAAAAATAAACAATTTTACATATTGCTAAAAAAATATATTAAAATGTTGTTAAATAAATGTCTCATTGAAATTTTTGTTATTGTTTGCAGAAAAACCGCAAAAAAATCATAGAAAAAAAATGGAAATTGAAGAAAAAAGCGAATGGGGCTGCGTCGGGTTTTTAGCTTTAACTGCGCAGTGTGTTACTGGCGCCATCCAGTGGCATGACTCAAGAGGATCTGAGTAATGGCTACTTTGTTCTACTTAACGATATAACACGTAGTTACAGAGTAACAGACCTCGCCCAGGCGGCATGTTTTCTTTACATGCGGTTTTAGCAAGTGACCCCCTACTACCGAACTGAAAGACACTTCACGTCAAAATTTGATCATACAATGGTATAATTTTTTTCTACAATTTGTGAGTAGGTATACCTGCTATAAATAAAGTACTAGATATAACTACATCCCCTATTTGGTCGAAGTATGTCCGCCTGGGACGTCCCTTACCGGCCCTATCCGATAAAAGTACCCGCAACAGGCGTGCGCCGCGTGCGTGCACGCAACGACCAATGAATGTTGATAAAGTCGTGATCGTGGCAAGTGGCATACCCTGGTCTTTGTCTACTCCTCTGGGATACAGGCGTGAGTCTATGTTATGTTAGATATAAATCTCTAGTTGATATACATCTCTTGGTGTAAAGTGTACTGTATGAATTACAGAATAAACAGTATGCTATGGAGTAGCCTAAACACTTTTTTTTTAAATCAAGTCACACTCAATAGCTTTTCAAAATGATAAAATTTTGCCCGAAAAAAATTGTTGCGAAAAATCCATATTAGCCATCAGCATGCAACGATAAAATGACATCACTTAAAATTAATAGCTACTATTGCATGATTTGCGACTTTGCATCTAGTTAGATGTGCACATAATGTGCAACATAAGTGATGACTGAAATTTTCATGATTGTCGAAGAAATCCTTCCGTGGTACTTTATCCTCACTGTTAAGCACTTATTTTAGTCGGAAAAGTTATCCGAAATAGAGAACACTTTATAAATTTTCACTCAGTAAGTGGTGACCACGAACATGCATACGCCCACTTGACCGACGATCTGAGGCAGGTTGCTGGATGAGGTTAGACGAGAACAGAAGGTAATGGCGCGCCTTGGGGAGGCCTTAGTCGAGCAGAAGACGAGTACGGGCTGATTGATTGATTAATTGAAGTTTAAATTGTTCTCTACTTTACTACACAAGGATTATTTTAGACTGGCTGTTGCTTGCGAATTCGTTGGCGTGGAAATTGTGTTGTGCATTTTTCTGGGATTAAAATGAGCTTCTGTGCTATTTCAGACTATAATCTATCTCTGTGCTTAGCTATTCTGGCGTGATTCAGTAATAAAGCATCCATCCAAACCTTTCGTGTAGCGAGGACTTGCTACTAAATTATATTAATCATCTAGCACAGGTGAATGCTGAGTCATCTGCCTTTTGCAGCAACAGAAACACACCACGACGAAACTGCATACATTTTATTTATGTCAGTGTACCTTTCCTTTTGATGTTTTCCGTTAATTTTGTTTCGTATTTCCGATGTGTTTGTGACTGTTGGTGCAATAAATGTCTCTCTTTCTTTTTTCTTTCTAAAAATAAAAAGGTGTATTTCATAGAACCGTAATTTCCTATCTACTTTGTGTCTACCGAGCAAAAGCAAGTGACTTTTACTAATGAAGTCGGCGATTGTTTGCTTTGGCCACCTTTGGCTCTTGAGTAAACTGTAGCCTTCAGCCTACTAGGAACTATTTAGGGTTAGGTTAGGTCAAGAATGGGCGGGTTATTCTGTGAAACTCTTGCGTCATTTATCTTAGCTCGAATACTGGAGGAAAATACTATTTACCTCTATTGTTTTATGAAACATTTTAGAAGCTGCAAATGCTGATCAATTGCTAACCACTTTTTGCGAGAAAATCTTAAGAAATTTTTTCGCAAGGGGATTGTAAAAAAATAAGTTTTATTATGTCTAGTGCTCGTGTTAACCTTACAAAATGAATTTTAGTATATTTTAGTGATATTCTATCCGAGGCATCCAGCTAGATGGGCCAAAAATAAATAGCATTAATAGAAAATAATGTGTTTGAAGGTATTTTACACTTTGTTTATAAAATTTTAGTTTCAAATTTTAATACCAACGTTTTATTTTTTTTTATAAGTTCGCCAAGTTAAAGTTCTCACTTGTTTTTTTCTGTTATGACCCACGCTTAAAAAGAAGACATGATGTCACTCTATTTATTCATTGTACAGGAGGGATCATGTCCATTAACGGGACTACGAGAAATAGTTACCCCTCGTGGACCTGTCAACGGCATAAAACAATGGGACCACGAGAAAACACCCGTTTGACCATAATTCTCAGTGCATGTCGTTCTCAGTGCAAAGCTTGGGATTTTACGAAAACAGTTTCAGAATGGCCCACAGAGGCAAGAAAGTTGCACCCAACAAGTCGTTTCCTCAAAAGGTTACGATCGTGTGTAGAACTCTCGTTTCTGGCTCGTTGCAGTGAGTTACACTTAACTATGATCTAGCCTAGGGCAGTAGTATTACACTACAACTCAAACAAAAAAAAAATATTAGCACATGTGTTACCATAGCACAGGCTATCCTAGTTTGGGACCAGGACAAGTGATTTTGTTGTGTTGAAGTTATTATTATTTATTCAGAGCTAATTACGTCGGTCAGTGGACAGATCAGCAACCCAAAGGTCGGGTAATACTGTTGAGTCGGCGGAAAGTCCGCGAACGCGGACTTGTCTTTTTTTCTTTCTAATCTATGATGCAGATGACAATGGACCTTAAAATATGGCTTTTGGGGGAAAAGGCATTTATACACAGCATTGAGCAGCCGCGGGCCGATGGTGATAAAAGTTAATTATAATTAATTGTGTCTGCATGATTAACATTTATTTTCTTCATGAGTCTCATGTTACGTCTGATAAAGAAACGCTGTGCATGCACGCTACCATATGCTAGAGTCGCGGATTTGAATCCTGCTTCGGCTCGGAATTCCTCTTTCTACATTTCATGGTACGGCGTAGATTGATTTGGACTGTTCGGTCAGTCGATTCTATCGTACGTTTCAACCCCATCCGGGATTCAAACTTACGACCGCAACCGCACTCTGGCAACTATAGCTGCTACTCCAGCGAGCTAGTCAAAATAAGTTTAAGCTGTATACAAAATGGAATTCAACTACTCATTTGAGTTGTATAAATATTGTCATAAATATTCTATGTACGTAACAATAACTAATTTTGGAATAAGTAGCTTGGGAAAAGAAAAAAACGCTGCGCTTGCGCGTCTAGCCGCGCGTTGATGTCTAATGTATGGGAGTCTGATAACACGACTACTGCAAGGAAAAACATAAGGTCGATTAAAAGGAAGATTTGCAGCTAATCTGCTTTGAGTCTTATAAAACTTAGCTTAAGTGTGATTTTTAGTTATTAACCATGCTACCTAAATATAGTGGACGGCAAGACAACTTTTAAGTACAATTTCGTTGCAATGTATTGACGCCCGGTTTCTCGTACAGTCAATGGTACATCAACCTTTGCATTTTAGTTACCATGTCACTCTTGCTTGACGTAACTGAGAAGAGTGTATGCATATAAAGACGATGTGCTCAGTTGTCGAATGTACATTAACAAATTGTTAGCAATAACAGTGCCAGCTGAAAACTGTTAATAACAACAATTTAACAGACTGTTGATAGATTGAGAAACCGAGCGTAAGTCACTTAAATATGATAACGATGGACAGTATATCAACCTTTACATCTGTACACTTTACTCAGTTACATTACGGTCGGCTTTGCAATGTAAAAGTTGATCTAGTGTCGACTGGACCTGATAAGTACCTTAGATAAATATCTATGAATGTTGAGGAAGCGAAAATGGTCTGTCAGGATCGCGGCAAGTGGCAGTCCCTGGTCTCTGCCTACCCTTCTGGGATACAGGCGTGAGTTTATGTATGCATAGATATCTAGATAGATACGACCATCAGATATTTCCAAAAGTAGCCGTCATAGCTTAGGCGTGCTACTGAACTATGTTTATTCTTAAATAATGTGTTAGATTTGTGAACAAAACAGCGTAGCTTATCACGAATCAATCTAAAACTTTCGTAAGAACTACTCATTATTACCTAAGTTCGGATTCATTTACTTTTAATTTTGCTCGGAATTTTCCGATAAAAAAAAAATATTAATAAATCTCGTCAAAAATATACAATTCAAGAAATCTTTACTCCACAAAAAGGTGTTTGTACAAAGGCGAGCTACTAATAAGTATTTTTTCCAGCTAATCTTGGGTAATGTGGATAGTGCAAGGGGCAGTGCCAAGAAAGACTAAGAAAGACTAAGACTAAGTTTGGAGATTTTTTGTCCGTTTTTTCTCCAAATGATCTAGATTTTGAAACGGACACCTAGTTTTTCTTGTAACGTTCAATAAGTCACAGTTTCTGTATTACTTTGAATAAAAATTTTTTGACTTTGACTTTGAAAGATTTATTGCAAAAAATTACATAACCTATCATCATCATCATCATCAGCCCTTTGACGCCCACATAACCTATACTATTATAGAATTACATAGTGTAACAAGTTATATACCAAATACATAAGCATAAAATAAACACAATAATACAATTAATATTGATAAAGGTATTAATATAATTGCTTTTATGTCTTCTTTATCAACACGAGTAATATTTATGAGTACTTGGGAAAGGTTTCCTCGGCTCAGAAAAATTTCAATTCGTCTTAAATATATTTTTGTTTAGACTTCAACACAGGGTGTAACTATATACCGGTAACCATCGAAAAAGGATCGTCAGTAATAGTTTGGTAATAGATAATTGCAAAAAAGTTACCACTATCAAAAAAGTTACAATCTTCGGCATTCAAATATATGGAACAGCTGATAATATTTTCGCGATCTCCGAGTTTTCCCTACCTAAAAGTTGTTCGTGTTAACGAATAGAGCCCATTTGGAATTGATATGGGGATTTCTTTACACCGTGTATAAAGTACGTTACTAATTGAATGTGGTAATAAAATCTTTACAGCGATATTAATTTCACAAAGCATTTATTTACCTGCTAATTTTAGTTCAGCAACCAGCAATCACACACTTAAAAAAAAAACTCAAGATACAAAAATGGAGAACTAAAAAAAATTTAAAACCGTCCAACACACAAAACTGACACAGCTCCCGTTCACATGCCGGGATGTCTTTCCGAGTTGCATTTCCGATGCATCGAATCGCGTATTTGAATGGACCGAGTGATTCGATACGTGGGTCTCGTTCGGCGCTTGTCAACACACTGCCAATGGAGGCGACCGGCCGGCCAAATGTGTGCTAATCGTGCCAACACAACACACTGGCATAATCAAATGAGCAAGGTGGATATGGAGCTGTTATAACATGTTTGGTAACAGTTTTGCCATTGAATTATTACGATCCTCATTCAGCCACAGTAATGCACAGGAATTAAGCCAAGGATGTGATTTCCTTTATTATTATTACCTACATACCATCTACATACTAAAGCATTGGAGTAGATACTTAACTTCTTAGTGTAAGTATAAGATGCCACAATATGCTGTATAATGTAAATCGTCATATTTTTAGGGTTCCGTACCTGCCAAACGGGAACCTATTACTTATACTTCACTGTCCGTCTGTCTGTCCGTCCGTCTATCTGTCTGTCACCAGGCTGTATCTCATGAACCGTGATAGCTAGGCAGTTGACATTTTCACAGATGATTTATTTCTGTTGCCGCTATAACAACAAATACTAAAAACAGAATAAAATAAATATTTAAGGGGGGACAAAGATAGCGCTCGCTATCTAGCGGCCATCTATGTAACATTCACAGTGCCGATGTCATGTCGTTAAATGTGAATGTTAGCCGCTTCTTTTTGGTTTCTATAGATGGCGCTGTTCTGAAATTCGATCTTTGTCTAATGTTGTATAGATAATGGTACGGAACCCTTCGTTCGCGAGTCCGACTCGCACTTGACCGGTTTTTACTTTTAACTTGTATCTATAACTAGGCTAAGGGTGACATGCACCACTTTCTTAAATGTGGCTTAAGCAGCATTTAACTAAAATTCTCTTCATACAAAAATCGATTTAATTGGCGAGTTACGTGACATTTAAGAAGTGGTACAAGTCGGCCTAAGGTATTTATTGTATAGGCCTTGTTGCCTGATTCAAATAAATAATAATAATAAGTTCAAGATAAAAAAACGACAGCTACGTAATTACAACTTAGTAAGGCCTGTCACACCAAAACCATCACTGTCACACCCGGACAGCTCTTTCGACATCCTGCACCTGACATAACCGATGCAACCTACTTTGAAGGCAAAGAAAGCAATACTTTGCAGACGCATATTGTTAAACTCCTATTGTGTCCTTGTCACTCGGCCCACTTTAGAGCGGGACAAAAGATGGGTTAGAGGAAAAAGTGGCCAAATTCTGGTCAATAAATCGCCCGGAGATCGAAGATGTTGAGTAGAATTAAGAAAGAATCCGCCATTATTGAGCAATCGAACGGGAATAGTTCAGTTATAGCGGGCAAATTACGAAGTTATATGGTCTGCCCAAAAAGTGACCAACACTGCATACCTTTTCATTTATTAATTTATACGTTATTTTATTTATTAAACTGTGCATCACTTGGAATTTAGGTAAAGTACATTGTTTCCAGGTGCTTGTTAAATTAGTTGTTTTGGAAATTACATTTTGTAAACTTAAATGTAAATCGGAATCTTAAAAACAAGACGTTATTTTGAACTTACCTAAAACTAAAAAAAAGTAAAATAAAATCGAGTTAAATCAGTGTGACTTAAGTAAATAAGTCAGTTCATTGCTTGCATTAATATTTAATATTTATGGCGACGTTATTAAATTTTCAGTACTATAATGCCTACAATATTTTATTAAAAAAATATAATCGTATTGGTACGCATTGGAAAAAAGATGACGGCTTCAAAGTCGGACAGACTGATGATATGTGGACAAAGGCAACAGCGGAATAGCGATCTCCACAAGGGAAATAATTAGTCGCCAGACCACCAGCCAGGGCCGCGTTGCATAAAACTACTATTCCTAGCAGGCAATGCAATGCAATGCAACGCAACGCAACGCAACGCAACGCAACGCAACGCAACGCAACGCAACGCAACGCAACGCAACGCAACGCAACGCAACGCAACGCAACGCAACGCAACGCAACGCAACGCAACGCAACGCAACGCAACGCAACGCAACGCAACGCAACGCAACGCAACGCAACGCAACGCAACGCAACGCAACGCAACGCAACGCAACGCAACGCAACGCAACGCAACGCAACGCAACGCAACGCAACGCAACGCAACGCAACGCAACGCAACGCAACGCAACGCAACGCAACGCAACGCAACGCAACGCAACGCAACGCAACGCAACGCAACGCAACGCAACGCAACGCAACGCAACGCAACGCAACGCAACGCAACGTAACGTAACGTAACGTAACGTAATGTAATGTAATGTAATGCAATGTAATGCAATGTAATTCAATGCAATGCAATGTAATGTAATATAATTTAATGTAATGCAATGCAATGCAATGCAATGCAATGCAATGCAATGCAATGCAATGCAATGCAATGCAATGCAATGCAATGCAATGCAATGCAATGCAATGTAATGCAATGTAATGCAATGTAATGTAATGTAATGCAATGTAATGTAATGTAATGTAATGTAATGTAATGTAATGTAATGTAATGTAATGTAATGTAATGTAACGTAACGTAATGTAATGTAATGTTATAAAATTAAACAGAATACAGAACTTGTCCTCTGTCTCACCTCATAGAAAGCGAAGACGAGGCCTAAGATTTTACTTGGTACCTTGTAACGTAAGTAAGGCTCAAACTGGAGGTGAAGGTTAGTGCAGATCAGAATTTACTTCAACAAGATATTAATAGAATAGAAGAGTGGAGTCATAAAAACAAATTATTTTTCAACGTAGCCAAATGCTCTGTACTTTCTTTCAGTCGCGCCCGTAATCCAATTCAACCACAATATCTCATGGGGAGGGGAGCCGCTTCAGCGAGTGTTCAATGTGAAAGATCTCGGAGTGCAATTTAAGTCAGATCTTCACTTTAGGGAGCACATCACCGAGGTGTGCAAAAAAGCGTACCGAAACCTAGGGTTTGTCCTCCGCCAGGCTAATGAGTTTACTAACGTTCATGCTCTAAAAGCTTTATATGAGGCTCTCGTAAAGAGTCACCTGGAGGGTGGCTCAGTGGTGTGGTCTCCAAGCGAAATTAAATATAAAACCATGTTGGAGCGCATCCAAAATAAATTTATAAGGTTTATATATTTGAAGATGTATGGAGTATACCCAGGCTACCCTTTGCTGTATCCTACCTTGTTTGTACTAGGCATGGTAGGATACAGCAAACTGGAAGTGAGAAGAGAAGCGGCTCTCGCCATATATTTGTTTCGCGTGTTCCGCGGCGAGCTGCACCACCCGGCCATCCTCCAGGAGCTGCGGCTGAACGTGCCGGACGGGCTGGCGGGGCGGCGGCGGCGGCCCGCGCTGTTGGCGGTGCCGCGTGCGCGCACCAACCTGCTGCAGCGGGCGCCTCTCACGCGTGCGCTGTCCTTGCTCAACATGGTGGCCGACCATGTAGATATATTTTACTGTAGTCTGAGCGAGTTCAAGAGGGCCATAATTCGGATTTTAAGTTAAGGACTTATCTTATCTAACTCTATCGCATTAGGTAACCTGTAATGATAGATGTTAAGTGGTGATACAAATAAATAAAAATAAAAAAAATAAAACTTCTGGGTCACGGCGAAGCACTATACTCAAGTATTATTTTCTGGCCTAAAATGGCGAGCATGTCGCCGGTTATCCGGACACGATTAGGCACACGCAAATGTCTCAATAGAGTCACACGTATGTGCTAACTTAAGCATAGGCTGCGACAGCACGATCTTCTCATAGATCGAAATTTACTACGAAAGACATTATTATATTCAATTTGAACGACAGGTGGTGTATGCAGTGGACAACAGAAAATGATTTATAGTTTTGTTGCAATATCGCCCGCAGATTACAGGCTTAATGGAGGTTGGGTTGTTGCTGCGTTTATTGATAATAATTTCGACACAATCAATTGTGCTCGTCATAAACAAAAAAAAAACCGGACGAGTGTAAGTCGGACTCGCCCACCGTGAGTTCCGTACAAATTTGCAGGTACTTACATATTATAAATAGTTCAGGAATCGAGTCTCGCAGTTTTTCCGAGCTTTTCCCGAACTTCAAAGACCAGTTTTTCTATGATTTAATTTCAGATTTTTCACTTGTAGTATAAGACGATATTACTTGCCAAATTTCATAGTTCTAAATCAACGCAAAGTAACCCTATAAATTTTGATTCCCTTAAGTATTAATTTGGGTGTTTTTTGCGGCGTAAACGGCCGTATCTTTTTTTAGGTTAACTTAAAAGTTTGCTTTTCTTCAGCTTCAAAGGACTGAAGACTTAAGTATATGGTTTTAATTTCAACTTGGTACCTCCATGCGTTCCCGAGATGAAGGGTCTTGATGACAGACAGACGGACGGACGGACATCAAAGTGATCCTGCAAGGGTTTCGTTTTTTTCCTTTTGAGGTACGGAACCCTAAAAATAAAAGAATACCCAGTGATATGGACCATACGTTGCATAGTAACGCCCTTTGTCTGGTTACATATCGTATGGTAACCAGACAGAGGGCGCTACTAAGCAACGTCTCTACTGTCAGCAGTACTTACTCTTACTCTTACTTACTCCGAACAAAATACATTCTTATTTTGGTACTTCAGAAACGTCAAAATGGATAACCCAATACAGTGAACGGTTATGGAATAGGAGGGTCGAAAACACCCTGAGGTCATTTGTACGCAGTACGGCGGCCTCCATCGAACCCACGACCTCTATGATGATAATCAAGCGTGACTTCGCTACACCGACGAGGCAGTGTGAGTAGTTATTTTATGACGCTTACAATAATATTCCTTATTAAATAGTATAATTTTGATAGATATTTCTGAAACAGCCGTTTTTTTTTTATTTATAAATTTTAATCTCGCAACATAAAAATATATTGATATGGAAAATTTTAAAACTTGACACTGAATATACATGTTGGAAAGGTCCCTAATTGAAAACCCAGCATGAACTGGTTTTTACTTTAACTTTGTCTTTGTTTTCGAAGCTACCGACACTTGTGAATTTGTTATGGCACTGAGAAGTTCACTTATCTCAGCTCTCGAAATCTATCCACATTAATAACTTCCACACAATACAATCACTCGACCTGGTCCCAAACTAGGATACCCTGTGCTATGGCAACCAGGCAAGGACGTTACAAACATGAAAATACACCCAGACATAGGCCTTTTGTACTAATGTACGGCGGCCTCCAGTGGAACGAACCCACGATCTGTTTTGGTAGCTAAGTGCCTTAACAGCTAGACCAACGAGGCGTTGGGATTAAGCTCATATTCTCTCTCTCTGCGAGAGAATGACTGTATCCAGCACTGGGAAGTATAAAGGCGGCGTAGGTAGCGTAGGCTCGTATTCTCTGTGGATGGCCAACGAGGTTCGCCATAGTAGTGAAGCTTGCTGATACATCGGGTGTTCATGATCAAACGTAATTGCCGAAATCCACGCATTCTCTGCATCATTATCATCGGGCCACCGCCGCCCACCGCTGGGTGCAGGCCTTTTCCCCCTAATGCCACTCACGGTCCTCAACTATATCGTCGGACCGTCGGGCTGCTGACCGTCGTCCTGTTCTCGGCATCTACCGTCTTCTCTGCATCATTAACACTTTTTTCCAAAGGTACCATGCCTAGGGAATCAACAACTTAGATGTTCAAAGTCGCCTTTTTTTGCATAAATGCATCTAATATCGTATACCGAATATTTTTTCCCAAGGTACCATAAGTGTTGAAGGTTTGTTTTGGTAAGCGAGTTAGAAAATTTCAATACGCAACTTATCCTTAACATCGGGGTGTCAAGCAAGCGTAGCTCTATATTACGCGTTCAAAATTTTATATATATCTTAATAACAAAAAAAATATATATTCATAATATTCCAGCAAAAATTATGGACTGTTTTGCTATCGAGTCGCTCGTAATTTTTGAACACCTGTTGCTGACTGTACAAAATAAACCTACTTATCACGGACTTGACAAATTAATTACTATCTCATTAAAATTGCTAACAAAACCCCAGCAGTAACTTCTCTTCAAACAAAAGAAGCCTAGTTGAGTAGTCACTTTATAAAAGTGAGTTAAATTACTTTCCCTTTTATTCAGACAAAGCAGTAACGTTGTATGCTACACGAATAGTAATAATGATCTTTGCAATACGGTGACGCGTGTCCATAACACACGTAGACTGACTTGTCTTGTCTAACCCCGTACACTAACGATCTGCTAAACTGTTAACAGCTGTCAGTCGTTGTCAAAAGTGCAAACAAAAAAAAACAATATCGATTTATATTGTTAATAGTATCTACGTCCCACTGTAGGCGCAGGCTCTCTCAGGGAAAGAGAGAGATGATAATTTGGCATTTTGAGCTTGGATCAAATGATACAATTAAAATAAAGCCTACGTGCGTTTTTAATAAATTCTAATTCTGTTATGTTTAAGTGAACAAACAAATCCCCACAAGTGGGGTTAGTGGAAAAACGTCTTCATTTTTTATACGAAGTCGGGAGTAAAGGCACTATTGCCGTGTCGTGTAACAATGTGCCCAAGCACCAGTGATCCACCTCTGTAGCACTAAGCTGGGCCTGTATTGTGCAAACACCGCGCGTGGGAACGGAGCTCACGCACTCGCATGGTCTACAAAAACTACGTGGGCTCGGAAACGCTTCCGACTTGCATCGGTTGCCAAATCATGTAGCGGTTGAGTTCGGCTTTACCTATACACTCCGGAAACTCGCGGACATTGGATGACGTGGAGGCATTTGTCTTGAGCTAAACGCGCCTTTGTAGGTAAGTCAGGACTAGTAGACTCCGGAATCGCGCGAAACAAGTTCAAAGATAGAGTTATAGGGTAATGTTGATTTTTTTCGGTTAACTAAAAACAGATAATTAAATTATGGGTCCTCAAGTTTAGTACCGTTTTTTGATCTGAAAGTGATATAGAACCGTGACTATTGTTTGACTCCTACAGCGACGACAGCAAGAAGTTATATTATTTTTAAATGGCTAGTAGGTATCATACCTATACGATGATGATAAAGTTGATCGCATAATATACAACGTGTTATTAAACTAACGCAGATTCTAAAAACCGTTTTTTTGTATCAATATTTACCTTATTTATTTATTTCAATTTTGGCAATAGACAGTCACAGTTTTATAAATAGATACAATGGAAATATACTTAATGAAAACACTTGCCTATTGAAACTTCAGAGCGCATCGGAAACTGGCTAAACTGGCCCATCAACCATTCGGCATTACGATGTATCATTGATAGTATCAGTAAGCGGTGGTAGCCTAGTGGGCAGAACATTAGACTCGGAAGCGGGAGACCCAGGTTCGATTCCCAGTGCGGGCATGTACCTATGACTTTGTTTTCTAAATTATGTACATTTGTGAAGTTATAGTAGCAATACCACTCGCTAACGGTGAAGAAAAACATCGTGAGGAAACCTGAGCGTCTGAGCTATTCACATATCTCAGCGCTTGAAATCGCCAATCCGCGGTGGGCACGCGTGATGATTAAGCCCATACTCTCTCCCTGAGAGAAGGCCTGTGCCCTATAGTGGGACATATAGGCTGCTTATGTTATGTGGCGCCTCTCAAATGTTAATACTCCTTAAGTTTGCCTTTGCTACTACTTTTGGTTCAGGCGTTTTATACGATTGTTGCGCTGCCTACCGACCGACCGCATCCTTCCTTCCTACTAATATTATAAAAGTGAAAGTTTGTGAAGATGTTTGTAACTCAATCACGCAATAACGGCTGAACGGATTTACATGAAACTTGGCGTACAGGTAGACAAAGACCCGAATTGAGACATAGCATACTTGATGTTCCGATAATGCGTTCCCGTGGGATATTTATTTAATATTTAAAATAGATGGCGATGTGCGAGCGAACGTTACGTTTTAAAAACAGATGGCGTTGTGCAAGAATCGTATAAACGAATTCTGTGGCGGTACGAAGTTCGCCAGGATAGCTAAATCAATCGTTGTATGTAAGTAAATCAATTTTTCACGTACGCGTTAGCGCAAGCAACTTTACATGTACATGTGAAGTCTTCGTATTATCCTGAGGACTTACGGAAGATAAGATTCTTCAATAAGACTGAAGATTCTGCTGTCTATTCCACTTTTTGTCTTTCTTTGTTACTTTCTTGTCCTTACCTGATGTACAAAAAATAAAAAGCTAGAATCAAAATCTAATCAATATTCGGGAAAAAATTGTTTCCGAATTCTACTCTCTTGTGGAGAAGTATCTTAGCCACAGCCTTCAAAGTACCTAAAAAGGAAGTACTTAGGAAATAAGGTAATCGCTATCTAGCGTCGGCTACGTAGTGTAATCGTATTCTCATTGTGGAATTATACCGTATTTCCCTCTACTCGGTTACATTGATACCTTCCGTTCATCGACGATGCCTTCCTTACAGCGTTCCACAGGACATAGGACCTGATTCTACGAATAATACGACTGGGAAAGTTTCTAAAATGGATAGTTGTTCAATAGAGTGATAATAGTAGGGTAATGCTTGTTTCATACTCTATTATTGAGTCGAATTCCGATGGTAAAGCCCGTCTAACTTAACTCAGCGCCTCGCGCGATTCGATCTGCTTCGCGAGAGTTGCCTATTTAATTTGCACGCGTTATAATATTAGAATGACTGTCGCAGATAAACACTTTTTTTTAAATCGGGTTTTTTGACCCTATTGGTTACTTGAACCAACTAGTGACCAAAAGTGGAAATATCTCGGTTTTGAAAAAAAAATGTCCCTCGATGTGTTTATTTTTGGGACAGCCGAACTGGCCAACAAAAATAAAATATACAATATGCATTAACCTAGTCATTTTAGTCACCCTGTATAATTAATGTCAGTAACTTAACCTACAGTAGTAATTCAAGTAATTGAAAAGCAAGCATTGTTTTCAATTTTATTTATTTCACCTCATACACGTTAATAAAATTGAAATTCACAGTAATTCACATAAACAAATAAATAATTCACTTTAAACATTTATCATTTATGTATTTATCTTTATGTACTAACACTAGGATACATCCATTAACAACGATCTAAAGACGAATGCACGTTTACAAGATCTTTGAAATATTTTTTCTTACCTTATTTTTGTGACAATATAATTTTTATGACATGAGCGTGACATGGGTCCCGGAGGATGCATAATTGAAGCTTTTTCACAAAAATTGGCATAAAAAGCATACAAAGAAACACAGAAGAACTACATAGCAAATCATAGAAGTTCTTTTATCTATTCTAAAATTAAATTTAGGATAAGTATAATGTTTTATCCATTCTAATATTTTACTATTGCTCTACTAACCTCTTCACGAATTTACAAACATCAATTTAAATACTAGAGCGACATTAGAACACACAAAACATTTGAATATAATGTTGAATTAAGCACAGTTATGTCATAGTGTTTTTCTCATTTTAGGTAAGAATTATTATTTTTTTTTCGTTATAATATTTATAACATAAAAAACGTGTTAGTAGCGACGTAGCATATTTTGGACATGAAAATGGCATATTCTCAAAACTACACACGTATATTTCTCTTTTGAATGGCAAATTATATTTAAAATATATTGGCCCGCAGGAAAATCAAAAAAATATAAAAGAGTACCTAGATAAAGTAATGTCAAGTTTAGTGGAGAAATAAGAAAAAAAAAAGCTTTAAACAAATTGTTTAAAAGTACAAGTTAAATTATAATAACTAATAATATAATAAAAATAAGAGGTAATGGAGTCAAAATACAAAAACAAAAGTTACATTACTGAAATGTAACTAAACGCCATTATGAACCATGAGATTGACGTAAAACACAGCAGAGTATTTTATTTTACCTACTTCGCGCAGCGATTTATATCATCCATCGCACATCCTTAGCCCAGATAAAGCTAAATACAAAAAAAATGTGTTTCTAGCAAAGCACGAAAGAACAAACAAGAGAAACTAAGTAAGTAAACGTACGCAACAACCAACCAGCAATAACTTAAGACATAAAATCACAAAATAAAGAATCACCAAACTTAACAGGTTATTTATTCAACATTTTACACACTTTAACAAATGCAAGGACGTCAAAGAATTCCTTTCGCTTGAAATTGTCTACCCACGTTTTGCTTGCATGATTGCAAAAGTTTTGGTCTCAATATCTGTTCACATATTCTCAGTTCTACAGGGTGACATAGGATTCGTTAGCAAAATTTTTAGGGAGGATCTAGAACCCTATGGCACCTAGTTTAATGGTGAAAAATATTTTTCTGGTGCCAAATATTATTTCGTACACAACAACCAAAAAGTCAGTAAAAAAAATAAAAGAACACATTTTTCGACGCCACGATACGTTTTACTACTTCGATTAGGGTTTGGAGTTTTGATCTTTGTAAATGAAGAAAACTAAAACAAAAAATATACAATTACTTTTGAATGACAAATATTACTGGTTATCGTGAAAAAAAAAGAGACTTAAAATATTGCTAACGATTTCCAATTCACCCATTAGTCTTATAAGGTGGTATTCGCAGCCTCTGCGACACAAACTAGTACATCCACAACTACTCCTCTAACCACACACACATACTACTTATTCTTCAAATGCATCATGTCCGCCCTTTAATAAAATCTACATACTTCTACTGTAACATAGTATACCCCGCACCACTTCCTTAGCTTCATAGAAGAAAAACTTCGAAATATGTATTTTACAAATGAAAAGAAAGTTTTCGGATGCTCCAAAATATTTAGCACATTTAAACAGTCAATATATTCGATTCAGTCTGCAGGAAACGACAAAATGCAATGTTTCTGGTTATGAAAACCCTGTCTAATCCAAAACTAAGTAAAGAAAACATGAGCAACAAAAATTTGCGACGAATATGTAATGTTTACATAAAATATTAAGCCTAACAAATCACATAATATATTCTATGACATATTTAACCTAAACAAAGTATATTTAGAGTTGAAACATTATGCTACGATACATAAAATATTATTATTCCCCACCGATAGTTATAACAGATGTTATTTTTTGTAGGTGAAGTAATAAGATGACAATCATCATAAAAATTTACTTAAATTCAAAATATCATATCTTATAATTAGCAGATATTATAAATTTTACTATTTTAATCTAGAGGTACTTAATTTTATATTCATTTTAGGTACTGTTTTTTTTTGTTTAGTCGACAACGGGCAGGGCATATCTATTAAAATTAAGGGCATAACAGCCCTCATTTTTGCTGCCGACAAAACGTTAACTTCTTGCGTCATCGGTAGTTTAGTTATGACTTAATTTTAAATATAATTTGAAGACTAGATCATTTCCGTATGTATGCATTTAAGGTACTCCACGGGATATGTTCAAACTGTTCCGTTTAGTCTCAAACAATAGCAATAATATTTTTGTTCCATTTGTAACTCCGACACCTCAACATCTGCAAGACTGGTCAGACTATATCAAGATCGAAGTATGTTTGGTTGATTTACAAGCGCTAAATTCTGTTAACGCAAAGCGCGAGAATCCTTTGTATAGCTAGACTTTGACAGTTGTTTCTATACCATTGAAGTCTTAGATTTTTCGTGTTTTTATTAGTTTTTTCCTTTTTGTTTATGAACAGAATAAGTACTCGGTTTGTAAGAAGAAACAGAAAAAATCTGAATTGAATTTACTTTTTTTGTCTGAAAACCTCGTCAGCGTCACGACATGATGTTCGCAATTGAGGAGTGTTCGAATGCATACAACGCCATTGCACTGTTTCGAATCAACATTACAGTCCACTGAAGATTTCCACAGAAACTACTAGAATATTTGCAAAATAAAACAATATGGTTTAAAAGAAATCGAAACATTTCTTTTAAATCGCCTTTTCTAATTGGCCAATCTGATAGCGCCGTCGATTCAAATAAATCGCCATATTGATTTTTTTTTCTCTTTTCTCATTGACCAAATTTGATAGTGACGTCGGTTCTATTAGCGCAATATTTCGTTCAAATTTCGAATGCAACGCGCGACTTTTCTTCTTTTTAAACGACACACATAACTGGGTGTAAATTAGATTTCAATTCGTTTGATCCCTGAAATCGGCGCACTAATTGCCTCTAGTAGAATCTCAAGACTTACTTCAGTGACCTGCGGAGTTCGTGAGGCGTCTAAGGTATCAAGTTGAGTATGTTTCGGTTCTCAAGCGATTCCTTGAGAGCGTAGAACAGCTGCAGTTGTTGCTCCGGTTTCAAATTGTATACCTGGAACAAAAATACATTAGGAATGGTTACTCGTTGATGACAGATGTTAGATAGTTAGATAGATAGAGATCACTATTTGTTTAGAATAGAAGTGCGTGACAGAACGCAACGATAGTGTAGGCGGACCTACTTTAGTCAAGATGACATTTCTTTGGTTGTCTGTTAATATTATTACTCTGTGGAAGCTTTGCTGTCGTGGTGGCCCGCGGGCAACGTGATTTTGGTTTAAAATTGTGAGGTAATTGTATTGCCGGCTTTTATATCTTCACGTGGAGTGAATTATAAGGAAGGAGGGAAGGTTCCCGAGTCATTCCTGACGATTTGTGGTGAGGCGAATGGATTCCCCTTGTGAAAGTGAGACGAACAGTTTTCCCTTGTGACCGCGAGGTCGTGGTGTCAAGAACCTGCACTGAGACGCAGTTTTCTGGGGAAGAGCGCTCCCAATAGGGCTCCCAATAGCGATCCGGTGCAGGCATGCCGGGAGGCGCCGCCTGCCTATTCGAAGAGGACCCTCGACAAAACATTGGACATTCTGTAAGTGTTTTAACTAGTGTTTAAGTGTTTATTAGTGTTTAATTTGGGACCAGGAGGCAGGCGGCCCTGTCTCCTTGGTCTCTGGTAGCAGAGCGGGTCCTATACCCAACACTATTGCACAACCAGGTGAAAGATATTACAAATAGTTTCTTATATCTAAGTAGTGGTATACAATTGGCGGTCTTATCGCTTAGAGCGATCTCTTCCAGACAACCTTTGGATGAAGTGGATTGCAGCAAGAATACAGTCGGTAGACATAAATACATAAAATAAGAGAATCTGAAATATAATGCTATGTGAAGTAACAATCATCTATAGCGAGAGATTACAAGAATGTAAGTACTTATAATTACATATTGTACCAATAATATATTTACATGAATACCTAAAAAATAAATACAACATGAAATATATATAACCAGCAGTTTACAGGTACATAAAATACATGAATACCTACAAAATAAATACATAATTAAATATATATAAGCAACAGTTTACAGTTCAAACAGTGAGGTAGTGAGATTTCACCAATGCCGTTAAAATTGGACAACATTGTCCATGTTAAGAGGAAGTGAAGTGGTTTAACAGTGGACTGTCTCGTTGGTCTAAAGGTATCCAAAGGTATAGTCTGATTACCATTCCGGATCATCGATTCCCAATGGGGGCCGCCGTACATTTGTTGATATTTTCCATGTTTGTGATGTCCTTTTGTCTGGTTACCATAACACAGTGTATCCTAGTTTGGGACCAGGAAAAGTGATTGTGTAGTCTTGTATGTTCTATATAATATGTATTTTATGTTATATTTCATATAGCTTTTATTTTATTTTTGATATTTTATGACGTTTTTGTAATATTTTTTTTTAGTGTTGTTTTAGACATATTTGCAAATGGACTGAAGTAAATAAATTCATTCGTCAGAACGTCAGACTGTAGGGCACAGGCCTTCTCTCAGAGAGAGAGTATGGGCTCAATCACCACGCGTGCTCACCGCGGATTGGCGATTTCAAGCGCTGAGGTATGTGAAGAGCTCAGACACGAGTGGTATTGCTACTGTAACTTCACAAATGTACATAACTTAGAATCGAACTGGGAATCGAACCTGGGTCTCTCGCTTCCGAGTCCAATGTTCTAACCACTAGGCTACCACCGCTTCAAATAAATAATAATAAATAACAGTGCAGCCGCGTGTGGCAAAAGGGTCAACACATACCTGCTGCAGCAGCTTTTGCGGAGTGGCGGTGCGGATGAAGCTGGTGATGTAGACGTTGACGAAGGTGGCCATGAGGAACTGGCAGTCGAACCGGTCCATGATGCCGCCGTGGCCCGGGATCACGTCGCCGAAGTCCTGGAGGGGAGGATTTGGTAAGTCAAGTCACATCAAAATGTTTTTAGTTCAAAGTAGCAGAGGAACTGCGACTGAATGAAGTTATACGGACAGGTGTCCATTTTAAGAGCTATATCGTTTTGGAGACAAAAACGGACAAAAAACCTAATTTTTTCAAGTCTTTTTAAATTTGGTCCTTGATTGTTTTTGCAAAAAATGTCAGTACAATCTGTCAATCATGTTAACAGTGACTTTTAGGACCCACGACCGAAAACCTAGGATCACAGACCTCGGACTAGATAGCATTTATGCAAAAACGGCCGTTTTCGGAGTTAATGCTACTCCTGGGTTTTTTGCCTTGGGTTCGTGGCCATCAGTCCTAAAAAACTCTATTGACATGATTAAGAGATTGGTCTGACACTTTTTGCAGAAACGATCTGTAAAGCAAAAGATGATTTTTTTTCTATTGGTGGCATTAGTGTTTACTGTATTTAACAATGGGCATAGACGGTGTGACTCATGTGCACGCGTAAACTTGAAGAGTATTGTATTGCCGCTTTTAGTCTCAAATATGAGTTCTCGGGCCTAATTATGCGCACTAAATCCTGTCGGAATCCTGACGTTTGCGATAACAATTACTATGAAATTAGACAGTTAAACGATTAATCATTCAGAATTTAGTTCACTTAGCACCAAATCCAGAACGAGTCCAATCATATAACTGTCAAATTCCACACTAACTGCTATCGCAAATGTCAGCATTCCGAGAGGATTTGATGCGTCAGGTCAGCAGAACCGAGCATTTTGAGAAGAGTGAGAAGTATAATGTGAAAATCATCTCAAAATTTAGTATTAAAGAAGGGGACGGCGCGTACGCAGTCCCCACTACCAAAAATAACGCGCCCGAGTTATCCACATTAGGGATAATCGCAGGGGTCAACCCAACCACAGTGCAATGGAAGAGTCTCGCCCTGGGGGAACCGCCTACTTGATCACGGTGTCCCCTACGCCAGGTAAGTATGAATTATCTGCGGTGTCGAGAGTATATACGTGACCGAGAAAATATTTCTCTTGCGCGATGTAGCGGCTTGTCAGCGCCATCTGGCGACGACTTTGACCAGCGGAGAGTCTGTCAACTGGGGAATGGAATGGAATGAAACTAAAATTTGGTCAGATTCAAAGGTAGATGGCGACACTGTTTGCTCTGCTAGACCTCTTATTAGACTTGTGAAAAACGAGTTTTTCTGTTCAGTAGGGTCCACTCTTTTTTGGTACAAGTATACTGAATGACATGAATGAATGATTGAATGAAGTCATACATACACGATAGACAACAATTTGTTGATCATGAACATAATAATGAAAGAACAGGCAAGTTACAGGCACTAAACTCGAAAACACGAACGGTAAATAGCTCTATTCCACATGGAAGTGTCCTGAGATGTGTGCTGTTTTTAATTTATACTAACGACCTCCACAACACAATAATCCTACGTGTGTACTTTTTGCTGACGACATATCAATACTGTTTAAATGACCAAATAATAGAAACACTTGATTTAGTTAAACGTTGGCTAACAGACCATAACGAAATTTCACAATTTGTATATACATTAAGCATCTTAAAAACTACGACGACGTGATCAGGCCGGCGGGGGCCCGTGGATGCGAATGGCGAGAAACCGCGAAAAATGGCGTGATGGCCAAAAGGCCTATACCCAGCAGTGGGCAGAGATGGGCTGATGATGATGATGATCTTTAAAACTAACAAACACTTCGAGTGTGCATACTACGCGTATGCTCACGCATGGTTGAAGTATGGAATAATCCTCTGGGGACACTGCACAGATGCACATGACCTATTTGTAATGCAAAAAAATGCCTAAGGATTCTTGCTAATATACATCAACCCCAAAGTTGCAGACCTCATTTTATCGAACTAAATATACTAAGGCCGACTTGCAACACTTTCTTAAATGTGGCTTAAACAGCATTTAACTAAAATTCTGCATACAAAAGTTGATTTAAATGGCGACTTAAGTGACATTTATGAAGTGGTGCAAGTCGCCCTAACTCTACCTTCTTTATACAATTAGTTGAAATTGCCCTGTTTTTACACAATCATATAACATATTTTTAATTTAATAAAAGTGCCCGACGTATGATAAACTAATCCTACCTGAACCTACAGTATAAATGTACAAAAAGAGCCCATACTATTGATCCATAAAAATCTACCACAAAATCCTAGAAAATATTAAACAAATTGAAAAAGAAACTGTTTTTAAAAAGGTTTACAAAGTAACTAATAAATCTCCTTATTAAAAAGTGCTACTATTACTATAGTAGAAGAATTCTTAGAATATACGTAAGTTCTGTTATGTTATCTCGTTGCCGTTTTTCCAATTGTAAAATAAGCCCAAAAGTTATGTAAGTGAACTGAAAAGTTACTATGCCCTCATCATCATCATCATCATCAGCCCTTTGACGCCCACTGCAGGACATAGGCCTCCCTCATGGTTTTCTAAGGTTCCCGGTCCTGTGCCACCCGCATCCAGCGACTATGCTCTACAGGGTCCATAATGGTACCTGTAACTTCCTATATAAACACCTTGTAAACTTATGGTTGCAATAAATAAATAATGATTATGTTCCCACAAACAAATAAGTAAAAATATTACCGTATTCTAATGATATTCGACGACTGTTTGTTTACATCAAGCAGAGTATGACAATACGAGTCGCGCGTTCAAATGTCATAAGTCGCGACGTTTCATTAAATTAATAAAATCGTCAGAAGTATTTTTTAATGGCTCACGATGCTCATACACAGTTAAAGACATAGTATAATTCAAGGGTCGACGGACCGAAGCACATCAGTTAAATTGTCATTAAATTATTGTTGTATAAAACATATAATTAAAATAGCAGTTTGCCTAATTTAAAAAAGAAACATGTATGTTCATTTGTTCAATCATTGTTTCATGAAATCCTCTGTCAACATAAATAAAGATAATAAATGTCATAGAGTAATTTTATAATAGGCTTTTTTCCATTCCCCAAAAAAAAATGTTTTGTACTTATGTGCTTTCTTCCGTCGAACCCTTGAATTATTAATTATCAAATTCTGACACTTAAACGCCACAAAACGAGCGACTCGCGTTGTCATGCTACCTGTGCGGGAGAAGTGTATCTGGTACGTAGTATACGGGATTACAGTTGACCCCTGGTCAAATTTTTACATATAGCTGAGGAAGAGCTTTATAATTGTTTAATGACTTAAAAAGAAATCCAGAAAAAGTATCCAAGAAAAAAAAAGCATCTTTTAGACACAAAAGAAATGGAGAACTACTTAAATGGAGCAACGTCGTGTTTCGCGCGCCTATTAGAATTGATAATATGGTAAATACGTTCGTCCTAATACTACGGATAACAAATATAGCACTGTTAGTATACCGGGTGTTAAAAGACCGCAGCCGGATCGGGAAACCACGCATTCCCTATACCATACCGAACATTTTTTCCCAAGAAACCATAGTTGGGAAATCAACGGTTTACGAGATATTGAGGTGCAAAGTCGACACTTTTTTTTACATTTTTTTGCAGAAATGGAAGTAGAATCGTATGAACAATATTTCTTCCATAGAAACTCCATGTGAATTATGAATATTTCAAAACAAAAACCGATTTTGAAATTTCGCCGCGCAATCTATTCGCTACCACTTCAAACGTCGCATCCATCCATCACACAAACATAGCTACGCAACTATCGCGCGCGGCGCGGCGCTATCAGGTGTTTTGTTTGAGGTCAGCCGCGGTCGCGCGCGCCACTTGGGTTCCTTGACCCTGGCCGACCGGACACTCACGCAAGTAGGTGGGTAGAGTCCGCGAAACGCAGGGATAACCCATTTTGTTCGATTGACGCACGTATCACGTACGTAGTAAGAGCTACCATTGTATTTTACATTACGCCCATATCCGTGCGCACCTCGCTCGGGGTACGAAGTCATCAAATCGGGAATATTAATAATGCTACAGGTTTACAAACGACCACGGTGTTTGTCAATTCTGCCATCATTTTGGTTTTGTGATGTCAGGTGAATCGGGTTCATACAGAAACATTAAGCTTGTAAAATTTCCAAACTTACACCATTGTATTCGTCCATTTAACGAGAGGACATACTTAATGTTACTACGAATACCTACCACCATTGAATTTTAAAATTCAATGCTACCAAAAACAATTACATTAATCAAGAATACTCGGACCGAGGTATCAAACCGAACATGGTTCCGTTGAATGGCAGCTTGTGTTTGATAAACAAACCACACACGCTGCCGCTGCCTGCCGGCGGTGCGACGCTGCCGACGGTGGAGCGCGCTCCAGAAAGTACCTATCTACCACATACGCGCCGCTGCTGCAGACGGCGGAGCGCGGTCCACAAAGTACTTACCTACCACACACGCGCCGCTGCTGCCGGCCAGCGGCGCAGCGCTGCAGACGGCGTGGCGCTGCAGACGGAGCGGCGCTGCAGACGGCGGAGCGCGGTCCACAAAGTACTTACCTACCACACACGCGCCGCTGCTGCCGGCCGGCGGCGCAGCGCTGCAGACGGCGTGGCGCTGCAGACGGAGCGGCGCTGCAGACGGCGGAGCGCGCTCCACAAAGTACCTACCTACCTACCACACACGCGCCGCTGCTGTCGACCGGCGGCGCGGCGCTGCAGACGGCGTGGCGCTGCAAACGGCGTGGCGCTGCAAACGGCGTGGCGCTGCAGACGGAGCGGCGCTGCAGACGGCGCGGCGCTGCTGGAGACGGCGCGGCGCTGCAGACGGCGGAGCGCGTTCCACAGAGTACCTACCTACCACACACGCGCCGCTGCTGCAGACGGCGGAGCGCGCTGCACACCATGGTTTAGCGGCGGTGGCAACAAGAAACAGCCGCTGCCGCCGCGCTGCAATACCTATTTTGCCTAATATCGTTGATCTAACTAGATTCTTGTTATAAAAAACCCGGCAAGTGCTAGGTGGACTCGCGCACTGTGGGTTCCGTACTAACATACAATATCTAACCTGTGCTATACTAATATTTAAAAAACCAGCCAAGTGCGAGTCGCACTCGCGCATTGAGGGTTCCGTACCTAATCTGTGGTATGCCATTATGACCCTTTCTTCTTTCTGCTCGCATCTTTCTATCATAAGAACGGTCATAAGCCCTGTATGACCGATCTTACGATAGAGCAAAAAGAAGAAACTACTGTTTTTATTTGTATGGTGACCCCTTAATTTTTAATATTTTGTACACTTTATTATTTAGATAGATAAATCATTTATTTACATAAGACACACACACGTATACAAAGCATTAACATAGCACAAAACAAAAGCACACATGATTTCACATTAGATTTAAAATACACGGTACGGTAATGTACCAATTGGTGAAAAGAGTGGCAACGCAGGTGTGGCCATTTACATTAAATGGTAAATGTATTTGTTAGGTAATCCGCCATACCACACACACAAGCCTGTGAAAATTTCGACCGGCTAAGAGACCCCCCACACTAGTGTTTTTCGAACGTAGTCGTTGTGTCGACGCGACGCCGGCGCTAGCCGTCTACCGAACGTGGGTTTACGCAGTGCAGGGGTCGCGTTACCGCGGCGCCAACGCAACGTTTTTTGCGAACAAGTACAATCCACAACGCGATCCCCTCGCCCCGCTGCCTAAAAGCGGGACACGAATACGAAAACTCTACATAGGATCTCCCCAATATTGACGGTCATGTTTCCTTTTTCCTAAATTATCAGTAATGTCAACAGCAGCAGTATTTCTTCTTCGGAATCTATCTTCACACTGATTGTAGGCGACAGGCGCCGCGCCAACGCGACGCCTGCGCTGCGTAAACCCGCGTTCGGTAGACGGCCAGCACCGGCGTCGCGTCGCCGCGGCGTCGACGTTACGTCGACGCTGTGCGGACGCTGACACGACGATGACGCTCGAAAAACGCTAGTGTAGGGGGTCTCTCACTATTATGGTTCCAGTGATAAGTTAGGACATACAAAGAGAGAAAGACACGAACAGACAGCGGAGGCAGAATGATAGGGTCCCGTTTATAGGAATATCCCTCTAATAGGAACCCTAAAAACACTGCAAGCTTGTCACAAGCGGAGGCGCGGGCGACTCAAACGAAAACGCACGCCGCCTGCCTATCAAAGGGCGCCGACGATCCGTTCAAGGCCGCAATACCACGTGGTATCGCCGTATCGTTCAGGGTACGAATAAAGGTTGTTACACACCCGTTATGTACAAGCTAAAAGGAATGACATCGTTTATTAATTTAATGTTTTCTTTCGTTTGATTAAATGCCCGTAATCAATCTAATCTGGTTATGAAAACCACGGAGGAGGCCTGTGTCCTGCAGTGGGCGTCAAATGGCTGATGATGATGATGATGAATCTAATCTAGCGCCATCAATAAAAAAGTTACAATTTCTTGTACACACCTAAGTTTTTGCAAAAAGTGGTTACAAAAAAATCTAGTCAGTATGTAGCGATTTTTAGAACCTAGGTTACTGCCAAGAACTTTTAACCGGGATTGTTTTAGATACCTAGACCTGCGTTCTTGGCCCTAGGTTCTAGATTCTAGGTCTTTTAATCCCTGCTACCCGGATTTTCGGAAACCCACTTTTTGCCAAAATGGACTCGTCCTGCACCGATCTCAACATTGGAGTTCCGTATTTTACCCACGACTTAACAAATCAAAATTAGATTTCCATGGGATGAGATGGAAAACATACTATCAGAAGTGCGGTATTTTTTACTTATTTTTTTTTTAACATGAAATTCGCTTATTAAAATCACAAAATTACTAGTAATTGATTTTTTTAAAAAGAAAAGGGGAATGCAGAGGCACCAACCCCGTGACACATTTGGTATAAACCCACTTTCAAAAGACTTTATGCTCAATGAAAATACCAAGATGTCTGATGTGAGGGACTTAAGCGCCCTTTTACATTTGGCAGCCATTTCGCTCGTACACTCTAACATTTTTATTGCAAAAGCATTAAGCATTTGAAAATGTGTTCTGATAACTTTGAACAACATAAAATCACGGATATTTTAAGCGTATTGTAATTTTCTTATTCCTACTTTTGATAGGTAAAAAGGGGGGTTGAAAACTACAAACTTCAAATGTCTTATTATTCTTTTCAAACTAAGTGTATGAAAATTGCAATACATCTAAAATGTCAGTGATTTTAATTTTGTCAAATGCCTATTAGTTATTTTGCCATTATTGAACATGATAGAAAGTGCGAGCAAGAAGGCTGCCAAATGTAAGCGGGTTCTTCAATTTGTTCGAGCTTGGTAGTCATCCTGTGGAATGTAAAACTTTTGAAAGAAATTTCAAGGTTAGTAACATTTTCCTTCGACAGTTGCATGCACAACATTCCCTATAAGCCCTACTGCCATCAATCATAATTACTAGGGGGGTTCGATAAGTAATGAGAATGAATAAGATGCAATTATTTTATTTGTCAACAAAGTCACCTTTTAGTTGTATACACTTAGCATATCTTTTCTCCATTTTCGATTACTCGTTGCAACAGAACACAAGTAAGAACCTTCTATGATTTAAAAAACAAAAGAGCATCAAACTTTTTTTATTTTTTTATGTCGACAAATAAGTGGGCTATGCCTGTCAGTATTTTCTTTTATTCTATCCAAGGAGTTTATACCTCATTCTCACTACTTATTGAACACCCCTCGTATGTTCATTTGTAAAGCATAAAACACACCAACGCAGTAGCGGTGGCGGTGGTGTTCCACACAAAATACTACTGCCTTAAATGATTTATGTATGGACCGCCATCGCCACCGCCACCGCGTTTTTTTGTGTCATCCTTAATACCTGCGCTTGGTCGTAGGAGGTTCGTTATTTTTATCAAATCATATTACAAAAGAAAATATTATGTTTTTTTACAATGGTGGCGCGGCGCGAAGAGCTCGCGGGTTCAAATAGTTAAATTAACCTTGTAATTCCTCCATTAAATACCTACTTTAGTAAAAGTAAGTTCCCAAAAGTTAGGGAATCTTGCTGAAATTGAGAGTCAGATTCACAAACTAAAATAATAAACGAAACTTTTCTACCAACTTCAAGTAGGTACTTTTCTAGGTTTGAAGGAAAGTCTGTCACAGTGTGATGGGACCTTTATAAGGAACGAAAGTTTGTTTGACTCACTCTCTTCAATGAAGTTCAATCACTGCAATTTCTTTCCTTTAGTCCGGTTTCTCGCGTCATCGGATGCGCATGCACATTACCTACGTATCGCTTCGCTTGTCGCGGTTTTTTTAATTGTGTACTGTGTGTGTTCTTTGTGATAGTAAACTACAATGCCTCATCAATACAGTGCTAGGGAGTATCTGGATATGATATTCTGCTACGGCATAGTAGAGGGAAATGCAGCTGAGGATCTGCGTCTGTATGGCCTCAGATACCCCAACGCTCATCAGCCAACGGAGTCCAGGGTGATTCTACAAGCTGTTTATCGAGTCTTGGAAAATCGGCCGGTCGTGCCCGTTGCAGAAGGCGGCGGTCGTCAAATACGTCCTGCAACTGAACAGGCAATTCTCGCTCTGGTGGAAGAGAACCAGCGCTTGGGCGTCCGGACGGCGGCGCGCGTGTTGCGCCGGCGGCACGGTCATCGTGCGCGACATCGGGTGTCTTACGTCACAGTGTGGAAGGTTCTGAAGAAGGATAGACAGCGGCCCTATAAAATCCACAAGGTGCAAGCGCTCGTGCCAGGCGATGCAGAACGCCGTATGGCGTATTGCAGGTGGTTGCTGCAGCACAATAAAAATGACCCGGCTTTTGTGCGAAATGTTATTTTCACGGATGAAAGCACCTTCACAAACAACGGTATGTGGAATCGGAGAAACGCCCATTGGTGGGGTTCCGAGAACCCATTCCAGATACAGGAGACAGGGTTCCAGACAAGGTGGAAGTGGAATGTGTGGGCCGGTGTCGGCGGTTTCGTTGGTGAAAAAATTCTGGGCCCCGTATTTTTGCCGCCCAGAATGAATGGTGCTGCCTACTTGGAGCTGCTCAACGGCTACGTAGCAGATTGTCTCGATGAAATGCCCCTGGCTCGGTTGCAGCAAACATGGTTCCAGCACGACGGCGCGCCACCACACTGCACGCTGCTGGTGCGGCAGCGGCTAAATGAGTTGTTCAACCGTCGCTGGATCGGCCGCCATGGTCTTCACACTTGGCCAGCACGTTCACCCGACTTAACCCCATTGGACTTTTTTATGGGGTTATGTTAAAGAGCGAGTGTTTGACCGGCCCTGTGAGACCGCTGAGGACATGAGGGGAAAAGATTGTCGCGGTTTTCGACGACCTGAAGCGAGCATCAGTACGGGAAGGGCTGTTACAGCTGGTTCACCGCCAAAAGTTGCACCGGGCGCGCGTTTGCCTTCAAGTAGACGGTCGCCAGTTCGAGCCGTATCTTGTCCGTGCTGAGCGGCCCCTTCCCGACGAAGACACAGACGTCGAGTATGTAAGTAGGCACCTAGATATTATTTATACCTACTCAAATGTGCTTTAGAAAATCTTCACGTTTCAAATTTACACCTCAAACTACACCACACACATCTTGCCTGGTGTCGCTGCCCACTACTACAGCGACGACTTTGCAGGCCAACTGTGATGGCTGTGGGTACGGTCAGCGACCTGCTAGGATAGCCCATAATAGCTCTTATCGCACAGGCATAAGTGTGTCAATCGAACAAAAAGTGGTATCCTAGCGTATCGCTAACTACCAAGGTCGTTGTGTACCTACATCCTTGTTATAAAAACGTGTAGTAAACAAGTGCAGGTGCGGCCACGGCCCGGACGATCGAATTGAGACGAGTGAGTGAGTAAGTGAGACCGAATCGAGCTCGCGGTCGTCGTTACCTACGTCGTCGGCACCCCCGCCCCGCCCGCCACTCTGTGTGTCGTTCAATTGCATGCGTTTCATTGCGCGCTAGTAAAAAGTATTTATTTTGATACCTAAAAAATAAAAATAATTTCCCAGGGGTATTTTTTGGTTAAATTATATTAATTTGTTGTCAGATATGCATACGTTACGGCTCCGGCGGCTGTCCTTTAACACCCTGTATAGCATGGCCTGCATTGCTATTTAGTTATGCATTTAACGAATAATTAGGTAAACTTAATTACTTAAATTCCCGAAGTTTCGGCAACGTTGCATTTGTCGCGTTCACGGATAGACTGAATTGGGTATTTGACAAAATATCAAATGAGTTACTTTTAAAAAGGAATTTTGTATGAAAATGCTGGCTGGCTTATGACGTCACATTTCAGAGCACTCTTTTTATGTTTAATCTATTTAAAAACTGTAATACCTAGTAATTGACTAAAAGAGATACATTTTCGGAGATAATTTTGTAATTTTTGTTCTAATCGAGCATGTGAAATAATTTATTGTTAATCGTGTCAAATACCGTATTGGCGAGTAGGTCAAGTCACTTGCATTTTTTCCACAGCGGGTCGCGACATCGAACGGATCACCATTAAATATATAACTAAGTATGAGCATCGCAAGTCATAAAAAAAATATTGTACTCGACCTCTTGATCGAGTAATGATCCCAACGTAATTTAGTAAATAACGTACCTTGATCTTGAAAGCACGCTTGAAGCCGGAAGCAAAGAATCCGCCGAAAGGTCCGATGACCGAGCTGAAGACACTCAGCGACAGCGAGTGGATCATGAACGGATACATATTGAACTTCTCCATTCCGATCTGTGAACGAAATGGCCCATTAGAATAGAATAAAATAGAACAGATCAGAAAATGAATTGGGCCAACACATTGGGCCAATGTGCTGCCTTTGTGAAAAGGAGCCAGCTCAGCGTAAGGTACAGAAAGAGAATTACCTGGCTGATATTCTGCCGGTACCTCTACGAATACCAGATATTAAAGAAGACCTAACATTTTAAAGTTTGCTTAGGATTTTATCGTATTAGCCCAGTAGGCAGCACGACGTGGCGTGCCGGAGCCTCTCCGACGGAGCCTCTTCGCCCACTGCTGGGTATGGGCCTTTTCCCCATCACGTCATCCTTCGCCGCCTCTCGCCATTCGCATCCACGGCCCCCCTGCCGACCTGACCACATCGTCCGACCATCGGGCTGTTGGTCTACTAACCGCCGCCCAGTTCTCGGCCGCCACTTCGTAACTGCCAATAAGGCACCAGACAATATCAATAGGCCTAAAGACTACACGACTAAATGTATAGAAGTAAAATAGCGTGACAATAGCAAGGTAATAAAGTAACTGTCTTTTGACAATACTAAAGAAAGTTTATTTACTGCAGGGTCGTCTGCAGAAAATAATCTGCGGTTACGTCTTTCCATTTACGGCAGACTACTTAAACAGACCCTGAGGAGTGTTTCGAGGAATCGTGTTATTATAATTAAGACGTTTAAACTTTCGCTTACACATTGTAAGTGGATTAACTATCGATTCATAAGAAACGGTTTTCCAGATTTTCCGTTAATTCAATAACAATTTGAATGAGATAAAACTCACAATCTTCATGAGCGGCTGCAGGAAGTTAGGCGGCGTGTACTGCTGGATGCGGAACAGCTGAGAAGGCTCGCAGTCCATCGTCATGCGGCCCAGCGACTCCGAGTACTCAATCGGGCAGACGAAGTACGGGTATTGGGACATGAAGTAGGAGATCTGGAATAAGATAACAATAAAAATTGTACAAAACAGCAACTTTACCAATGGGAAGAGAGAACAAAAAAACATTGTTTATAACCAGTATTATTTTATACTAAGATACCTTAATAATAAAGACACACAAATCTATCTGTGTAAATGTTAGTTTGTGAAGTTGTTGTTGGGCTCGTAGTGTGCTCTTAATATAATGTCAAAAACCACAATGCTAATCAAAGCGTGTCTTTACATAAGTATGGTACATCTTCATATAAGTAATAGATAGTTATGAATTTTTTGTAGTAATTAAATTTACTATTGTAAATTTTAATAGATCTAAGTAACCGATCTCGTAAACGTTTTTAACTGAAGTTTATTTAGCCTAGGAATAAAATACACTGGGTGTTAATATGTACGAAATTTATATGAATAATGAACATTTAAAACCAATCAATCAACCCTATATATAACTACACAATGCATTATAACTTTTATTCTCATAGAAATGTAACTAAAATTAACCAAATTAACTATGTAGAGTAATGTAGTCTGATACATGACGCCTAAACACTTTTGAGAAGAGTGAAATACATGAAAACCGTTCTCTCTTTGGCCCTGAAATATTTGCCAGATTTTCAGCTAGCCAATCGTACAAGGGTTATTTTACTAATACATTGTAAATTTTCAATCCGATTCAATCTTGTAGTTGAGCAAAATATAAGGATGAAAGCTATAGTAGTGGATCGGATGTAAGACATGTCATTGTAAAATCGCGACTGTAATAAATGTAAAACAAAACTTACAATGAGACCGAAGACGACGGTGGAGAAACCGCCCCCAATGAATCCTTCCCAAGTCTTTTTGGGGCTGAGCTTGATCAGCGGGGTCTTGCCGAAGAAGAAGCCGAAGACATAGGCCATCACGTCGTTGCAGATTATCATGGACACCGGAACTATGAACCAGATGAAGCCTGCAAACAAAGGATTAAAGGCTGGTTAAGTATAATTAAATCTATATATTAATTAATCGTATTTGTTTTTAAAACTTTAATTACTTTAATTTCTATACAAGGTGTTATTGAAAAAACGACCTGAAAACCGTTTCACAAAGCAAAAGTTTTAAAATCTGGGTTTTTTCTGTTTTCCGTTAAGGGTCGTCCATTAACCCTTTCAGAACCTGCGTGCACAATTGAGGACATAACGTTTTATTCGCATAAGGTAGGCTAAAACCGCATTTTCTCGTTTTTGAACCAGTGTTATCATTTGAGGACAAACCAAGTTACAATTAAAACACAAGTCGCGCCATCTTTGATACGTAGAAGGGACTAAAAAGTGCAACTGAAATCAGTGACTGGCGATCGTTGGCGAAGGGTAAGTAAGTCGTGATTATTTTATTAATATTTATAAAATTAGCGCAATTCAGACCAAACAAAAAATCTCTCATACTGCATAGATATGTTAGGTACCCGAATGTGATTATAGTTTACTAGATTTAAATTTTTTTTATTTGTAAATAGAGTTTTTTCTTTTTGTGCTCAAATGCGCACATTAGGTCTTACATTATAGTTCTAGATTATTGCATCATTCTTTGAAGGTAGTCTTAGAAATGTATTTTTTCCAACTTTTAACCATTTTATTAGCAGTTTTATTGATTTTTCTTTTCTTTTGAGATACCTGCTTATGTTTCAGTGAAAAAGAAAACAAAATGTTCTCACGGGACGCTCTCCAGTTGCTTCAAACTGGAAATTTGTCTGATTTAGAACTGTCTTCGGATGAAGAAGAGCAGCCAGTCAGTAATGTTGCTTCGAATAGGACAGTAAGGTTAGGCGCAAACCGCATCACTTCAGTCCAGCATGAGTACGTGCCACCAGATTCTGAAGATGAGGAGGAGGTATTTGTAACGAGTCAAGGCCCATCTCAACTGTTACTTGATACCAGGTATGAAGTGGATGAAGCAACTGCAGCTGACGGGTTTGATTATCTTACACCGAAAGACCGAATCAAATGGCGACACAAACCAATTGAATGCGGCATACCAACGGACTGGACCCCTCCTATAATTGTTGATCCGTCGGAAAAACCACCGATTGAATATTACGATAAATACATTCCAAGAAGATTTTTTGAGGTGATGTCTGAAATGACAAATTTATATGCAGTGCAATCAGGAAGACTACGATTTCGGCCCACAACCGCAAGTGAGTTAGAAGTGTTGTTTGGGTTACATTTGGCCACAGGAATCTTCAACTACCCTTGCTTGAAGATGTATTGGGAAAACAACATATCCGTTAGCCTTTTCCTAGAAAACATGACAAGAGACAGATTTTTCGAACTACGGAGCAACTTACACATGGTTGATAATACAAAAAAGCCAACTGATTGCCAAGATGTTTATTACAAAGTGCGGCCAGTATACGATTCTTTACGAAAGAGATGTTTGGAATTGCCCTTGGAAAAAGAGCTATGTGTTGATGAACAGATGATTCCTTTCACGGGAAAACATGTGGCAAAACAGTATGTAAAGGGAAAGCCTTGTCCCTGGGGTCTAAAGTTGTTTCCTCTGTGCGGTAAGAGTGGTACAGTTTATGACTTCGTTTTGTATCAGAGTTCGTCACCTGAACTGGATAAAAACATGATAAAAAGAATTGGCTATGGAGCTTCTGTTGTACTGCATCTGACAAAAAGAATTGGCGACAGCGCAGGGCATGAACTGTATTTTGACAATTACTTTTCATCATACCACTTGTTGCAAATTCTGAAACAAAAGGGTATTATGGCTGCGTGCACCGCTCGTATAAATCGATTCGGTAAGACACCTCAATTGACAAATGATAAGGACTTCAATAAAAAACCAAGAGGATTCTGTCAAGAGATAACTAATACGGAAGAAGATGTTACCTTGGTGAAGTGGCTGGACAATAAGCCAACTAACTTAGCCTCAAATTTTGTTGGCATCGGTGAAAAGGACACTGTTGAGAGATGGTCAAAAAAAGACAAACGTTTTGTTCAAGTCGAAAGACCCGAAATAGTAAAAAAGTATAATCACGGGATGGGAGGGGTCGATTTATTAGACCAGCTTATGAGTTATTACAGGACGTTCATAAAATCCAAAAAATGGACTCTACGGGCAATCTTTCATGCATCTGATTTGGCGGTAATACAGTCGTTTAGAGAGTACCAAAATGAGGCTGAAATGCTTGGTATTACAAAAGCTAAACAAATGTCACTTCTTCAGTTCAAGCGACGGCTGGCAGAAAGTTTGGTTATGCGCAAAAAAATGTCTGCAGGAATCAAAAGAGGACGCCCAGCCAGCAACAGTCCAAGTCCGACCCCCCCCCAAGTCATTCCAAGGAGACCAGGAGAAACGAGACCTGACCGTGAAATAGCCCGTGATGGTGTTGGCCACTTGCCGGCGCATGATGATGGCCCTGGCACACGTTGTAAGCAACCTGGTTGCAAGGGAAAGTCTCGAATCAAGTGCATAAAATGTAAAATTCACTTATGCCTAACCAAAGATAAAAATTGTTTTTTAGCTTTTCATAATTGAACATACAAAATAAGTATTTACTTCAAATTTGAAGTGCAATCAAAAGTTCCTCTTAGCACAGTAAGATATGTCATTTTATGTTCCATAAGAGTAGGTACATGCTATTTAATTATTGTTATAAAGAAAATTAATATTTTTTATTATTTCCTAATAAATACTAGTAACAAAATCTATAATTGTTATTAATTTTCTCTATAGGCCCTACATCAAAAATCTTTATTATATAGTCCGGGTGTCCTCAATTGGTCACATAAAGAAAATTGCAATTTTCTCTTGAACTAATGATTTTTAGTACATTATGTTTAATGTTCCTCTTACCTAATAACCTAATGAAGCATAGAAAAAAAAACTTGCACACATAGCACCCGAAAAAAAAATCAGTTCTGAAAGGGTTAATCACGTGAGGCTCGAAAGGGTGGAGGGGGTTTGAAAAAAAAGCACGCAATATCACTAGGTTGGAGGGGAGGGGGGGGGGGTGTATCACATTTATCACGGATATCACGTGAATGAATTTTTTCTTTGAATGAGCGATTTCTAAACTGAAAAGCGGTGCGTGACCTTGACTCGCCGTTGCTAGACAACGAATTCTCCGTGAATTTTCCAAAGATACTTTGTACTAAAAGATAAATGTAATTTTGGGTAGGCAGTGAAGGAGTCCAAAACCTCACCACGTATCACCATGGGGGAGGGGGGAGGTTAAAAAGTTGCTAAAAACATCGCGTGATTAATGGACGAGCTCTTAGTGGATAAGAAAAGAACTGGATAACTATTTAGTTGTACATTTAACTGGTCTCATCGCAATTATTTGGTAGGTTAACTATTAAAATTATTCATCATCATCATCATCAGCCACGTGACGCCCACTGCAGGACACAGGCCTCCTTCGTGGTTTTCATAACCGTGAGGGGTTTTGCCAACCTGCCTGCCAAGCGTCGCGATTAAGGCAAAACCCCTCATGGTTAAATTTATTGTTCAATAATTATCTGCCTCTCTCTCACAATACGGACGGCATTATAGTAAAAGCGAGAAGCTAATAGTTGTCCAGTCACTTTCTTGTACGAACAGTGTTATATCTATCTAATCTAACTACAAACAGAGCCCACTGTTTGGCATAGGCGTCTTTTCTTCTACGCCAACTCATTCGGTCCTCGCTAGTGGACTCTCGTCCAATGTTTCTCAGCCGCATTCACCATAGTCGGCTCACCATGCTGGTGGTCTGCCCACCGACTGTCAACCCGTTCCGAATGGAGATGAGCGGGGCATTTGGTTAGGCGGGAAGACAGCCGGTGAACTAAGACTAATACACTTCGTCTTAGCGTGTTGATGACTAATCCAATGAGTGGTGACCAAAAAATTTGCAAGAAAAAAAATTAAGTAAACCACTTCCGTTCGCGGTGGTACCCTAGTGGGTAGAAAATTCGACTCGGAAGCGAGAGACCCAGGTTCGATTCCCAGTGCGGGGATGTACCTATGACTTTGTTTTCTTGTGAAGTTATAGTAGCAATACCACTAGCTAACTATGAAGGAAAACATCGTGAGGAAACCTGAGTGTTTGAGCTATTCATATACCTCAGCGCTTGAAATCGCCAATCAGCGGTGGGCACGTGTCGTGATTAAGCCCAAGCTCTCTCTCTGAGAGAAGGCCCGAACCTGTGTGACGTATATCGGCTGCTTATGAAACCACTTCCAGCTAGCAATATTTACTACCTATTGCTAATTGGTAGTGCTTTATTATCGATACTGAAGAAATGAACGTTCAGTGTTTCCCAATTTTTATGCTGGCATTATCTAAATAACACATTCATTAATAACATTATTCATTAACAATAACTTAAGCAAGTCTTCCTGTAGCATAGGATAAGGTTACTAAAAGGGCTTAAAAGGTCATACTGTAGACACACTGTATGCATAAATACCTTTGCTTTATTGCTTACAAAAGAAAATCATAATACGGAGGATTTTAACGCGATAAGACTTGTGAAATTCCTCTTTTTACAGTTCTGTACATTCGATGAAAAACCTTAAATGATTGTTCTCGCATCTTTACGTCCGTCTATCACAGCCTATTTTCTCCGAATCTTTAAAGGACAATAAAGTTTAAATTAGATACACATTCAGAATAAGGCGACCCAAAATCGGACGGACACACGACGTTCAGTGGGTAGACCGACAGCCCGATGGTCGGACGATGTGAGCAAGTCGTCAAAGGGCTCGCAGATGGAATGACGAGAGACCGCCAAAGATGGCGTAATAGGGAAAAAGCAGCAGACTATACCCAGCAGTGGGCAGAGGTGAGCTGAAAATGATGATGATGATGAGGGTTAATTATAAAATACTCTTATATTATCTGCAGTGGCCGAGAGGCGTATATATAATATCGTCTTCTTTCAGCAAAATACCATATCTACGATATTTAAGGTACTTTCCCTTCATGGCCCATAATTTTGGGACGCCCTGTATAGGCTACTTATGTTTATGCTAATAAAAAAACGGTTCACTGTCCGGCGCTTCGTTAAATGGTAAGTTTAGCATAGCAATTGTAAAGCGATGCCTCGAGCCTGAATATAAACGAATATAAATTGCCACTTCTGACCCGGCCGACCCATTTACATCGATCGCCATGCGACGCTCGAAGATAGAATAGAATGGAAATAAAGTTAATGACCAAACATACACAAAAAAATCATAAAAATCGGTGTAGGTAGCCATTTCCGAGGAATTCGGTAACAAACACTGACACGAGATTTTTATATACCTATTAGATATTAGATACATTTCTAAATAAAAAATGGAATAAAAAATCGTGACTGAACCTCAATTTTATTTTCCAGAGATTGTTCCTTTGCCGTGATAGTTACACAGTTGAAATTTTCACAGATGATTTATTTCTATTTCCGCTATAGCAACAAATACTAAAAACAGAATAAAATAAATATTAGGGGTTAAAGTATGAAATTGCCGTTTTATTGCAATAGGTTCTTTGAATTGACATAGAATCTTCATGGTTTGAGGTTTTCGAATGAAACTTTTTTCAAATGGTTTCTATGATGTTCTTTTTTTAAAAAATGTGAAACATTTGAATATCGACTTTCAATTGTTTTTGTTATTCAATTTAGACAAGAAAGATGGATACTGCGAAAATTCGAGTGATTTTGAATACGAGTTCCGACGCGGAACTAACGCGGCAGAAACAGCCCGCAACATCAATGCTGCGTTTGGAGAGGGGTCTACTAATGAACGCACCGTGCGATTTTGGTTTAAATGCTTTCGTGATGGAAATTTCGACTTAAAGAACGAGCCACGAGGAAGACCGCCCACACAGGTGAATAACGATGAATTAAGAAAGATAGTGGGAGCCGACCCTAGTCAAACTACCCAGGAATTAGCGGCATGGTTTAACATTACCTTACCCACAATATTGACTCACTTGCGTCAAATCAATAAAATAAAAAAATACGAAAAATGGGTGCCTCATGATTTGACTGATCTGCAGAAAGACACGCGTGTTGAAACTTGTGTTGCCTTGTTGAACCGGTACAGAAATGAAGGAATATTGGATCGAATTGTAACATGTGATGAAAAGTAGATTCTTTATGATAACCGGAAAAGAAAAATGCAATGGCTGACCCCAGGTCAAATGCCACAACAGTATTCAAAAATCACTCGAATTTTCGCATTATCCATCTTTCTTGTCTAAATTCAATAACAAAAACAATTGAAAGTCGATATTCAAATGTTTCACATTTTTTAAAAAAAGAACATTATAGAAACCATTTGAAAAAAGTTTCATTCGAAAACCTCAAACCATGAAGATTATATGTCAATTCAAAGAACCTATTGCAATAAAACGGCAATTTCATACTTTAACCCCTATTATTTAAGGGTGGCTCCCATACAACAAACATGATTTTTTGCCGTTTTTTGCTCGATATTAATAACTGCAACAGGTAGACGCTTGAAATATTCAAATGTTGTTTATATAACTGTACGGAACCCTTCGTGCGCGAGGCCGACTCGCACTTGGTAGGTTTTTTTTTAGTTTGTGTTAACTACTCCCAGTGGGGGCAGACTAGGTGTCTGATGAAAATGATCGCAGAAATCCACTACGTTTTCCACCAAAACCAAAGGCTCGCCACGTAATGAAAACCGACAGCAAGTGCTTTCTAGCTTACGTCCTAGATTCGTTGTAACAAAACACTATAAACACGTGATGGAATGAACGATGTGAGAACATTATTTCAGAAACTCGAGCGTTTACTTTGTAAACAAGACGTCGGTATTTCTGGACGCCATATGATACGCATCTTTTGTACCTAACTTATTTATGACTATGTACGCGTTACGTCTCTTGTTTCGTTCGTCTTCATGTATTGCATTTTGTTGCGCTTCGAAGTGGGTCAATAGATAGCGCTAACACAAAAAAATATATCTTATCCCAAACAGGCTATCATAATAATAATAGTGCTATCTTAGATTGTTATAAGCAACGCACTGACAATTATCTAATCTTGACATACTGACGTAACATGGATGGTATTTCCTGACAAATTTAAAACTTAGGCCGTCTTGCACCATTTCTCATTTAGTTTTAAAAACGTGTTTAGTTTTAAAAACGTGTACCTTGATGTATAAGTTTTAGATGATTTGAGAAAAGATGGTCAGAGTGGAGTTTTTTTCCCGCTGCCTTTTTCTCCACTACAAATACGGCCCGAAGGCAGCGGCTAACATAGTAACATAGTACATTGACATTCAGCAAACAGAATGTAAATTCTTTACGTTGAAATAAATTATTGATTTCTGATTTCTGATTTCTTAAATGTCACTTAAGTCTTTTCTATGAAGAATTTTAGTTAAATGCTGCTTAACCACTCGCCGCGACACAGATCTGTGTCCAACTTAGTATGGCCCACCTATACGGTCCATTCCGCGAGGGCAGTTCAGGGGTTAAGCCACATTTAAAAAAGTGATGCAAGTCGGCCTTAGCCTATTCAAGTAATCAATCAACCCATCCAATCCATTACCCCGAATTCGTCCATTGCTGAACGTAGCCCTACCCCAATGCACGCCACTTCATTCTGTCCTGGGCTGTCCTCATCCAGTGGCTATCAGCAATCAACGCCGAACAACAAAACATGCCGAAAAGAAAAAAATGGTTTGAATTAATATTCAACAGCTTTACATTAGTCCAAGAAGCTTGTGGCTGCTGATCCCAAAGGCCTATTCAATAATTTACATTTGGCTATAGTGGTCTAAGGGGCGCTCAATTTCCAATAAATGTAATGTAGATGGTGACATGTTTGTAAAGTAAAACTAGCTGACTCGGCAAACGTTGTTTTGCCATATTAATTAGCCTACGCTCAGACGTACCAAATATACACAAATAATTTCATAAGAATCGGTGAAGCCGTTTCGGAGGAGTTCGACACGAGATTTTAAAGATTCTATATTACGAGATTCTATATTAGATAATTGGCAATTGGCATTTACTATTATCCAAATTAAAAAAAAACAAACTTCCTTTTTAAACATATAAGTACTTACTTTATCATGCAAGATAAATATTTTTTTCAAGAAGCAAGATTTTTTTAACATTTGGTCATTAGGTATGAAAAGTAAAATTGAGGTTTTTTTAGGTTAATAGTTTTAAGTTTTAAGACTTTTTTAATCTCATAGATAGATTTAACGGGTCTAATCGCTAAATGTATGACGATGAATAGTTGTATATCTAAAGGATAACAAACTTACTGCATTAATCGTTTATTTACCTAAAAAAAGATTCGTACCCTTTTTGTAAAATATTATCCAAATGAAAACCGGTACCTATTTCATATTGTCAAGAACCAAAGAGATATTCAAGCACTCCAACAATTAACAAGCCGTAGACACGTAAGAAATTCTCGAATAATTTCGCATTTAACATCGGCATGTTGAAATTACTTGAAATACGTCATGCGTGAGTTTAGCAGATGATGACAACCTGACATCTGTTCTCAGCTTCATGTTAAAAATGCCTTTCTTCTGCAAGCTAAAATCATCGACCTACATCGTAATACTGCAGAGCTATACAAAATGAAGTGAGAATTGAACGATGTGGATTGATATATTGGATTGATATCATGTTTACTGTACAAGACTGTATCATGTCTTTTTTTAAACATTGCAAAATTATACGTTTTATGTATGATTGACTGTTGTCAGTCAATCAATTCGAAAAAGTGTAATTTTTAAAAGGATTTAAATAAAACTATTAAGAAACTATTAACTTTACTTTGTAAACAAGAATTAAGAACTGAGATTTCAAAACAACATTAGTCACATTTTATTATTAGGTGTATAAGAGGCATGAAATTATACGTTTAGCGTTTTTTAAAAACTATAAGGGCGCAAACCAATTTAGCTCGAGGTTAGGGTAGGTTGAGAAGGATTCTTCGAAGAAAGTCTTTATGACCTAATTGTTCTATGTAGATACATTCGCTTATTTATCCCTGTAGCCAAGCGTGTTAATCGATAGTAACCTACGTCGAGGGGCTTCGCAATCCTATTTGGGTTACTTATTTTTGTATCACACATCATTCTTGCAGAAAATCCCTACTTCTAAGAACCTTTCTCAAACCCCCCATTTCTAAAAAACCCATCCCGGTGAGACTATAACATTCTTTGTCCATGTTACTACGTCGTGGGCCAGCTAATGGCTTATCAACTATCCGAGGTTGGATTACCAATTCACTGAACGGTGGCCCCTGCGGCAATCGAACCCGCGACCTCTATTTTAATCGACATGCGCTTTTAAAAGCTCGTCCAACGACGCAGGTAAATATTTCTCACACCCTCACACTCACACCCTTACGTCTCAGCCTAGTTACAATAGGTACAGTAAACAGTACAGCAGTTGAAAGGCTTCTCCGTCCGTGACAATGGCGCGTTGACGCAAATAGAACACCCACGTCGGTCGGCTCCAACCGCGACAGGTATTTCCGCCCTGTTGGGTTGGGTATGTATGGGTTTGTGTATATGTACAGTAGTGGGACAGAATTATCTTTTTTTGAGTTTTTAGGGGACCCTATGAATACGCCTACAACGTCTGTTTGCCTGACCTATAACTTCGACTTCGTCCGCGTGAAAATTTTCATGTGTATTTTCGGGATAAAAAGTAGCCTATGTGCTATTTCTATCTATCTTTAACTATCTTTGACTGAAACTTTCGTAAGCACTGCACATGATTAAGTAAACTCCAGAATTAAGACAAGATAAGAATTATTTACTTGATTATTAAGGTATCGTATCCGAAAAGGATAAAAAGGACCCTTATAGGATCACTTTGTTGTCCGTCCGTCCGTCTGTCTATCAAGGCCCTTTATCTCAGGTCTACAGTCTCTTGAAGCTGGGAAAAATCTTCTTTGTTAACGTAAAAAAAGACACGGCCGTTTATGACGCAAAAAGCGTATATTTCGGCACTCAGTGGAATCAAAATTTATAGAAATCAAAATTCCGTTGACCTAGAACTATGTAATTTTGCAAGTAATACTGCATCTACTTCTTATGCTATCTATCTTCTTATACTGCAAATACAGGAAAAAAATTTAAAACTATACATTTGTAATTAAATCATTAAGAAAATTGTGTTTGAAATTCGGGAAAAGCTCGGAAAAAACTGGGAGACTAGATTCCTGAACTATTTATAATATGTAAGTACCTACCTACAAATTTGTACGGAACCCTACGTGCCCGAGTCCTTGTCCGTTTTTTATCAAGAAAATACTTCGAAGGGTCAAGAAAATTCTAGAAAAAAAATCAAGTAAGCAATTCCTCTGTGCCCAGTTTCATACCCAAAGGGTAAGGGACCCTATCACTATGACTCCACTGTCCGTCTCCGTCTGTCTGTCACCAGGCTGTATCTCTTGAAACGTGATAGCCAGAGAGTTGAAATTTTCACAGATGATGTATTTCTGTTGCCGCTATAACAAAAAATACTAAAAACAGAATAAAATAAATATTCAAGGGGAGCTCCCACACAACAAATCCGTTTTTTGCCGTTTTTTGCTCAATATTAATAACGGCAACAGGTAGACGCTTGAAATATTCAATTAGCTACGGAACCCTTCGTACGCGAGTCCGACTCGCGCTTGGCCGGCTTCATGTTCTTGCTCTATCGTAAAAATGGTATACATACAAGTGTTTGACGTGATTATAGAGCCGTCTCTATAGTTTAACAACAAATAATAAAACTGGCCATCATGATATTAAATTCGAATTTAGCTGTTGTAACGTCGAGATACGGCACAAAACCCGTTTAAAACTTGTGTTCTTCTGATAAAAATAAATTTACCAATTTAATTTGTTTGTGAGCATTCTATCTTAATTAGATAGACAGGTCAAATACTAAATTATCACTGCGCATTATTAATAATTAAGCAATTAAAAAGCAGTTAAGGGCAGCTGCACTTGAGTGGTTTATTTTTAAACGTGTTACTTATCTGTTTATTTTGTTTCTGTGATGTGTCTTGTTGGTATAATAAATGTCTTTCTCCTTCTTCTTCTTCTCTTTCATAACATAAACAATAATTACAAATGAATAAGCATCAATTCATTCGATAAATCTCCGCATATACATTACCGCTGTTACACTCAACTCAGCTAAAGTGAGCGAATCCTTGTTCAATTCGTCGCAGAACCTACAACTACTGATACCTACCACCCAAAACAATAATTGAGAAACAAGGTAAAATTTATAATTTGTTTGCTTCAGTGTCTGACGTGTCCACATACCATAATTCAAATGTTGCGCATTTGAATATGAACTGTCTTTCGGAATACACGTTTGCCGCAGCGCTTGAAATTGCCAATCTACGCCGATGGTAAAATATAATATATTAGCTGACTCGGCAGACGTCGTTTTGCCCATATTAATTAGAATCGGTGAAGCCGTTCCGGAGGAGTTCGATAACAAACACTGTGACACGAGATTGTTATATATTATATATTAAACACTTGTTTTATGGTAGCCTAACTTAATTTTAGCGAACTAGATAATGTAATATCGTGTCATTGTTTGGTATCGAACTCCTCCGAAACGCCTTCGCGTTTCTCGCGAATTTTTTGGTGTATATTTGGTAGGTCTGAGAATACGTCGCAGGCTAATTAATATGGCAAAACAACGTTTGCAGTACTTTGTAATAGTAAAGAAAATATAAAATTTCTTATTACTCTCTCTCTTTCTCTCGCAGAGAAGACCTGCATGGGTAGTATGATAGCACAAGTCACGCGTTTTGTGGCGCTAAAATGTCAGAATTTGACAATTGATGTACTGGAAAGTCGCGACTTTTGACATTCAAGACGCGCGACTAGAGACGCAGTCTTACCCACGCTGTTCCATACAGTGAGGCGTATAACTGCGTATGGCAGCACGTCAAAATGTGCCTCAAATAATTCACTTGAGTTTACATTGAAAAAAATGTACACACGTATGTATACCGAACCAGTATAACTATTTAAATTAAAACAAATGACAATAGTGACACGTCAAATGTGACTCAATCACTTGAGGTTACATTGAGGAAAATTTATACCTCATAAGCAGCCTATATACGTCCCACTGCAGGGATCCCACTCAGGGAGAGAGTATGGGCTTAATCACCACGCGTGCCCACTGCGGATTGGCGATTTCAAGCACTGGGGTATGTGAATAGCTCAGACACTCAGGTTTCCTCACGATGTTTTCCTTCACCGTTAGCGGCATTGCTACTATAACTTCACAAATGTACATAACTTAGAAAACAAAGCCCGCACTGGGAATCGAACCTGGGTCTCTCGCTTCCGAGCCCAATGTTCTACCCACTTAGGCTACCACTCAAAATAAGTATTCAAATTAAAACAAATGACAATAGCACGCGTCGCAGCTCCGAGTATTGGTTTTAGATACAGTCGAGAAGGAGCACCTCAACATTTATGTCGCCGGTGTGACGTAACTTAGTGGACTCATAATAAAGGGTGTGACGCTTCGCTAACAGTGAAGGAAAACATCGTGAGGAAACCCGAGTATCAGAGGTGTTGACATAATTCAGCGCTTGAAATTGCCAATTCTGAGAGAGTATGGGATTAATTACCACGGTGGGCACGCTCAGCACAAACTCTCTCTCTGGGAGAAGGCCTGTGCCTCAGAACACAAAAAGAAGGAGAAGTGGCATATGGGCGTGGCACTGTCGCTCAACGTTAGCCCGGTTGGGCTAACCTCGGCGAAACTTTTAAATATGGCCGTCAATCGCCTCGCGCCCGCTATCGCCGTAACATATGTGAAAAATGCCTGATTACCTACAGAAATCGCAGTGATACATGCTATTCAAATAACAGTGCAGTGTGTTTTCACCGGTAAGCCTATTTTACTCACTATATCCATCTTTAAACTACGAAAAATCATAATTATAATAATTTTCCTGTGCAATATGCATTCCAGTACTAAGAACATAAATGAGACGTATTTATATCGTCGGGTTTACTCCACTGCTGTTTTTATGCAGAATTTTCGTGGAGGTTTTCTAACATGGAAAAGCAAGCCCGCAATGGACCGTCTCGCGAAACTACCTATTGTTCCATGCGATGAATTGCGATGTTTCGTGGTACGGCCGCATGTATTTGCCGTGAACTGTCAAAGTCACAGTAGGTGTCAGCGGGAGTCATAGTGATGGGGTAGTTGCTTTCTTTCCAGACTGATTAAGTATCGATACTTCGTCGCATTTACACTCGTTCGTCCAGACTTCCAAAATTACGACTAGGTAGCTATTGTCCGCGACTCCGTCCGCGTGGACTTCAGTTGCTAAGGAAGCTTCTACTTTAGTGGCAGATTTTTTCGTAATATAAACAGGCTTAGTTTTCACCACGTATTTCAAAAAGTTTTTAATAAAGATTTAATTTCAGGTTTCCCAAAGACCCTAATAGGAAGGATAAATGGATTGAAACTACAGGGAGATTGCTTAACTGGCTTCCTCTCAAATCAAATACCTGTTGCTCCATCCATTTTACGGAGAAATGTTTCCAGATGCTAAAGAGTGGAAAAAATATTAACGTGGGCAGGTCCTGCTTTGAAAATACCAGTAATAAGGAGTTCCATAAACGTTGAGGTACCAATATACCTAAAATCACGGCATAATTATATTTTACATGGTGTGGAATATTCGATTGTTACTTTATTCTGATTCTCTATTTGAGGTGACAATGGACGCAACGACGCATAACTCTGCAAAAGAAAGTGTTTCTAAAGAAACAAGTCAGGTGATGTGGTTATGGTACTAAATAATATTCTTATACTCTTTTATGAGCCTAAAATTCGATTAATTTAAAATAAAGTAAATGAAGTGTTTTCAATAATTTAATAATTTATTTACTATTTTAGATCCGTATTAGAAAGTTTCGGATATTGTTACTGTTGAAACATGCGTTCCTGAAGAAATAACAGGTGACCAGGTAATGTTTTTAATAATTTCATAATTTATTTACTATTTTAGATCCCCTTGGAAGTAACGGATATTTTTTTGTCGAAAAATGCTGCGAATGTCAAAGACCCCTGTAAATAATTGTCAGACATAGAGGAATGTCCATTCGATTGAACACATAATTTATCGGTCATATAGCGCCGCCACAGACTAGAAAATCGAAAAATCATTATGAACAAAGTTGAAAATATAACATCGAGTTTTCAAAAGTCGTAAACCAAAGTTGTTGTAAATGACTTACTTTAATTGACGTGTTTCAGGAATTGTGGTAACTTATAAATGGCCCTGTATAAATAAAAAAATATTAGATTTTTTACAAATGCATACTTTTTGTATTTTAGATACAGCAACGAGTTGCCGAAGGCCCAGAAACTGGTAGATTTATGTCGATTGAAGAAAAACCTCGAAAAAAGAAATCACGCAAAACATTGAACAATGTCAACAAGTGACAAGTTCTAAATAAATATTTACCTTTTAAGGGAACAGTAAAATATTCTTTGCAGGATCTCAGTCGGATGATGATGTTATCTTTTTAATGTAAATGTGTTTCGAAAGTTTCTTTAAGTTTATGTTTCACAAGTTTCTTTTGGCCAGTTTCTGAATTGAGAATTTCGCTAAGTAAATGGTTAACTGTAGTGCTGTCTCTTCGAATTTTTCACAAAAGAGCGTGACAGAACGTTACTTATGTTTTAACTTAGTGAAATTCTCAATTCAGAAACCGGCCCTTTGAGTTCTTACTACCTAATGTAATAAAAATATTATTTATGTGATATTATTGAGAATGTTTTTTATGTACCCATCACAGTTGTCACCCACCAAGGCAATGAAAATTTTAATCCAAACTCAGAAACATCTACCAGTCACTGCTCATTAATTCACGAGTTAAAATAAGTAGTTCTAGATTTTTTAAGGTGTGCGCTATACAAAAACGCGCATAAGGTGAAGGCAAGGCGCAGGTATCTTGCCGCTTCAAACAAAAATTACGCAGGCGATATGTTTTGAATTATATTCAAGCGGCGCGGCACAGCCAACGTCGTTTCGTCGCCTATGTAGGTTTTGCATACCTATATTTTGTAGGTAACTCAGCAAATGTTCTCTAAACTTTGTCATTTACAATAATTGTATGATTAGAATTTACGATGAAACGGAATTCACGAATTATACGATAGGTAGGTATGAACAAAACTGACATATTTAGGAATTAACACATTGGTAGGCAAAGCCTGTAAAAATAAAAGCTTAGGCAGCCTTTTGCAAAGGATTACTACAACGAAATAAAGTAGTTACAGACTACGCGACGTAGAGAAATAATTAGTTACTATTTAGGTATAGATGGCAAGAAAAAAATCGACACAATGTACAAAAAAGTTTTTGTACGATGTACGATTTTTTTTAAGTATAATCGATAATGTACTTTTTCGTCCCCATCACTAATGTTGTGCTGCTCTTCTCATTGGCTGTTTCATTTGTGTAAACAGCGAATAGTGAGCCGGTTGTTTATGTTGTAATCAAATAGAGATTATGAGGACAATGTAGCTGTGTGAGTAAGTGGCGACATCGGTTTTCTAGCAAACGGGCCATTATAACACTTCCCCTTATTTTTGTGTTCTGAGGCCTGTGCAAAGTGTAACAAAATCCAAAATCCACAACTATACTATGGGAAAATCTTAGAAATCGTAAAAAAATATATCACCGATTTCATACTAAGGTTACCAGTATTTTTTAATGACTCGCGATGTTAACCAGGCAAGTGCTGATTTTCTTTGCGATTTCCTAGTTTTCTCCATAGTAAAAGTTGTTCTCATTTATTGAACCCTCGTGGAAGTTTAGTTCTATGTGCTGTCGACTGTACGGTGCGATTTAACCGACCTATTGTTCAAGCGACAATGACAGTATAAAAATTGCTGTGGTCAGTAGACAACGCTTTTAACTGCAGCCTAGGAACATGATATAGTAGCCGCTGTAATTTGTAGCGCAGTCTGCGTGTAGCCTTGAAATTAACTTAGACTCTCCGATACTCGTTATCCAAAATTATAACTTTTCATTCTTTTTACATATTTGTTTAATTAGCACTAGCTATTTGCTTAACTAATAAATGTTTTTGGTGAACCAACACAAAACTGACGATAACGGCTCAATTTCTAGCAACAAGTTTCCAATTAAGCGAGATTTTACACCAAACGACAACGCTTGAAGTGGCTTGAATGTTCGTCCCAACCTTATCGCGTAGGCATGCTACCGAACTAATTAATTTGTCCCATACGTTTGGGAAAAGTTTTTTTCGATTCTGGACTGTTTAGTACTCTTACCTCAATACGCTATTAGACCAATTTTTTAATATCTTTTACTTAGTTAATAATGGTTCTATTAGACGGTAAAAACCATTGATTTTTTTAAAGCTCAGAAAACTACAAAAGTTAAATTTATGCAACTATTTATGAACAGGTGAAAACACTGTCAGGCATGATATTCTAACACGTCTGCCATAACGTAACCATGGCGATTCAAATTTTCACAAATTTAATGACGTCACACGATAGTTTTCGGCGTTTCAAGTAGAAAATTAAAAACAAGATTTTGAAATTGAATTCCTGCAGCCATCTTCTATTTTTATGTATTCAAATCGATATGTTTAAGTTCGTTAGGCCAAGTACCTTAGAATTATGTTTTTTATCAATTTTGATGTGAGTCAATACGATAGTATTAGTCCCATGGATGTGTCTGGTAAACAGCGGTGGTAGCCTAGTGTGCAGAACATTGGACTCGGAAGCGAAAGACCCAGGTTCGATTCCCAGTGCTGGAATGTACCAATGACTTTGTTTTCTAAGTTATGTATATTCGTGAGGTCATAGTTTTATTCATGTAATTTTATGTGTGCAATAAAGTATAAAGTAGTAGCAATACCACTCGCTAACGGTGAAGGAAAACATCGTGAGGGCTATTCACGTACCTAAGCACTTGAAAAGGGCCGGCGTGGTGATTAAGCCCATACTCTCCCCCTGAGAGAAGGCCTGTGCCCTACTGTGGGACGTATATAGGCTGCTTATGTACGTGTCTGGTCCTTATGTGCAGCAAAATCTATTGGCATAATAATATGTAATAAAAATAAGTGAGAAATGGCTATTTTCTTGCTGACTCGCGATTTTTAAGGTTCCGTACCCAAAGGGTAGAAGCCCACGACATCTGTCTATCGGTCTGACCTCTGACCTCCTCAGTTCTGAGGAGGATGTGAGGATAAACTGCGTATATCTTAAAACTTATTAAGTGGCCAGTTGAATTTTCACAAAATAGAATATGTTAATATGGACTACCCAACAAAAAAATAAAAAAAGCAAAATAAGCGGCCACCGAGATCGCAAAAGAGCACCATTGAGATGGACCGAGCACGGGGCTAATTATACGCAACAAATCCTGAGCGATTCCAATCGTCTAACTGTCATATTCCAATCTAATTTGACAGTTAGACCATTGGAATTGTTCGGGATTTGTTGTGCGTAATATAGAAGCAGATAACTGAGCAAAAGGGATGGCAATAACAGTACAGTCATGGTAAAAATGCCGATGACATTTCATATCAAATACAAAAATCCTATAAAAAAAACGGAAAAGTGCGAGTCGGACTCGCCCACCGAGGGTTCCGTACAAATTTGTAGTCTCGCAGTTTTTTCGAGTTTTTCCCGAACTTCAAAGACTATTTTTTATGATTTAGTATAGTTTTCGGATTTTTCCCTGTACTTGTATTATACGACGACATTACTTGCCAAATTTCATAGTTCTAGGACAACGGAAATCATCATCATCATCAGCGTACGCTTGTCTACTGCTGGACATAGGCCTCACCTATAGCACGCCACTGAGCACGGTCCTAGGCTACTCTCATCCAGCTCTTGTCAACCGCCCTGCGAAGATCATCATCGTTCCACCGAGTCTGAGGATCTTGATCCCCTTGAGCGTGTCGAAATTCACGTTTTTTGTGGCATACACGGCCGAAACTTTTTTTTACGTTAACATAGAAGTTTGATTTTTTCACACCTTTAAGCGATTTTTTTCACACCTTTAAGGGTTCCTTTTTGACTACGGAACCCTAAAAAAATATATGGTTTTGAGACCTGAGTACATGGTTTTAATCTCATCTCGATCCTTCACGCGTTCCCGAGATAAAGGGTCTTGACAGACAGACAGACAGACGGACGGACGGACAACAAAGTGTTCCTAATAAGGGTTCCGTTTTTCTTTTGAGATACTGAACCCTAAAAAGAGGGTAAAATGCCAAAGAAAAACTGCAAACGTGTTTTACTCTATTTTTCTATTTTACATTAAGAATGTAAAATAGAAAAACAATACGATTAAAAGTTCTGGTAAGTTACGTTCCGCTGTCATCGACATTCTATCTAAATAGTAACTTCAACTTACCTTCAAAGATGTTCTGTATGATGAGGTAACTCTGTGTGACAACGATGAGCAGCGCCACATGAGTCCACGCGAACAGACTGAACTGGCGCATGTAGTATCGCTTCACCAGAGACAGCACGAACCAAACAAAGCCCACGCAGTACAGGCTGAACGAGATGAACCGATGGTAGGTGACCAGGAACTTGAGGTAGTCCTGGAGAGAGAGGCGAAGATTTTGACACAAAAACTTTTGCAATCGCTACACATTTTTAAAGGTTTGAGAAAGGCTCCCGTTGTGAGCTGAAACGTCGGAGGAACGAGTCCGACCAAAAAAACCGGACAAGTGGGAGTCGGACTCGCCTACCGAGGGTTCCGCACAAATTTGTTGGTACTTACAGTTCGGGAATCGAATCTCGCAGTTTTTTTCCGAGCTTTTCCCGAATTTCAAAGACTATTATTTTATGATTTAATTACAAATGTATAGTGTTCAGATTTTTCCCTGTACTTGTGGTATTAGACGATATTACTTGCCAAATTTCATAGATCTAGGTCAACGAAAAGTAACCTATAAATTTTGATTCCGTCGAATGTCGAAATATACGTTTTTGCGGCATAAACGGCAGTATCTTTTTTACGTTAACTTAAGTTTTATTTTTTGCACAGCTTCGAGGGGCTGTAGACTTGAGTATATGGTTTTAACTTCAACTCGATACCTCCACGCGTTCACGAGATATAAGGTCTTGACAGGCAGATCTTGACAGGCAGACGGATGGACGGACGCACAATAAAGTGATCCTATAAACGAGTGATCCGTTGTTTCCTTTTGAGGTACGGAACCCTCAAATCATAGTAACGTGTTTTTTTATCGTAGTTTCCAACAAAAGAATGTCAAAAAATATGTGTCAAAAAGTGGATTTTTTGTCTCTCTCTTCTCCATTATTACGTATAATCAAATTTATAGACGTTCGTAAGCATTGCGATCAATGAAATAAAATTTTTTCAAGCAAAATCTTTACTTTGTACATTGGAAAATAAAAAAGGAAGTTATAAAGTGTTGATTCGAAACCAAGTTGCGAAAAAAGAACAAAAGGTATTCTTTCGCAACTGGTTGCGAACAAAGACATTTTCTTCTTCTTTCGCAACTGGTTACGAAACTTGGTTGCGAAAATGGCCGAAAGGAAAAAGAAAACTCGAGAAATTAAAAAAGCAGCGGTTACAATAGAAAATAGCGAAATGCAAATTTTTCGGTCTTCGTTCGACTCCATCCAGAGCCGGATTTGGAGGTCTGGAGGCCCTAGGGCAATTCCCAAATAAAAAATACGAAACAAAAACTACAATGAATACGACGAATTTTTTTTTTATTATAAAAACAAACAGACGTTATAAGTACTCATAAAAGATTGGCGTTTAATTATAGTACATATTAGCCTTTTGTGGGGGCCCTTTCCTTGTGGAGGCCCCAGGGCAGTAGCTCCGCCTGCCCTCCCCTAAATCCGGCCCTGACTCCCGGCCAAGGAGTCGCATCACTTATTTAGAACAGCATTATGTCCGAGATTTCACTGATAAATAAACCGCTCATAGTATACATTCTACTGCAGAGAGTATTGTTCTTAGCACGGATTGGCGACTTTAAGCGCTGAGGTATGTAAACCCTTGACTGCCCTGACTTGAGTGCCTCATTATTCTACATAGTTAACTTCCAAAACGCTCGTAGCCCCGGCTGCCTGAGTGATCTTAAACGATCACGAAGGTTAAGCAACACAGGGCGCGTTCAGTGCATGGATGGGTCGCCGTCTATGCCTAACGCTAGTGGCATTTTTCCGAGCGGTTCCGTGCTTCGCAAGGCACGTTAAGCTGTTGGTGCCGGCTGCCGTCGATAGATGGCAGTCGTTAAGCCAAGTCAGAGGCCTTAGGGCGGCTTGACAACTTCTGACAGTAGACGAGCCACTAGTCTACAAGCCTCCACCAATCCGGACTTGGCCCCCGTGGTGGAGTATGGCCTATACCTTCCTCAGGGAAGAGACCCGTGCCCCTCGGTGGGGACATAATGGGTTGATGATGAACTTCCAAAACAGAGGTCGTGGGTTCAATACCCGCTAGAGGCGGCAGTGCATCGGCCTCGGTGTTTTTTTATGTTTGTGGTGTCCTTGCCTGGTTATCATAGGACAGGATATCCTTTTTTGAGACCGGGACAAGTGATTGTGTCGTGTGTAAGTTATTATTATTATTATTATTAACATAGACATTAGTTATAGCGAGAGATAGCGATCGCTACCGATTGCGATTTCTTTGTAGTAGGTACCTACATCTAATATACAAAAATCTCGTGTCACAGTGTTTGTTATCGAAATCCTCCGAAACGGATTCGCCGATTTTTATGATTTTTTTCTATTCGGCAGGTCTGAGAGTAGGTCGTAGGCTAATTAATATGGCAAAAACACGTTTGCCGAGTCAGCTAGTTTACTATCTCTTATATATAAAAATTAATTGCTGTTCGTTAGTCTCACTAAAACTCGAGAACGGCTGGGCCGATTTGGTTAATTGTTGTTTTTATATATTTGTGGAAGTCCAGGGAAGGTTTAAACGGTGAGAAGAAAAAAAACGGTTGACGTCGGTGATACGAAGTTCACGGGGTCATCTAGTAAATAAATAAACACGAATAAATATACACTGGAAAATTCATTACGTAAATCGGTCACTATTATCCTTTCTCTTGGGGGCCCCCTAATATAGAAATTACGATGCAAACAAAACCATTACGTTGACTAAAGTAATTCATTAGAGCTAATGGAAGTAGATGAACATAAGGGCTGAAATATGTTCGTGCGACGTAGATAGAATCTATTTCGAACCTATAGGTATATATAATAGAGATGAAATAGCGATGCATATGCATTTAATACTTCATATAAAATTACTTCAGATAATAAATCGTAAGTAGGAATCATTAAGATTGACACACACACACATAAACTCACGTAACACGTATCGTACGCCTGTATCCCTGAGGGGTAGGCAGAGACCAGGGACTGCGACATGGCACGATCCTGGCAGATCACTTCCTCAACATTCATTAGTTACATGCACGCACGCCGGTTTGGGATACTTTTTATCTTGCCCTTTTCTAATACATCCCCTATTTGGTCGAAGTATGTCTGCCTGGGTCGTCCCTTACCGGCCCTTCCACCCACAGTCACTCGACATATACCTATTTGTTTCGTCAATCTTTCTTCCTTTATTAAAATTCATACATTATTTATTTTATAAAAAGGGATTTTTTTCAAAGAAACTTATCCTCACATTGTTTTCTGGTGTGTCAAATAAAGTGTTCTAATCTAATCTAACCTCAAAGTTTTAGGCAGTATATTTATGAGTATACTATGTAGTACGTCAGCGAAATCCTGTAAATAATAGATAGAAATAAACAAAAAATGTGCAAATCTTCGTTCCCAGGACTTATGGCCAGTTTCTGAATTGAGAATTTCGCTAAGTAAATGGTTAAATGTAGTGCTGTCTCTTCGAATTTCTCAGAAAAGAGCGTGACAGAACGTTACTTAAGTATTTACTTAGTGAAGTTCTCAATTCAGAAACCGGCCCTTAGCTCCGATTTCTTTAAAGCTAACAGTCAGTTAATCTACTGTTAACAAATGTCAGTTGTTTTTTTTTTGTATGCACTTTTGACAACTGACAGCTGTTCAGAGTAAATTGACCGATTGTTAGTGTACAAGAAACCAGAGGTTAGACTGCCAAAGGTCGTTACATCCTATACGGGGCATTGAATACGTCTGTACTATAAAATCAAGTCAAGTACTTTTATAAAGTACGAGCAATTGGGATTCAGGGAAGAGCAGATTTAACAATGTAAATATTGACGGTAGGTAAGTACAAACAATAGTATTGGATTAATTAGTGCGACCTTAATTGGATGGATCGAAGCGGCAGAACCGAGTGATTTTGTTTGCATTAACCACGACAACAACTTCGTGGTTCATACAAAGTCTTGTAGTAATTAAAGTTTTGTAGACAGAATGATCTACGCATCCATCCACTGTTTAACAACAGTAAGTAGGTAAGAACGGTATGGACAAGAATAGAGATAAAGAATTAGGAAGAAATCAAAAAGAAAATGTAAGAGAAGGCCGGTAAGCAGTCTAGATTCTAATTAAGAAGAAGAAGAAGAAATACATTTATTATACCAACAAGATACATCACAGAAACAAAATAAGCACATAAGTAACATAATATGCACAACAACAGAAAGAAAACTAAATACACAACAGACAAAACGAATAAATAAAACAGGACCATAGAATGCATAGTTAGTTAGACAAACCTGATAAATCCGCACTTGGCCTCAGTTGGGCCATTGTACGTAGCAAGCTCTGAGGTATGTAAATACCTCAGACACCTACGGTTTCCTCATTATTTTCCTTCCCGTTAGCGAGTGGCATTGCTACTTCCAATTCACAAATGTACGTAACTTAGAAAGTAAAGTCACTGGTACATGCCGGAATCCGAGGCACCCGACCTCCCGAATGTAATCCGGCCGTTCCCTTGACGAAGGGCAATGTAAAAGTACTCGAACCTGCGAGCGTGTATGCAGGTACTCACTAATTGGATTAAGCGAAAGACGTTATGTCATTAAAACGATCCCGACGACCATTTCATTTCATCCACATACAGGGTGTAACCAGATCCTCATTTGCATCCGATCAATATGAAAAACTTTGACTACGAGAAGCTCTTTGAATCACAAGACGGTATCAACTGTTTCATACATTTTGTTTGATGCCACAAACTTTAGAATTGAACAGCTGATAATATTTACGCGATTTCGAAGTTTTCTCCGTTATAAAATTTGTTCCTATTCGTATTTTATGAGCAAGATTTCCTATTTTCGGATGCATGTAGAATTTGTTACACCTTTTGTAACGAGGCACAGGCCTTCTCTCATAGATCGGTCTGTCTATACCGACATAGATAAGCAGCCTATATACGTCCCACTGTAGGGCACAGGCCTTCTCTCAGAGAGAGAGAGAGAGAGTAAACGCTTAATCACCATACTCTCTCTGCGGTGCCCACCGCGGATTCGCGATTTCAAGCGCTGAGGTATGTGAATAGCTCAGACACTCAGGTTTCCTCACGATGTGTTCCTTCACAGTTAACGAGTGGTATTGCTATTATAACTCCACAAATGTACAGAACTTAGAAAACAAAGTCATAGGTACATGCCCGCACTGGGTAACGAACCTGGGTCTCTCGCTTCCGAGTCCAATGTTCCACCCACTAGGCTACCACCGCTTCGGTCTGTCTATGCTTCTATCGATCTATCTATACAGCCCATGGAATGGAAGACGCCCAATGTTGGGCATAAGCCTCTTCACCGTCAGGCCAACCTCGCCGGTCCCCTGCTAATCTTTTCCTTTGTTCTCCTGCCGAATTCTGAATGTAACCAACCCATCGGGTAGGGGGCCTACCCACCGAACGACGGCCAGCTCTCGGCCGCTAGTCTGTGACTGACTGCGTCCACGTGTCTATGCTTGCAGCTGATAAATGCTACAAAACATAAAAATCAGAGCTCATATCTTAATGCTCATTAAGTAAGGTACCTAATCAATTTAGTTATCATGACAACTACTATCAGTAGACAGATAGAAAAGGGTACCATAGTTACATAATAAGTTATTACTCTATTATCGGCCATATTATTAAGGTTTTAAGTAAGTGAAAGTGTTTCTAACAGGTATACTTTTCAGGCTTACGTGCTTTAACTCTTCATAAGAGTCTAAGTCACACTTGGCCCATGAATAACTTAGACAGGCTTCGTTAGAACAGGGGCTTCCAGAAAGTGGTCGCGGGAAAAGCACTAGTCCATTAATTTACAACACTGCTAAAATAGGTATAGTCGGATTTTTACGATCTTAGTGAGCTGGGTAAACAAAAGCCGGGTTTTGACGGTTTTACTGCGCTTGGACCGTGTGCGTACGTACAGTTTTAGCTAATTATGACGACGGTCAGTGCGCTCGTCACAATCAATTAAAACTGTACGCACATGGTCCGAGCGCACAAAGACCGTCAAAACCCGGCTTTAAAATGACTACTCGGATGATACTCGTGTCATGTACATGGATGAAAATGGTCACTCGCAAATAGGTCAGCACTTAAATGAACAATTTTTAAACTATTGACAAACACCAAAAATATTTTCATGGTGCATATTTTTAGCCGATAGCAAAGGAGGTTTACTATTTATATCAAACATAACTTTAAGATGTCCTGTAAAAGGGCCTCATCATTCCATTTGTCATTGCAAATGAAGATTAAATCGCTCAGTCCGCTTATTCGGCAGCGAAATGGACCTTAGTCATAAATGGGAAACTAAATTACCAAACGCTACAAGGCCGCAGCCAGATGGTGTAATAAGCAGATCAGCTTAAAAAACGCGAGCAGGCTGGTTACTGAGTTTTTCCACAATAACATAGGGTAATAAATTATGATAGTATACAAGCCAGTGTACCCAACGCAGTAGTGTTAACTGTAGATTTAAATTTTTTGGAAATGTTTCTTATAAATGTACAGTTTTAGAGTTCCCCAGTCAACAAAGAACGCTTATACTTTTCACCATGTCCGTCCGTCTGACGGTCCGTCCACGGCTTAGCTCAATGACAGTACTAATAGTCTTTGCAAAGCTGAAATTTGGCATAGATATATATTGTATATCGATCGCGCCTACAAAACCGTAGAATAAAGTTAAAAAAAAATTTCCTCCCCTACACCAATTTTTTTGTCATTTACCCCATAGTGAGAATGGTTTTTCTACACGCACAATAATTTAGGACGTCGTTCATCGTTCAATTGGGCGTCCAAAAATATTGTGCGTGTAGGAAAACAGTTTTTCGATTTAAGGACCCGTTTTCGAAATATTAAGCTCAAATTCAAAGCGCAAATTTTTGTTTGCGCCTTCTCTCTCCTGGCTAAAAGGTTGATTGTAGAAACGTGAACAAATTCAGGAAAACTACATATAAGGGTTCCTTTTTGACTACGGAACCCCAAAAAAACGGACGGACGGACGGACGGACGGACGGACGGACAGACAGACAGACAGACAGACAGACAGACAGACAGACAGATAGACAGACAGACAGACAGACAGATCCTTTTAAGGTTCCGGTTTTTCTTTTGAGGTTGGAACCCTTAAAATAATAAAGGTAATTTTTTGTTGCACCTTATAAATTTATATTTTATTTATTTTATTATTAAAATAGGGTACAGGGTATCCTAGTGTGGGGACAGAAGCAATGTATGTGCCTGTATGTAAATATTTATGTTTATGTTTTTATATAAAAACAAATTCCGTACAAACTTGTAGGTACATACTTACATATAATAAATAGTACAGGAATCAAGTCTCGCAGTTTTTTTACGAGCTTTTGCCGAACTTCAAAGGCTATTATTTTTTTATGATTCAATAACAAACGTAAAGTTTTTAGATTTTTCTCTGTATTTGTAGTATACGAGAATATTACTTGCCAAATTTCACAGTTCTAGGTCAACGGAAAGTATCCTATAAATTAAAATTGAAATTGAAAAACATTTATTCAAATACCACAACACACATTGAATCTTAAAAATTAATGGACAGACTGAAAATACACGTAAACATTAAAAAAATATATATTTTTTCATTCCCGTGAGTGTCAAAATATACGTTTTTTGCAGCATAAACGGCCGTATCTTTTTTGTACGTTAACATAGAAGTTTGCATTTTTCACAGCTTCAAGGGACTGTAGACCTGAGTATATGGTTCTAATTTAAACTTGATACCTCCAGACCTTCCCAAGAAAAAGGGTCTTGACTGTCAGATGGACGGACGGACAACAAAGTGATCCTATAAGCGTTCCGTTTTTTCCTTTTGAGGTACGGAAACCTAAAAAGAAAGGTAACGTTTATAACAATTTACGGTTGGCCACTGATTTACAGGGTGCTAAAAAAACTAACGCTCGACAAAAGTTACGGACATCAAAACGAACTATTTTACCCAGATTTAGATCGAAATTATAAAAATATTAGCAGGAAATGGACACGTAATTTTCAGCGTTATAATGGCACGTAGCGTAAGTACTCGTATAAACCAACTAAGTATAAGACACTCCTGTATTCTAAAAGAAAACTTAAGATTTATGATTGAAGTGTAGTATACGATATGTATTTTTAAATATGCAAAAATACCGCGACTATAATCGTGAATATCTCTTAAGTAGCCAATAACTACTCAGGGATGATTCCTTATGAAAAAAAAAAGTAAGGATGCAGAGAATACGTGGGTTTCTGGAAGGGCGCTAGTACACTGATAAAATAACTTCACTTTGTGCCTTTGTATAAAACGACAATTATTGTTACCTTAATTTTATTTTAGTCATTCATAATACAATAAAGATTCATCATTTGTATGAATATGCAATGCAACCAATTACTGTAGTAGGTAAGTACCTTCATTTAACGGACATTGTAACAGTAATAAACAGTAATGCCAAAGGCAGTGTTGTAAGCCACAGCCCACAGCGCGGTTGTTGCGCCAAGTAAGTCGGGGTATTGGTTGATTGGTTTGCTAGAATCCTTATTTGTTTGATGCTTGCATTAAGGCATGCAACAAGAAATTCCGCTGCCTATGACTCTCACATTACTGTTGAGTATGTTACCGACTACCTCAACAAACCCTGTAATTGGTAATTTCGCTAAGGAAACACCAAATTAGAATTATTCTGTACCTCTCAATTTCTCAAAAGGGAAAGAGCGAGACAGATGCTTAAGTAATTACTTAGCAAAATTGTCAATTCAGAAACAATTTAAGTAGGTATGTGGTTGTTAACAACCTCAAATCAGACCTTGGAGTATAATTATGTACTGAAAATTTTATGAAGCTTACTGTAAGGGAAAAACTGTAATGATATTATTTTTTTACTGAATCATGTGTTACTGAATCATTTACTAATACGTCACACTTCTTTTGCTTAAATTTGCAAAAATGTATTTAATATTGTTTCCCAAACATTTCTTCCTAGGGAACTTTATTGAAAATTCTAAGCTTTCCATTACAAAAAAAAATCATCAAGATCTCGTATATTTTTATACATATGGGTACTAACAAGCATAATGCTTCTTACATCCTATGTCAAAATAATGCTCAATGTTATACATCCACAGGGCCGTCTTTAACCTATTGGAGGACCTGGGCACTTTAAGATAATGGGGCCCCTACAACCTTGACAGAACACTATTTCATTAGATTAGACCAAGAAAGTAGATAAGCAGTATACATATTTTTTGTATAATTTTTGTATATACTTTCTCAAGAAATATCAGTTATCGTTAGGTGATCTGGCGGGATCAAGGGGGCCCCTATCAATTGCGGGACCCTGGGCACGTGCCCAGAGTGCTCAGTGGGAAAGAGGGGCCTGTACATCCATTGAATATTTGTTACACTTTTCATGTTGCTTATCACCCAAACATGTAAATTAATTTTGCTGGAATGTTGTTATGAATGAAGTAGTTTGCTTTGGTGTCTGGAACGTGTACATACCTTTTGGGTCAGGTGTTAGTTTCTTTAATAAACTCTATCCATTAACACAGTATATTTATTGGTGTTGTTTTAATGAGGATTTTTAAACCTGTCTTTCTTTGCACTATATCATACATCTTTATAGGCAGATAACACATGACTTTATGAGGAAACCTGAGAAGATGCCAGAGAGAAGTATTGAGGATTACTAGTGCTAGAGCTGGAGTATTTAGCTGGGGTGGCACAATGAGATATATAAGGCTGCTCATGCTTGTGTTAGAAAAAACTCACCGTTCTATTGATGACAACACCAAAGTAGTCAATGAGATTTTCCCCGTAGAAAAAGTAGTTGGATGTCAGCAAGAAGTACCATGAAAGGGACCGGAACCACGGGAGACCATGGACTCGGTAGACAGCGTAACCGATGTTTATGATCTCTTCAAAGCACTTCACTTGAACACAGAGTACCTGATGGTAATACCATACTATTTGAATGCATGTTATGTATGTATGAAGAAGTAATTCACTATAAAATCTTGGGTTTGTAGACATTTTAACCAAATCTTCTTTACAAACATCTAGTTTTATTCATTAAAATAAACCTACAAGTTCATGTTCAGTAAATTTTTAGGAACATTGTTTCCAATTGATTTTGGGCAGATACATTCTCCTTGTTTTGACCAGTTTACTACCTCAAGTTTTCATAAATAAAGACCAAATAAAATTTTATCATACCGTGATCATCAAAGCCAGGGGTCCACCATAAATTAGTAAACAGAAAGCTCCAATCATCAGCCAAGTAAATATACCTCGGATCACCCAATTCCTCCATCTAAAAAAAAAATTACAGCACAATGTTTCAAAGTTTTCGACTTTACTCATTTGTTTACGATACCTATATAGTAAAGAAATTAGACACCTACCTGGAAGATAATCCAGAAAGCGCAGAGTCCAGAATCTCTGGTGTTTTGTCAGTGCCTTGAGGCAGATTCTTGGCCATTTCGTCGACATACTTCTCTTCAATGTTCTTCTCCTCCTCCGAATCAACCTATAGAAGGAACATTAATTTAGACACAAAGGAAAAAAGCTTACAAACAAATAAAAAAATGTGGAACGGAAAATACATGATCTGATTCTCCGGCAGTTTCCACTTTGTCTTTGTCATTGCCGTCTCCCTCACCGCGCCGCTGCCGCAGCTCGCTCATTTTGGTCGGACAATAAAGAGCACTAATACCACTTCAGTGAGAATTTGTTTTACACGATTTCATTGAATTTTATAAAGAATATTTTCTGGCAAACAACGACAACCGAACAATGTTTTTCGTCAACACCTCCCTTGTCAACGAAAATCAATCAATAAACCTTTTTTTCCTCCTGTGTTGCCAACCTATTTGAGTTGTTCCATCGATTCAGATTTAGATTATAGGGATGTCACATTCATAAGATAGAATCTGACAGACACACTCAAGGCCGGTTTCTGAATTGAGAATTTCCCCAAGTTAATACTTAAGTACCTAACGTTCCGTCAGGCACTTTTCTGAGAAATTTGAAGGGATAGCAATACAGTTAACTATATTCACTTAGCGAAATTCTCAATTCAGAAACTGGCCATGCAGTGGTTATAGTTACCATGCCTAGAGTGTATATGAAAAGCCAAGGGCGCGGAGATAGAGCAGCCCCGCCTGCTGTAACATAGCACAGGCACTCGTGCGACCCGTAGAGGCTGAGGCTGGTCACCGCAAGCCGAAATTACCCAATTTACTAAGATTAATCCAATATACGTCGAATCTGTACCATAAAGTACTTTGTTACTGCATAGGAAATATGGAAAAAACTGTACTTTATTTTGTTAGGTTGACGGTGATCAAAAACGGTGGCAAAAAATCTTTGTAACATAATCTTTTTATTTTGTTTCAGGTCACACTGTGAATAAGTCCTAATTTATGTGATAATGTAACATCCATCATAGTGTATCTTTACTAAATTTAAGCTAAAATAAGATTTCTAGTAAAAAACTGATTGAAATTTTGTCAACATAGTTTCAGCATCCTCCCTTCCCAGGGTGGCTTCCACTCTCCCCCCTAACCCCTCATACCACCCTCCCAACCCTTAAATAAACGCATGATATTTAAAATTCTAGTCTATGAGAGTACTATAGAGTAGTGGGTTGTGATGGTTAACGACGCCGGCACATGTCAATGTGACAGTATTTTTTTTGCATCGAATTAAAAAACAAACTTTAAATAAAGTATAAAGCAGAATTGAATTGATACTTCATAGGAAATATGGGAGTTTGGGAGCTAGTAACCACTCTTTTAACCCTTTTCTGAATAAAGGTTTCTTCATTTTAATTTTTCATTTTGTATCATGATATACATATAAGGACCGGACGACGCAGCGTGGGCAGTCCCCCCACTAGATGGTCTGACGACCTGGTTACCCTAGCGGGGAGTCACTGGATGCGAGCGGCACAAGACCGGGAAACTTGGAAAATCATGAGGGAGGTTTGTCCTGCAGTGGGCCTCCAACAGCTGATGATGATAATATACATAAATTAACTCACTGTGCCAACTAATGCCCATCCCTAGCTCAGATTTCATTGCGAATTTAGTGCTGGCAGCCCATATCGTAGAAACGTCAGTGGAGTGTCGACTAGTGTTTAACCGATTACAATTTTAAACATCTGTATTTTCCAATTACCTACTTTTACGAAAAAAACTTATTTTTTTAGGTACATACATTTAGGTTTTTTTTTGGTTTTATCAAAAGTTATGATATTTGTGAAAAGTTGTGAAAATGAATTGAAAAAATAAAGTGGTTTTTTATCACTTCCGTAAGTAAATCTTAAAATCGTCATTTGGGAGCAATAAAATTCAAAGATATTATCCAATATGTGTGCAATTTCTTTTTTAGGGTTCCGTACCCAAAGGTTGCCAAACAGGACTCTATTACTAAGACTTCACTGTCCGTCTATCTTTCTGTCTCTCTGTCCGTCTGTCTGTCTGTCTGTTACCAGGCTGTATCTCATGAACCGTGATAGCTAGGTAGTTGAAATTTTTATAGATGATTTATTTCTGTTACCAATATTACAACAAATACTAAAAACAAAATAAAATAAATATTTAAGGGGGGCTGCCATACAACAAAAGTTGTTTAAAGACAGCGCTCGCCGCTTGTAACCTTCACAGCGCCGATGTCATGTCGTTAAATTTCAATGTTAAACGCTTCTTGTAGGTTTCTATAGATGGCGCTGTTCTCAAATTCGATCTTTGTCTAATGTTGTATAGATAATAGAACGGAACCCTTTGTGCGCGAGGCCAACTGGCACTTGGCCGGTTTTTTTTTTAGTGTTCTCTATCTATCCAACAGCCTAATTATAATCTCAATTTCCAAAGCATCGATAAACTTTATTGCCTTTTTTAAAGCATTCTTACGAAAATAAGTTTAATATCATAAAATCTGTGTGAATTTTCTCTTGGCCACCAGCCGCAAAACTATAAATTACGCTACTAAAAGTAATCGATTAGTTTCTGAAGTAACTGGTTATTATCGGATTCTTGAGAAACCGGTTTTCTTACAACCGATCCCATCACTAGTGTCAACTAGTCAATGTCAACTAGTCAAGTCAAACAAATAACATCAAACCAAACCATAGAGATAACCGAAAAAAAGCGCGGGAACCTTGGATGAGTAAAGGCGGCGAAATTTGAACAATTTTCAATAAATTGATAACTTTTATATTTCTCTGTAAATACAAAGTGAATTGTACATATAGTTGGTAGACAAGTTTGTACATATTGTAATTAGAAGATGGGGGTGGGAAAGAAGCGGAAAAAAACTGATCCCCCTGACGAGCGATCATCACCAGCTATGGACACTTCGGACTCGGATGATGACTCCTCCAGGAAGTACAATGTTTTTAAGGTTCCAGGGTACTCTAGGAAGTATCCTGAAAACAGTAAAAAATCGGAATACATAGTGTTCGTGTCACACGAAAATAAAAAACCGTTTTCCGACAAAGACAGGCTAGCTCTCTCCCATGCCATACGCAAATTCTGCGTCACTGGCATTCTACATCTGAAGTCAGTAAATAAATTCAAGATTGGCATTACGTTTGATTTGTCAAACAACGCAAATGTGTTTCTGCAGACAAAAAAATTACTCGACGAACTAGACCTGAAGGCCACTATACCGGCTAGCGACACTGAAGCGACTGGGGTTCTTACCTCAGTCCCTACTGACCTTTCCAATAAACAAATCTTCTCGTTGATTGGCAGCTCTCGAAATGTAATTCAAGTGAGACGTTTCATGCGTCGGGTGCGGAGTGACGACGGCGACGTGTCACATCTTCCCACTCAGACAGTCGCGGTAACTTTTGCATCCACTGAATTGCCTCAGTATGTCTATCTCGATTCTTGGAGACATGAGGTAAGCGCTTATATACCACCAGTAAAGCAATGTCTTCAGTGCATGAAGTTTGGCCACATCGCCAAATACTGCCGAAATTCGGTTGTGTGCTCGATCTGCACAGAAAATCACCATTTTAAAACATGTAAAGAGGATCCTAAAAACGCGAAATGCTGCAACTGCGGAGGCAATCACATAGCTATCTCTAACACATGTCCACAAAAAAAATTGAAAATAGAGGAAAACAAAATTAAGTCAAGGGCCGTCACATACTCAGATTTATTCAGTGAAAACTCCTTCCCCCAATTAACAAAATCGAACATCGAAACACAAATTCAAAATTTAACGAAATCAGATTTTTTTATGAACATACTCATTCAAGCAATTACAAAAATAGTTACAAATCAGAAAAACACCCCAATCAACTCTACATCAATAAAAGAAATCTTAGCACAAACTGTAAGAAATACCACTTCTTCTAACAATGGATCAACTTAATATTATGCAGTGGAACTCCCAGAGTATTATTAGCAATAAATTTCTATTAACACAATTTCTTTATGAAAACGATATACATGTAGCAATAATATCAGAGACTTGGCTAACTCCTATTAAAGCTTTTAACATAAAAGGATATCGAATAGAAAGAAACGATATTGGTAATAAACATAATGGTGTAGCAATTTTAATACATAATAGTTTAAATTATAAAAAAATTAATACATATTCGGACAACTCCTTACAAAACATTTGTGTAAGGATATCTGTAAATAATAAAGAAATGAGTATTGCAAGTTTTTACTGTCCTACAAACTGTGTCCCATCTTTTGATAAACTTAAATTTCAGTCAATAATAGAGTCGATACCCGAACCCATGTTATTTGCAGGTGATTTTAATGCACACCATACTTTGTGGGGGTGCCATTCTATTAATCCTAGAGGTAGAGATATTTTGGAAATTATTGATGAAAAAAATTTGGTTGTTTTGAATTCCGGCGAGGTTACTACTGTGGGCTCCTTGACATGGCGTCCCAATGCTTTGGATTTATCACTGGCTTCCCCATCACTGCCTCTGTCTTGCGATTGGTCTGTACATAATGATCCTCTTGGCAGCTACCATCTTCCTGTAATTATTAAGGTTTTTGTAAATAATACAATTAATGATGATGGTCTTGTAAACAGCAATAGTGCTAATCCTTTGCCCATCTATCCTAACTTTAAAATGATCAATTGGACATTATATGAACAATATGTAGACACACAACTGTCTGATTTTCAGGTTGAAAATTACACTCCGTTGACAGCATATAACAGTTTTTGTAACATATTGCATAATGTAGTTAATGACTCTCTTACAAATCGTAATTCTGTTTCTTCTTCTTTTGGTGCTATCAACTCTCGTCGTAGACTGATACGCAAGAAGCTCTCTCTTCCTTGGTGGAATAAAAAATGTTCAGAAGCTGTAGAAAATTCCAAACTTGCCTATATTAACTTTAAAAATAATCCTTCATGTCAATCTTACATTGAATTTAAAAAATTACAAGCACATAAAAAACTTTTGTTAAAAATGGAAAGATCTAATAGCTGGATTGAACTGTGTAGCTCCTTCAATCGATGTACACCTCTGTCAAAAATCTGGAATTGTATGCGTAAATTCAACAAAACTTACTCTTTTAATAATGGCAATGATAGTTGGATACAAGACTTTTTGCAAAAGTATACACCAGACCATGTAAATAATAAACCAAAATTTTCCCCGGACAGTGAAACAAATCCTGTAAATAATTTTATGATAAAATCTTTCTCAATTGAAGAATTAATATCAGCTATTCTCTCGAGAAAAGATGGCGCATTTGGTCTGGATGGTGTTCCTTATATAATGTTAAAAAGGCTTAGTAAAAATAGCTTACAGATTTTGCTTGAAATATTAAATAACCTATGGTTGAGCAACGAGATTCCCCACTCATGGAAGTCCGATTGTTTAGTGCCCATATTAAAGCCAGATAAGCCTCGATCAAATCCAGATTCCTACTGTCCTATTGCTTTGACATCTTGCATAGGCAAAGTTTTTGAACAACTGATAAAACAAAGGTTGGAATTTTATGTAGAACAAAATAGTATTTTACCTTCTAATCAATTTGGCTTTCGAAGAGGAACATCAGCTCGTGAAAGTATCTGTCAGCTGCAGCTTGACATACAAAATAGTTTAAATAAAAAAGATTATTTGATGTCGGTGTTTTTTGATGTGTCTGGAGCATTTAATAGTGTCAATGTCGACATTCTTTGTGTTGAGTTACTTTCCGTCGGGATCCCAAATAAAATTGTTAGTTGGATTCATAATTTTCTTACTGAGAGGGAAGTCTATGTAAAATATAATGGTAATCTTTATGGTCCACGATTCGCTTCTGTTGGTGTTTGTCAAGGCGGAATACTTTCTCCATTAATTTTCCTCTTATATATCCGCCGTTTAAATCTCATTTTGGGTTCTGAAGTCAAAAATCTTCAATTTGCTGACGACTTGGTTGTTTATGCATCTGGAAAAAAATTAAAAAACATCAGTGAAATTCTTAACAAATCTTTAAAAGGGTTGTCTACATACTTCACCTATCTGAATCTTGATATAAATGCATTAAAATCTAAAGTGGTTGTCTTTGGTAAAGCTAGTAATAATATTCCTTCTGTATTCTACAACAAAGTCCCCATTCCTGTTTCTCAAGAGGCTAAGTTTTTAGGTATTATCTTTACTCACAATATGTCTTGGAAAAAATATGTTGAATTGCTAACTTTAAGAGCCAATAAGGCCCATAATATTTTGAAATCTTTGTGCAGGATTTCGTGGGGAGCAGATCCGAAAATATTGTTACTTCTGTACAAATCATTGGTTCGTAGTCATTTTGAATATGGTTTTCTTTGTTTTGGTGGTGACAGTAGATTGGTGAATGCCTTGGATAAAATTCAAAATAAAAACTTGAGACTCATCACAGGAGCATTTAAAAGTACTCCTATAAATGTAATGCAGGTTGAGTGCAAACTCCCTCCATTAGCTATTAGATTTACTTATCTGAAAGAAAGATTTTTATTAAAATTATATAGTAAGAGAAATAATTACCTATTGCTGAGCTTGATGAATTCTCCTCCAAATTCTCTTTATATCCTTCAGGGCTTTGAGCAGTACATTAATTTTCTGGAAACTTTACAGATTTATAAATCCCCCCTCCTTCCCTGTTATCAGGGAAATTTTCTTAGTAAATTTCCTGCAATAAATATAATAATTGATCACAATCTATGCACCAAACAAGATGTGTACAACAAACTTTCAGAGTTCACTGATGATTGTAGATTCCTCTATACTGATGGGTCCAAAACTGATCATGCTGTCTCGTTTGCTTTCTTTGATGGCTTTTTTAATTTAGGCACTGGTCATAAAATAAATTCAAACATTAGTATATTTACAGCAGAAGCTGTGGCTATACTAGCAGCCCTAAAAAATATCAATAATAAAAGTGATGGATGTTATAAATATGTAATTGTTAGTGATAGTATGAGTGTTCTGGAAAATCTCAAAAATAATAGATTCAAAGCTAATACAAATTATTTAATTTCTTTAATCAAGCAGGAGTGGTTAGATTTGTTTCTTATTCATAACATAGATGTTTCATTTGTGTGGGTTCCTTCACATGTTGGTGTAGCAGGAAATGAAAGGGCTGATTTTTTGGCTAGAGCAATTACAAATAATGCAGATACTATTCCAGACTCCAGCTATAATCTTAATGTTTCTGTTCCCTGGACAGATTTAATCTCTCTTCTAAAGAAAAGATCTATAGATATCTGGAAAAGACACTGGAACTACACAGTTCAAGCTGAAAATAAAGGCTTATGGTATGCTACATTCAATGTTCCCATTGGTAGCATGCCCTGGTTTTGTAAAAACAATACTTACATTCATAGGAAATATTACACTACTATTTCAAGGCTTCGTTTTGGTCATTGTAATCTAAACTATCATCTGTTCCGGTTAAAAATGGTTCAGAGTCCGTTCTGTGACCATTGCAGCTCCCAAACTGAGCAATCCTTACATCATCTATTCTTCGAATGCCCATCCTTTGGCATCCAGCGCCTTGTGCTAATGGATGAGCTGATTGAAATCTATAGCAGTCCAGAGTCAGTACCGCGCTCCATTCAGGCTCTTCTTGTAAATACTTCCACATTTTTGTCTTTGTTCAGATTCATAATTAACACTGTAGGACAGATTTAGTTTTTCTTGTATATTGATTTTGTTTAATACTTGAATACGACTTTTAGCCGTGTAAAATATTTTCTAAATGGACTTGTACATAATATTTAGAATTTGTAAGGTTACCTATGTAATATTTTTGGTTTGTTTGTTTTGACGTTTCGATTTCGACCAAAAAAGAAAAGAGTATGTGTTGCCTTAATTGACTTAAAATCACGGATTGACTAATTCGACGGACACGTCGTAAAATTACACGGATTTTACTAAAATTGGATTGGACATTTTATATAATTAAAACTGAAGACGAAAATATATTACTGAAGACTTTAACCTCCCAAAAATTCATAATGAAGAACAGAAACCAAAGACGTGGCAGCATGAAAAATATATTACTGAAGACTTTAACCTCCCAAAAATTCATAATGAAGAACAGAAACCAAAGACATGGCAGCATGAAATAGTACATTACGATACTAGTGCGAAAAGTAGGAAATTCGCAACGAGTGGCGATAAATTAAAACACGACCGAAGGGAGTGTTTTATATCGACACGAGTTACGAATTACCTATTCGCACGTGTATCGTACAACGTTTTATAGTACATATGGCCCTTTGAAGTTTCGACATAGGCACGTAAAGTGCTCATTATCGCACTAGTGCGGTAATGTAGCACCATATGTACTATAAAATATATTATACTGAAGACTAACCTCCCAAAAACTCATAATGAAGAACAAAAACCAAAGACGTGGCAGCATGGTCTAAGACCTTAGCCGGTTCCTTGCGGGACGAACTAAAAAAAAAAAAAAAAAACCAAACCATAGAGGTAATGTCAAACCGATAAACAAACAAACAATGAGAAAACAGAACAATGTCGAGTGACGAAAGTGTTTTCGACGAATATATTGAAAATGTAAGTAAATTCATAAATGAAATGGGTTGGTGGGTAAATATGTCTTATTTTTCTAACAAGGTAGTAGTTAACACTTTGAAATATTTTGTTTTACAGGTGAAAAACTCAGTGCGAAAATCTTTCGCCCGAATTTCAGCAGACCTTGAAGCGAGGGAGTTGGAAACTTTACGACAACTCAATGCTATTCGTAAACAATGCCAAGTGAATGAAGAACTGAAACGGAACTGTGTTCATAATCTCAAAATTTCTTATGAAAACGAGTCCAAATTGTTAGATAGCATAAACCGTTACGGAGTTATTAATTTCGAGACACTTAACTTCGATGTGGGTATGTTGACTGAAGGCAGAAATAACTTTAGCAATAATTGTGAGGATCATGTATACTTGTTCAACTGCGTCAGAAACACAGCTGATAATATCAAGTCCGCAGATGGGGTAGTAAGAACTAGAAGAAGTGAGAGTCCCCACAATGTGAATCTTAATAGTGAACCTACCTCTAATAACACAAGAAAATGTTCAGACGCAACATTTACAGATAGACCCTGCCCTGATAATATTACAAACTATGCAAATACTCATAGAAGACACTCAGACGGACAAACTATTGGAGATGAACATAATATTAATAAACAAACAATGGATTTCATTATTAAGAAGGAACCAACAGATGATTGGTTAGAAAGTATTAAAACGGAAACAGATGTCGAGCCTGTGGGAAAAGACATGATGGAACATATCAATATTTCAGGATCATAGCTGCGCCTAAGTTAGTATTGATCCAATTACTTATTCGTTTTGTATTTATTCAGATATTATAATATTTTATACAATGAAGTCAAGTTCACTTAAAAAATAAAAAAATACAGGCTTTCTACATGGAAATAAAAGACAGATGTTAAAGCATCAACTTTAATTGTTAATACATTTTTACAAATGGCGTTACTGAACACTTAATTATTAATATGCATTGACTTTCGATTACAATCCCTAAACAAATAAATATTACCCTTTATTGTTGCACCGGCACACTTGTACGGTCACACAAATTTCTTAAATGATTACTGAAACCAATCCCATTACCAATTCACTTTTGCATGCACAATGTTTCTTACTATTATTCTGTTTTATGGCACTTGGAAATGACATACATTACGTTGTACAAACACATCCCTGAGAATGTTTCAAAACTGGATGGGCTCTGATTTTACAATTTGTTAGGTATTCTAGTTTGTACTCATCTTACGTGTTAAAGGAGGAAGAGATGGCACAATGTGCTGTTTGTTTTCATATACAAGACATCAGAAATGTTATTACATGACAAGCAGTGTGTAGGTAAGCTACTGTAGTTGTGACAAGTTAACAATTAATTGACAACTTCTACAGAATAAATTTTAGGCCACATTGCTAATAGCTTGTAATTTTATTGTCAATATAATGTCAAATAAGTTGAGCTACAAACTTAGAAAAGTGATTATGTGTGTCTTTATGCAATACATACGTTTTGGATAATACTTGTCTAATTATATTTGATGATAATAAGTTAGTAATGGTAATAATGACGAATTGAACGCAAAGTACTATTGCTAAAATACTCGAAAAGTTGAAGTACAAATTATTGAATGAGTACAATGTTTCAAACTAATGTTACGTTTACCTACGACAGGTTTTTAGACTACCTTATAAAAGATGTTAATGGCTACTCTAATATTGTACATTTTAACAAAATTAACAAGTCCTTATTATACAAGGCCAAAGTCGGTGCAAACGGCTGCCACATCTCTGTTGTTTTGCTTCTCACTGTTGTTGGCTGCCATGTTCAGCTCAACTAGAGTATCCACGCTGTTGATACTGACACCTTTCAATATCTTCTGTGCAGCTAAACTAGTAAAATTAAAGCTCAAATCACTTAAGCTCGGAAAATTGTAAAAATCCTGGTTCTCCTTCTTGCTTTCTTGGCTTAGGCTGTACCTTTTCTGTTTATTTTCAATGCAGTTAATTTTCTCCGTCGATGTATTTATGTCTTTGTATTGATCTTGATTTTTCAAAGCCAAGTTTGGCTCTGACCCCAAAACTATGGGTTTTTGTTCAATTCCTTTTGTCAGTAGGTTTGCTATAGAGTCTGAGCTCATTCTGTTGTTGACCATTGGTATTCCGTTAATCATTTGTAAGGCGGCTGCTTTCTTCAGCAAATCGACGCTTTTTAACTCGCTATTTGAGTTTAAGTTGCTTTGAAGGCCACTGTTGGCAGATGAAAGCGAATTCTTCTGGTATTTCAAGCTACCTAAAGATCCGATGATATCATAACTTTTAGTAGGCGTGGACGGATTGCTATTCGTGGTACTGTCTAAGCTATGGATGTTATTGTGTATGGCAGGAGAGCTGGGATTAGAAGTTACCTCATTGGTATTGTTCAAATGATTTTTGTAAAAATTCTTATTGTTTGTCGCACCAATTTGTAAAGAAAGTTTGCGGTTATTGTTCATGTTTGCATCGTTCATGGAATTCTTGTTGAATTTGTTTTCTTGTTCTCTTATGGGTTCTGTTTCTTGGTAAGTGTGTTGTTTGTTCTTGTCCACGCAGGTATCAAAGGATGTTTCCGTTGGGTTTTTCGTTGCTTGGCTTGTCACCCCGTTTTGGGACACAGACACTACCTGCCTATCGTCGTTGATGATATAAATGTTGCTGCCGTTGTTAGTTTCAGTGACTTTGCCATTTTCAAAAGTAATGACGGATCTTACAGGCGAATTCTGTACATAGACCTTGGTGTTTGTACCACCACCGTTCTGGGATATAGTATTTGTGGTAACTTTAAGAGTTATGGAGTTGTTGGAATTGGAACTTTGCATCATGGTGGTCGAAGGGTTTTCTGCCTTCGGCCCCAATGTTCTGCTATGCAAGGGCGTTGCCGATTTCTTGGGTGTACTTGGGCAGTTTTTTGGCGAGATTTTCGGTGGCGAATTATTTTTTATATTCTTCACTGTTTCTCCTCCCACAATCGGTGGCTTACTTCTGTGTTTGTGGAGGCTTTTAGGTGAGCTCTGCAGACTCTGAACTTTGACGAGTGATTGAGCTCTGCTCATTCCGGGGGCACCGTTGCTATGACTAGGTGAGGGCTTCAAAGTGCGGTCTGATATGTGGGACTCAAGGCTGGAGTGGCCACTGCTCCCGCTGGTGTGATAGTTTCTTTTTAAAGGGGAATTTGGATTGTCCAGAGAAGAAGGACCGCTTTTACAGTCTTTTCTTGGCGTACGATGTGTGCTTGAGCTCTCCAAGCTCGAAGGGCCGCTTGTAGACATGATTTGGTCTGAGTGAGAGTAGTCTACTCTCCTAAGGCTCCCACTAGGGCTATCTCTGAGTTTGGGATCGCTGTTTCGTTGCGATCCGAAGTGATCCAATATTGTTTTGTGTGTCGAGCTCCGGCTGAGGGTGGATCTTGGTAAGCTTCCAGAGCTGGGGCTGGAGTGGCGCACTGGTGAGTGATCGTAGTGCATGGAGCTGGCCAGGCCTGACTCCGTCGAGAGGTGGCGCTTGTGCCTGCGCGGGAGCGTCGACGACCGATTACTGATCTCCGAACCGTCGTAGTAAGAAGACACGTATGATGTTTGACTCTGCAATGACTCCTGCGGGCAAAACGTAATATTGTCGTTAAAAATTACATACATTTTTGTCAATAAGAGAGCTAAATGGAGATCGGTGATACAGCATACATAAATCAGCCTATATTTATCCACTGCTGGATATAGGCCTCCCATATGGCAAGCTATTTCTTTCTGTGTTCGGCCATCCGCCATCAGCTGTCAGCAAATCGTCTCAGATCGTCGCGCCAGAGAACTGGCGGGCTTTTTACGCCCCGTTTGTCAGTTCGTTGTTTTCGCTTGTAGTGGCTATCGATTTTAGGCTCGTACTTCGTTTTGTTCGATATCCTAGTTACAGGAACTAATTTTGGACTCGTTGCATTTTTGCCCATGCTTAAGCAAACCTTCATCTGTTGGCAAATAGTTTTTTCAAGATACCTTGGAGTTGGTCTGCGTGGCCACACAGTGCAGGTGCACCGCCTTGGAGTTGAACCACTCAGTCGGAGGGAACTGTGCAGAAAACGTGCTCATAGTGCGCGCTTGCTTGCTGCGGCCGCTTCGTCTGAATAAGCGGGAGAGCAGGGATACTTTCTCTGTAACGCGAGAAAAAAATGCGTTAGGGAAAATTGCTGCTGAAAGTTAGGGAACAGGTTGCACGTGCAGTCTATGAAATTATTGAAATGAAATTATTATAAGGAAGAAGATCATCTCATCGGGAAACAATACTTAATCAAATTTTTCAAGAACGTTTTTGCCAAAACATTGCTGCTAGGCCTTAGATTATCTAACTACCTAAATATATTTTAGAGACATAATTTATCGTATTTAAGAATGTTTTCATTAAATTGCCGTTGCCGCTACAATTCAGCTCGTAAAAAGGCATCAAATCTTGAGACGTCAATGTTCGCCAAAAGTGAATTGATGTTTATCAATAGGAAATTACCTTCCAGGGCCTCGATTTTGTTGGTACATTATTGTTGTTACATTACTGTTAAAGCAATGACAGATACATGGTCGGGTCAAGTGACGTGTTTTTTCATACCATTGATGCTTAGGAGGTTTGATACGGTTGCGAGCGTAGCCTTGCAACGGCAATGAAATGTAATAGTCGCGTTCATACATTTCTCATTGTACTACACTGCATTAACATAACCTAGGCCCAGGTACCGTCACTTTGAGTGAATGCTTGTGCCCTGCAGTAGATCATTTATGGGCTGGTTATGTTATGCTTGTTACTGTCCGCTCACTCATTCATTACAGAGTTCATACCTCCGATTAATTTCTATTTTCCCTTAATCTGAGGTTAAAACCGGCCAAGTGCAAGTCGGACTCGCGCACGTAGGGTTCCGTACCATTATCTATACAACATTAGACACAAAGATCGAGAAAAAACCGCAAAAAATCACGTTAGTTGTGTGCTCGCCTTAAATATTTATTTTATTTTAATTTAATTATTTATTTTCGAAGCGTATATAGAACTAAATATTCTGTGAATATTTCAAGCGTTTACCTGTTGCCGTTATTAATATCGAGTTAAAAAACGGCATCAAATTACGTTTGTTGTATGGGAGCCCCCCTTAAATATTTATTTTATTCTGTTTTTAGTATTTGTTGTTACTTTATTTATTTATTTTATTTATTAAGGAATACAAACAGTGCATCGTACAATTATTTATAGTGGTAACAGAAATACATCATCTGTGAAAATTTCAACTGCCTAACTATCACGGCTCATGAGATACAGCCTCGTGATAGACAGCCAGCCAGACAGACAGACAGACGGACAGTGAAGTCTTAGAATAGGGTCCCGTTTGGCACTCTTCGGGTACGGAACCCTAAAAACTGTTACTAATGACTTACTAGGCGACGCGGATTCAACGCTTGGCGGGTAATCGGTTGAGGACGAGCTGTCCGTGGTATTGGCGTGCTTGTGGTGCAGGCTTCGTGTAGACGCGCAGCGCTGCAAGTATTTGCTTGAGGAGCCGAAGAGCCGCAGCGAGTGACGACGGTCTAGCGAACGTGGTGCCGGGAATGAAGCGCTCCGTCGCTTGTTCGGTCTTCCATAGAGGATCTTGTCGTTGGGGTTGCCTGAAAGATAGAAAATACAAGCTGTTAAAACTGGGACCTCACTGAGACTCAGGCACCTAAATTGAAATAGTTTATTTTATCAGTATCGCATTACATAAAAAATTATAACACTAAAAATTACAAGCATTGGGCGTCAAATGGCTGCTGATGATGATGAAGCATTAATTAATAAATAATAATATTAATTACAAATTTAAGGTACGATAAAAAGGAGTTTGCTCAGCCTAAATGTTGTGTGTGAGAGATGAACACAACGCTGATTTTCAGCAAAACCCTGTTAAATACACTACATAGTGAGAATTAAATAATAATACTAGAGTTGGACGTGTCTAAAAAAATTACATAATAAATTAAAAATTACATTATAACTCATCAGTATTCATCATACAAAAAAACAGAATTAAAAACATGACAAAAAATACGAATATAGCAACTCATAAATTAATTTAATAAATAAAAAATGTCAACAAAATATTTAAAATTGTCATAAAAATATGAAAATATTTTTTTAATATACCTAAATCAGAAATTAAAATTTAATTGAAATATGACAACTTATAGATTTTTAATAAATAATTAATTTTCATGATGTAGGTATAGTGTGGCAGTTCAGGGCATTTTTTATTTTGTGTTAATGACTGGAAGTCATTCTTTGACATGATGCATCGAGACGTCAATAAGTTAAATTTTAAATAACGAAAAGTATTTAAAGAAAGTCAATAATCACAGCAGGGCATTTTTTATTTTGTGTTAATGACTGGAAGTCATTCTTTGACATGATGCATCGAGACGTTAATAAGTTAAATTTTAAATAACGAAAAGTATTTAAAGAAAGTCAATAAAAACAGCGAAGGAAAAATTATTGACTCAAGTCGAGCGTTGTAACTGCGTAGTGAAAATAAAATCTGATAACAAAAATGTAGACAGCGCGAGACTGCTGCTGCAGTCAAGGCAAATGTCGTAAGTTCGAATTAATAACTGACCATGGCAAATAAAGACATTAGGTATGTAACTACACTACGCTCGACTTAATTACTTTAGCGTATATTATTACGGGGACTCTATATATTATATACTTCGAGTTTTAGTCATAACAACAGGCACCTTTACGAATAAATTGCCGGCTGTAATAATGACTAACAAAGAAGATTGTCGTTCGGCGCAGTTGCCGTTAATAAATCTGTGACTAACTTAACATGGACTGATCCTTGCCGAGCATTCCGATGCTTTTGTGAGCCGTGTTTACAAATAAACAGAGGTTTGATTTTAAAACAATATAAAGCCCATTATTTACAGTGCCGACGCGCAATTTTGACACGGTCCATATATCGCTTTGTTTGCTTTGATAGCTAACCAACGCGGAATCTTTTGTTCTTACTCATTCCCATAATTATCGTGTTGACCTGTAAGTATGTAAACTCCTCTGAAACATGATTTCCAACCTACTGTTACATGTTTCGTTCCAAGTAAGGTGCCATACCTGCTTTATTATCAAATTCTAAAACACCGGTCCCTTAAAACATATATGTACTTCCAACCGAATGTCCTGTGCGAAAGCACATTCTGGTGCATTACTCCACATACCAAAATAACCACGTACGGTATCATCCATACCTACCTTCTCGGTCGCCATAAATAGCTCCAAAAACCGGTTTCCAGTTCAGGAACGGGCAAGATGTTTCAAGCATGTTTTGGAACAAAAACTTTTCGCCAAAGCGCAACATCGAAGGTAGAAAATATACACGCGAAGGATGCATGAGATGCGTGATGAACAACAGCTCTTATCATTCTAAGTTAGTTCTAAGAGACATTATTGGAGCATTTCGTTGAGTCGGTTGTTGAATTCCTAGTCAGAATGGCAATCTAATCCAGATCCAACCCGCCACCGGTCACAATCAAAGGAATTCTGCTCGGAGGAATGTGGACACATTTGCATGGTAGCTGGCCGTGCCAGTGCTGGTCCTTCGCGTAATTTCACGATCTTTCGTTCAGATAAGCCTGTAATGGGCTGCATTCTGGTATGGCCAGCGATATGCAGAGTTTATTTCTGTTATTGTGATGGGCTGCATTTTATTTTATTGATATTAGTAATTAACATAGGTACTAGGCTTTAAACAAGTACCTTACCTCCTTATTCAAATTATTTAAGTTCAGTTTTTACTTTGAAAAAAGCTCACCTACCACTGACTGGATTTTTCAATAGTCAGATAAAACTTAACTGGAGAATAAAACTGATGTTGTCACTGTCTTGTCGTATGATTTAGACAGTGATAGCATGCAATTTATTCTCCAGCTAAGTTTTATCTGACTATTGAAAAATTGGCTCTGAAATAGTTCGAAAGTTAACAGGTTTAGCTTAATATTCTTGTTAGAAATCATATCATAGGTACACATACGGTCATATTTGCCTACTTTTTATGGCAAGTCAAGTAATGTAGAGTCGCTGTTTTACCCGTAGACGTAACAACCACTTTTCTATCTTATTCCCGTATCACGTATTAAAACGTACTTCAGAATTGAGTATCTAATATATAAAAAATCTCTTGTCACAATGTTTGTTATCGAACTCGTCCGAAACGGCTTCACCGGTTTTTATGATTTTTTTTGTGTATATTTGGTAGGTCTGAGAAATAGGTCGCAGGCTAATTAATATGGCAATACAACGTCTGCTGAGTCAGCTAGTAAACAATAAAATTACAGTTAGCCGTAGGAGATAGGAAATTTGATATTTACGTATAAACACTGGCATTCTCGTGAAAGCTTTCAAGTGGGCACCTGTGAAAATCATGTAGCTTTTGGACAAACAACCGATATCCAGAAACAAGAGTCTCATTACTGACGGTCTCATTTACAAAAAGTCAATTCCACTAAACACTTAGGACGGAGTTAAAGCCGGCTTATTAAATGAGAAGAGTTCTTGTTATAAAACGGCTTCAACTCTGTCTTAAGAGTGTTTTAGTGGAATCGACTTTTTTTATAAATAAGACTGTAAGAATATAATACTAGCTTTGCTCGCGATTTCGTGTGTGTAAATGATAGGTAGATAGAATATTCTTTTCACCCCCCCCCCCCCATCTCAGAAAGAGTATTTTTGCTCTTTGATATCTGAGTGCAGTTTTTGTCCGGTAGAGGATAAAGAAAATTGAATTTAGAATATCATCATGTGCACAAAGTTATTAAATTCAAAACATCATTAAACCTATTCACTACTACCTCCATGGAATTTAAATAAGAATAAAACTTTTTTTAATTTGTGAAAAACTCAGACTCGGAACCTCCTTTGTGTTTTTATTTTGCATTTAGTTATTTCCTCGTTGAGGTGGGATGATTACGTGTTGCACTCCAGTGCAAAGATTTTTCACCTCGCGCTCTTTTGATTCTCTCGCTAACGCTCAGGATTCTAATTTTTTCTCGCTGCGCTCGTGATTAAATTTTAGAATCCTTCAAAATTTAGCACGCGGTTAAAAAGCAACTTTGCACTCTTGTATAGCAAATAACTTTTACTGTACACAGAGGGAACTGGAGAGGCCAAAAGGAACTGAAAAACTTCATCGAGTGACTAGGTATCTCGTGTTAACCTTAGAAAATACTAGGTATCTTTGGCAAGAGATTTCGAGCTGATCGCAACGTGCGACTGTGGGAATCATTTAGAAAAGCAAAGCGTTCTTTGAGGTAAATAGGTGTGGTAAGATTGAACAGCACCGAGTAGAGCAGTGGGACAATGCGAGGATTATAATTTTTTCTTACCCAAACTTAACCATCCCTTTTAGTAAGAAAGAAAATATATCACACCTCACCTCTTTAAGAGTGGAATTAAAAACTCCATATGTGTTTCTAGAGTACATCAGCAGCCTATATACGTCCGACTGTAGGGCAGGCCTTCTCTCAGGGAGAGAGTATGGTCTTAATCACCATACGTGCCCACCGCGGATTGGTGATTTCATGCGCTGAGGTATGTGAATAGCTCAGACACTCAGGTTTCCGCACGATGTTTTCCTTCACAGTTAGCGAGTGGTATTGCTACTATAGCTTTACGAATGTACATAAATTAGAAAACAGTCATAGCTACATGCCTGCACTGGGAATCAAACCTGGGTCTCGCTTCCGAGTGCAATGTTTTACCCACTAGGCTAACCGCTTCAGATAGATAGATATAATATATTCTTTATCGTATGTACACCAGGAATTAGCATATGAGAAATTTCATATCTTCAGAGTAGATTCTGAAGAAATATTTTCTCTAAACTAATCTCTAGGCCAGTGGTTTAGTATCTAAGTACGTTTTCTCTGAGTCAATCGCGTTACTGTTCTATAAAGTATAAATGATAAGTAGACACTTAGTAAACTTCATATTTCGCTCTAATACTTCGCTGAAACGCAAAACAGCTGAGTACCGCGATGTAGGTGCATAAAATTGTATGTAGAAAGTCCTTTAAATTCCACACAAGGCTATTCTTGCCTCTCACTTTCGATCAAGTTTATCGATCGAACATCGAAAATAATGAATTCCCTATCCGGTTCTGAAATTAATCCATTGCAGACTGCATAATAGTGGAGGCCTAACTGTAACAAGACAGGCAATTTCTCCACGTTCTGTTTGACGTCGTAAAAGCCATATAAGCTTTTTATAGGTAGGCTACCTATTTTACCTTACTACAAGCTACCTACCAACTAAATAGATAACTGCGCCCTACACGCTACAGTGGGACGTATATAAGCTGCATCATTATTATTTTTTTATTCGTATCTAGTTACAGAGGCGGTGGTAGCCTAGTGGGTAGAACATTGGACTCGGAAACGGGAGACCCAGGTTCGATCCCAGTGCGGGCATGTACCTATGACTTTGTTTTCTAAGTTATGTACATTTGTAAAGTTATAGTAGCAATACCACTCGCTAACTGTGAAGGAAAACATCGTGAGGAAACCTGGGTGTCTGAGCTATTCACATACCTCAGCGCTTGAAATCGTCAATCAGCGGTGGGCACGCGTAGTGATTAAGCCCATACTCTCTCTCTCTCTGAGAGAAGGCCTGTGCCCTATAGTGGGACGTATATAGGCTGCTTATGATCTGGTTACATAGTCCCAGACCACATTTTCCTCCATACATAGACAATTCGGTATTTGACACGATCAACAATACATTATTTCGAATGCTCGATTAAAACAAAAATTACAAAATATGTCGGAAAATTTATCTCTTTTAGTCAATTACTAGTTATTACAATTTTTAAATAGATTAAAAAGTGCTCTGAAATGTGACGTCATAAGCCAGTATTTTCATACAAAAAACCGTTTTAAAAGTAACTCATTTGATATTCGTAAGTGCATCTCACCATAATAGGAAGTTATTTATGGCTCACGGTTCGTTACCACACGTGCGCGCTGTCATGTCGAATCGATAATGGAACCGCATGGCATGTGCGCACGCGGCGCCTCTGAGCCGATTATTTCTAGCTGAGGCTATGCTTTGCTTTGGTTTTTGGTTTGGTTTGGGAATTATTTATGGAGGTGGTGGATGCTAAATGTTCAGTCGACAGCACGTCAACTTTTAAATTGCAGTTGCAAAGTCGCCCGTGACGTAACTGAGTAGTGTATGGATGCAAAGGTTTATGTGCTGTCGAATTTCCGTTGTGTAATTTCTATGCCTTTGCTATGATAAGATAAGCGTGCTGATAAGAGTAGGTATGAGTACGTGTGAACAGGGTGTGTGCTGATAAGAGTAGGTATGTGTACGTGTGAACAGGGCTACCTCTAAAGTGCGCAATTCCTGAAATACATTGGTTAAATATAATATATAATTTTCTATCTAAGCTAATGATTTATCGGATGCTGCAACATTGGTAAACCCTAATATTAGGGGTTAAAGTATGATATTGCCGTTTTATTGCAATAGGTTCTTTGAATTGACATAGAATCTTCATGGTTTGAGGTTTTCGAATGAAACTTTTTTCAAATGGTTTCTATGATGTTCTTTTTTTAAAAAATGTGAAACATTTGAATATCGACTTTCAATTGTTTTTGTTATTCAATTTAGACAAGAAAGATGGATACTGCGAAAATTCGAGTGATTATGAGGCACCCATTTTTCGTATTTTTTTATTTTATTGATTTGACGCGTGTGAGTCAATATTGTGGGTAAGGTAACGTTAAACCATGCCGCTAATTCCTGGGTAGTTTGACTAGGGTCGGCTTCCACTATCTCTCTTAATTCATCGTTATTCACCTGTGTGGGCGGTCTTCCTCGTGGCTCGTTCTTTAAGTCGAAATTTCCATCACGAAAGCGTTTAAACCAAAATCGCACGGTGCGTTCATTAGTAGACCCCTCTCCAAACGCAGCATTGATATTGCGGGCTGTTTCTGCCGCGTTAGTTCCGCGTCGGAACTCGTATTCAAAAATCACTCGAATTTTTGCAGTATCCATCTTTCTTGTCTAAATTGAATAACAAAAACAATTGAAAGTCGATATTCAAATGTTTCACATTTTTTAAAAAAAAGAACATCATAGAAACCATTTGAAAAAAGTTTCATTCGAAAACCTCAAACCATGAAGATTATATGTCAATTCAAAGAACCTATTGCAATAAAACGGAAATTTCATACTTTAACCCCTATTATTTCGAAAAATACCTATAAATCTGAGGAAAAAATCATAGAAAAATATTAGGTACTCATAATCATCATCATCATCATCATCAGTCCACCTCTGCCCACTGCTGGGTATAGGCCTTTTTCGCATCACGCCATCTCTCGCGGTATCTCGCCATACGCATCCACGGGCTCCCTGCTGACTGCTGCTGAAAAATATACCCTGTAAGTATAACAGAAATATATTATGATACAACTAGCTTTTGCCCGCGACTCTGGTCGCATGGATTGAGTGAGCTCCGGGATGAAAAGATAAGTTAAAAGATAAAGATAAAAATTTATATAAACCACTTGCTAATAAATAAACATTTCTTCAATTACATAGAAGTATGATAATCTTAATATTGGTATAGAAAATGGTTGCTATTGACAATAGAGAGGTTACCGTTGGACCTCACACTAGACGGTAATCTGTATAGTGAGGACCTGGTTATAATGAGTTGACATTGTTCAATGTTGGCATATTACAAACATTAAGCATAGGCCAAAAATAAAAAGTTTTATTACGATACAGGTCTTGTATGAACACCTGTATCATAATATAACTTTTTAATCATAACGATACACCTACAACCTCCAGCTGGACCAATAAGGTTGAACCTCTACTTGAAAAAAAAAAGGTTTCAATGAACGGGTCCGCGGCGACGCAACACGCATGCGCAATCGATTTTACATTTAAAAAAACTTATTGTTGATATTCAGCGTTTTATTTGCAATATTATTTTATGTATTATAGTATGAGAGTAGATAAAGTAGTTATGACACTGTACATGACTTGGTCTTGTAACACTCGTGTGATACTATAAAAAAACTCGCCTATACGGCTCGTTTTTTTAAAACACACTCGTGTTATAAGAACCCTTATTATGCAACAGTATCATAAACTACTATTATTGTACACAGAGAAATAAATATTTACAAAAAAACATTAAGCATTAAGCGCAGGTCATCAAGGTCGACAGAATCTATTTTGAGAGCAGATGTAAGATAAAGTGCAACAATGCGCAGATATAGCACCTGCAATATTTAGATAACTATCGGTAGGAATAAATCACGAAACAAGTTTTGTTACCAATACCAACCCGCCTGTCTTGGCGTTTCAGCTCAAGCGTTTAGTTTCAAACGATATTTCAGACGAATGCCCCAATTACAAACCGAATGAATGCAATCCAGTATTTCAAAATAGCTACGAATATATTAATTAAAACGTTCCATTACTGTCTCAGTATAAAACGTGTAGGTCTAATTCTATTAGACTCGTTGGAGAGTCCCGCTAATTAGGTCAACAGCGCTCGGAACGCGACGCCTATGCGCTTTGGTGAGATAAATGGTGCATGGCAAAGTCAACTTGCATTTGTGTTTTGGTGTATCCTACTAATATTATAAATGTGAAAGTTTGTGAAAATGTTTGGATGTTTGTTACTCAATCGCGCAATAACGGTTGAACGGATTGAGATGAAATTTGGTATGGAGATAGTTTGAGTCCCGGGGAAGGACATAGGATACTTTTTATCAACGGCACTATTATATGTCAGCAACTTGGTTAAGAAGTTAGGAATACTCCTTATTGTAGATTATTTAAACTTCCTCTGAGGAGTATTTCAGAAGAATTGTGATTTAATAAATAAGATCGACAGAGTACAGTTAGTGGCCTTATTGATAATAGAAAAAGAGATCAGTCAGGATCGTGGCAAGTTCAGTTCATTTATTTCTTAATATGGTACAAAATATGTATTAAAATAAACCTAATTGTCTTCATCATAGCCCTAAGGGCACTGCAAATTTTACAACCTCTGCAACCTCTGATATCTGCCTACCCCTGCGGCATACAGGCGTGAGTTTATGTATGTGATACAAAATTATAAATTCGGAAACCGCCGGCAAGAATTGCATCATGCGGTCGGCATTTCGCAGTTCAACGTCCCATTTCCGATTTAGTTTGCCTGTCTCATAAGATTTGAAAATAAAAAAAACGCCAAATAAGCCGCTTCTCAATTTATCTCTCGTACCTACATGGGCGGAATAACAAAAAATAGCATGTGAATCACCTTTTAAAAATGCTACATCTTACCTACATAACATGAAACATGCAAAGATCGATAAAAATCTTATGTCCAGCCTGGGTAGTACGCGACGTTAGTCGGGCGTTTTAAATTAACTGTCAAATTCCGACATTTTTGTGCCACAAAACGCGTCGTGCCATAGCACTACCATCGTTTTTTCACGTCTGTTATAGTTTATTATAAAATATTTATCATCATCATCAATTCGACGCCCACTGCAGGACATAGGCCTCCTTCGTGGTGCGGACGCCGTCATAATCAGCCATTTGACGCCCACTGCAGGACAAAGGCCTCCCTCCTGGTTTTCCTAACCATGAGGGGTTTTGCCATAATCGCCACGCTTGGCAGACGGGTTGGCGATCGCAGTGTGCGGTTGGGATATCAGGAAAACGCTGCTGCCCGTCTCCTGGTAATGTATTTCCTTAGTCGCCTTCTACGACATCTACGGATGGAAATAGAGTGACGCTATTCATAATCCGTCGCCACATGGTTCTCCGGAGCCACACGGTTCCCGGCGCCCAACGGTTTCCGGCGCCACACGGGGACGCCCGCCCTACTCGGACAAAATTTTTCTCTTTAAAGCTTAATATTTCGCAAACGGAACTCTAAATCGAAAAATGGTCTTCTTACACCCACAATATTTTTAAACGACGAATCTGACGACACACTATGGTATAGGCGAGAATAAAAAATGTCTCCTTTATTTAGGTGTAGGGGAGGTAGGTATGCTAAAAAAATATTTTTAAGATTTTATTCCACCGTTTTGTCGGCGGGATTAATATGTATGTCTATGCCAAATTTCAGCTTTCTAGTAGTAGTCGTCTCTGAGCTTGGCCGCGGCAGACTTGTAGACTACGAAACTACGGAAACTAAAAAGATTAAAAAAAATCTTCAGTTCATTCTCACATTTGCTTTTAAATAACCAAATTTCAAACAAATTAAATTAAATACATCGTGATAAGAAAGGAAGTAGGTACACACGTTCGTCTTTGTTCATGATGATGGATCTTCAATATAATACAAAAATGGGACCGTTACTTCAGTTTGGAAGGGGCTGGTAAAAATACAACAAACAAGCAATTTTCAGGCCCATAAAAATACGTCTTTGTTTATGATGATCGACGTTCAAAATAATAGATACAAAAATGGGACCGTTACTTCAGTTTGGAAGGGGCTGGTAAAAATAAAACTAACTACCAATTTTCAGCCCAATAAAAATCAAGATGCCAACCGCTGCCTCGCCGGTTAAAACAATTTATTTTTAACACAATAAACATAAATCAATGTTATGATGAAGTTACTACCATAGAAAGTATAAACCGTTCACTCTAGAGACAGGAAATTGTTGGATGTTGGGACATCCCGTTCTTTGATCTTTCCAACTGGGTCGCCCATGTCGTAGTAGAAATATTGGGTATTTTATTATTTCGTTACACCTTACCTACGCTTTCTCACAGTCGCATAAAATTTAATTAGGTACGCAGGTACAGACGACCGCAGGTCAACATTTTTGTTGCAAAGTCGCCCTTAACGTAACTGATTAAAGTTCGCGAAGGTTAAGGTTGACTGTGCACCTTTGTTCGCCGTGGGGGAAAGAAATAGGTACGTTAATTGCATTTTTTATCATCTATCTGGGTCATTAGTTACATACCTTAAAGAGTTCAAGGAATTAAGGTATTACTTAGTATTATAACGTATTATAGTTAGGTATACTTACAATGTCCGACAAATAACCTGACCTGAAATCCGTGCAGTCGGGATGAGTTTGCAATGGACTAAACTAACGTCCGAAGAATTTTAAGACACATCTATGACCCAGTATCTATGATCTGATTTTCTTAATCCGTACATTTGTTATATATAAGGCCTACAATTAATATAAACTGCGGATCCAAAGTCTGGTATTGTTGAGATAAATATCGTCTCCAGTTAGTTTAATGGTTGTAAAATCCAACGCTGTAAAAGAGAAATTACCCGTAGGTAAATCAAAGCAAATAGCTATTATTAGCAATATCCGACGGAAAAATCGACAAAAACTGCCCCGCAGTAAGCGCCTAGTAATTTTCAATTCAAACGAACCAAAGACCTTGAAGTTGCCTACAAACAATTTGCGATTCTAACGCAGAAATAACAAAGGTCACTTTTGATTGCTTGTTCTTGTTTAAGGTTGGTTTTTCAGGTCTGTAATTTCACACTCTAGCGCTTCACTAATAAGTGAGTCAGGAAACACGCAAGACGTTGTAAAATTATTCATCCACCAAGACGATCTGTCGTAGTGAAAAACCTGTTTTCATTTGCAGCGTACAAAATAATGAATCGTGCAACCACTTTGTAAGATAAAAATGGATAACTGATGCCTTTTTGTTCCCCAGTCTATTTTCAGCTATGAATCGGTTTCAGCGTAAGTAGTATTTTTTCATTACTCGCGATGCTAATTAATGTTAGCAATTACGCGTATACGTACCTACTTAACGGTCTTCACGGATTTTCTTTGGAGCTTTTTGCTCTTTGTTTTAAAAAGTAGTACCTAGTTCTCAATGGACATGGGGCTAAGCTTAGATGTTACGGTGGATTTATATCTTTGATCTAACGACACCGCTGCGTGCGGAGGTAGCGAGCACTACGTGCGCCCCCGAAAATAACAATCTTCTTCATCTTTGCCTTCAACAGAATTTTCTATTCTGTTATTTCAAAAGCGCAAGAAGGGAAAACAACTTTACAACAATGTGGCAATTTAGTGCAATAGCCACAGAGTTGAGTTCTGAAGTTGGCAATCATATTTCCATATTGCAGTTCCCTAAAAACTACGAGATGTTACTCAACTGCTAAAGATAACAAGATCATCGTGGAAACGTCTTTACTATTGTAAAAAAACTGAAATAAAAAATAACCAACAAACTGACTGCTGAGCATTAACTACTAAGCAGATGGGACCAACCTAGGTACCTCGCAATGAGTTTCATTATTGAATTTTGATCCCGCCTGCTTGGTAATTAATGCTCAGCTGTCGGGTTGTTGGTTATTTTTTATTTCAGTTCTTTTCAGTGATTTTTTATTTTATGCTTCAATTTATGCTAATTTTACATAGCCTATGACACTCGGGCAAACACGATGAATCGATTGAGATCTTATTCGTCAAAAACCGACCATTAGTTAAGGAGTTATAAGGGAACATAGAATTGGACATACTTACATACATACAAAACAAACACATTACCCTACTTTTGGGCTCCGCCTCAGTCGGATAAAAAGCTCGGTCACTTTACAAACATTACCTATTCTAGATTCACGTCACGTACGGTATGGTGTGCTGAGGCGTTGTGTGTGTGTCTGATTATGTCGAAGAAAAAGCGTTGGATGCTTGTGATTTTTACCACACCTTTATGTTGAGATGGTTAGAAAAACAAAACCTGAGGTTTGAGCCGGTAAACAAGGCTGGTGACTTGTTACCAAATTTTAAAATTAAAGGTCTTAGGTTTCAAAAATGATACCCTGTGTAAAGGGTTATTTCTTCTTGAGGCAACTCAATTAGAGTTTATATTTTAAAACAAGTTTGGTTCCAGCAGTTTTTTCTCGGATTTATATTTTCCGAAAAATCAGGGTTTTATAATCATCATCATCAGCCATTTGACGCCCACTGTAGGACATAGGCCTCCCTCGTGGTTTTAGAAGCTTACTTAGTTTTATTTGCGCTTTACGTGCTCTGCCAATGTAAAACATTGCTCTACATAGAAGAATGCCCATTCTGTACCGTATCGCATATTGGCTTTAAGCGTTATCTATCAAACAGCTCCACTACAAAGAAAAATCGCAAAAAGTAAAATGTGTTTTTTTAAATGGAAATTTTAACGAAAATTTTAATGGTTGTAGAACAAAAGTTATTTTAAATGACATACTTTCCATATGACATACCAATGTACCTGTTTCAGGAATTGCCCCTTTAGTAATAACCCAGCATACCTAATACCTACCTAAAAAATCGGTGACATACAATTTTTCATAGAAATATATACTTATCACACAAAGGTCGGCATATTTCGGGTTAACGTGTTATTGAAAAGGAGTCTAACTGCCGTACTCAGAGTCGTCAATTAAGATTTAATGTCAATTAAGTATCATGTCATCTCTTTCATTTCAATGACATATGAAAGGGATAGCACGACACTTAATGAACATTAAGTTTAATCGACGACTGTGAGTACGGCAGTAAGTACTTATAAATATCTCTCGTGTTTTTCAACATTTGAAGCCAAAATATATTTTCACACATTTTGAGTAGGTAGGTACATAAGTCAAAGCCACATGCATCGCTGATGCGCAGTAGGTAGGTTCTTACATTCAGATTGAGTTGAGAGTAATTACTTACAAGCGGGCAAACTGTTGGCATCCAAGGTACCAGAAATACGAACGAGTCATGCCGGCAAATTGTAAATAGATATAATATGTAACTTACTCTGCTTACTTTCCTTTCCATTTCACTTTCCTAATTTATTTGGTTTAGTATGGACAGGGCGTAGACGAATACGAGATGGTCATGTTACGTTACACATTTTATACACGGGAGGTGGTATTTTTTCCAGTGGAGGAAGAATTTAACCTTTTGAATTGAAATGAGTATTTTAAGACAGCCTCGCTGGTTATCACTCAGTCTGGGTGTTTTGCCCTGTTTGTGATGTCCTTGCCTGGTTACCATAGCACAGGGTGTCCTAGTTTGGGTCCAGGACAAGTGATTGTGTTGTGTGAAAGTTATATGTACTAGCTGTCCCGGCGAACTTCGTACCGCCACAGAATCCGTTTTTACGATTCTTGCACAGCGCCATCTATTTTTAAAACACAACGTTTGCTCGTACAACGCCATCTATTTTAAATAAATATTATGCTACGGGAACGCATTACCGGGATATCAAGTATGCTATGTCTCAATTCAGCTCTTTGTCTATCTGTATGCCAAGTTTCATGTAAATTCATTCAGCCGTTTTTGCGTGATTGAGTAACAAACATCCAAACATCTTCACAAACTTTCACATTTATAATATTAGTAGGATTATTCCCTTATTGCACCATCAAAGACTGTTCCCAACTTCAGATGCCTCTTGAACGGGCACCGAAGACCTTCCTCCAACTTAGTTCTAGGTATATATGAGTAATATTACCTACTAGCTGTTGCCCGCGACTGCGTTCGCGTGGTAATTTTGATGTGTATTTTTCCGGGATACAAAATAGCCTATGTGCTAATCCAGACTATCAAGTTGTCATTGAGTGCGATACTTGCGTTTGTATTTGGTTGTGAAAAAAGATCGCTACAGCTACAGACGAGACCTTGTAAATTGAAAAATTATGTTTTCGTTCAATTAATTCCGCTCAGCTATTCACTATCTCTTGATCTATATTACCTACCATATTCAGCTAATCTACAAATATGTTCAGCTAACATATTTGTAGATTAGGGAGTTTATTTCAATAATGATATTCTTCCAGTTTTAAGTCATGCAACAGAATTCTCCCGACTGGCAATATGTAGGACTCTGAGATGTTGACTTTCAAAGAAATCAGAAATAAAAAAAATATTTCAGCGTAAAGAATTTACTTACATTCTGTTTGTTGAATGTCACCATACAATATTAGCCGCTGCCTTTGGGTCGATTTGTATAAGTAAAAGTAAAGTCGACCTAAATAAGCAATGAGAGGATTGGATTCATCTTTTTATAGAAAAACACATCTGACAAGAAGAATCAATCTCCAATGCATCATGTTATTAAACCTCATAATGTCATCTGTATCACTTTGTGAACATATCATTAGAGAAATTTTCATAAAAACAACATAGGTAAGGCGACCACATGCTGGTAATGATTACTCATTACCGACAAATTAAAGGTGACAAGAGAAAAGCCGAGGCATCCGTCGTCTGCAGGCATCTTTGAGATTTTCATTCAGCGGGCACTTTCAAACGATTACCGACGGTTGCGAGAACACTAATAGTTTGCTTGGTAAACAGAAGTCGGTAGGTAGATACGTAATTATAGCTTTTGGCTTGTGAGTAGAACTTGGACTTCGAATATTCGTTTTATTCGAATATTCGCCTGTTTTACTATTCGAATATTTTGTACTACGGAACCCGAAAAATCGACGTAGTGCGAGGCGGACTTACGCATCAAGGCTCATTTACCTACCATGAAACAATATATTTTACCAGCTACACCTAATAAACAAAATTAGCTTTAGGTAGTCACTCTGGCCCGTCTTTAGTAGCTTAAAAAGCCATGTCAGGGCATTTTCATCTCTTTTGCTCCAGCATACCAATAGTGATGAAGAAAGACGATGAAGCGGTGGTGCGGTCGGTAAAACACTTGCCTCACATTTGAGTGGTCCTAGGTTCGAATCCTGACATGATGTAAAATCGACTTTGTTTTTTGAGTTACGTGCATTTGTAAATTTGTAGTAGCAATACTACTCGCTAAGAATGAAGAAAAACATCGTGAGGAAACCTGAGTGCCTGAGGTGCTCACTTAGGGTCACCGCACATGGGCCACCGGCCACAACCACAAAACGCTGCCACCGGCATATTTCCTAAAGTTTTCATACATTTTAAATGTAGCGTGTGGTGGCCGGGTGCCTGGTGGCGTCAACTGTGTGCGGCGAGTCCATATAAAATGTATGAAAACTACAGTAAATATGCCGGTGGCGGCGTTTTGCGGGTTGTGGCCGGTGGTACGTGTGCGGCGACTCTTACCTCAGCTCTTGAAATTGCCAAACCCTGGTGGCACGCGTGGTGATTAAGCCTATACTCTCTCTCTCTCTCTCTCTCTCTCTCTCTCTCTCTCTCTCTCTCTCTCTCTCTGAGAGAAGGCCTGTGCCTTACAGCGGGAGGTATATATAAACTCCATTGTTATTATCTAATATACAAAAATCTCGTGTCACAGGGTTTGCTATCGAACTCCTCCGAAACGGCTTCACGGATATTTTTTTTTTTTTTTGTGTATATTTGGTAGGTCGCAAGCTAATTAATATGGCAAAACAACGTTTGCCGAGTCAGCTAGTATCAGTATAACGAGAGATAGGAGAAAGTCATGACGTCACCTTTGTGCGATAGAATACCTAAATACAGTTAAATTCTTCCTTAAAGCTTCGCGCCCATTAAAGCCTAGGTGTTGGTAATGGCGCATGTTAATTACCCTTATCAAGCCGGCAGATCGTCTGGCTTTCCTTTATTGCGGTACTAAGCGACACAGTTCCGTTTTGTGTTTCGATTTTCCATGCAGGTGTGTGACTAGCATTCCTTGGTCCTTTTTGAACGAGCACGCAGGGTTTCATTTATAGTCAAGGCGTAAAACAGATCAAATTACAACTTGTCTTTGTTCACAATAATTATGTTCTTATGTTCTTCACCCACCAATTATACCAATACCTAAAGGGTAAGGGACCCTATTACTAAGACTCCGCTGTCCGTCCGTCTGTCACCAGGGTGTATCTCATGAACCGTGATAGTTAGACAGTTGAAATTTTCACAGATGATGTGTTTCTGTTGCGGCTATAACAACAGATACTAAAAAGTAGCAGTATAAATTAATTTTTTAAGGGGGCTCCCATACAACAAACGTGATTTTTTTGCTCGACATTAATAACGGCAACAGGTAGACGCTTGAAATATTCAAATGTTGTATAAATAATGGTACGGAACCCTTCGTGCGCGAGTCCGACTCGCACTTGGCCGGTTTTTTTTAATGACTCGCGATGCTCATACATAGTTATGATTTAACGGGTCAAATCGCGATTATTTATTAGGTAAACACCACTTCAGTCTACCTGTGACCACGGCAACTGCAACGTTGCCGAAACGTCGGGAATCTAAGGTAATTAGATTTTACCTAATAAACTATCACGGTTAGACTCGTTTAATATATAACTCTAGACGTAACATAATTCTAACGATTCCTTGTTGACGCATATCTACCAGGACAGTTGTTTGTTGACTTAACGTTAAAGTACACTGCAACCGTACACCAGTAAACATCGTCTCGTCATCGTGTATTTGGGGTACCGTGGGGGGGGCGGGGGCAGTTCTTAAAAAGTGATGGTCTATCACATTGATTCCCAAACATACCATTGGAAATAACTCCTGTATTATTAAATATTCTTAAGTACAGTATGAGGATCGATTTGCGGATATTCCTCTCAACACACTGTGTATTTAGTACTAACAGTGGTAAGTTTTCTACTTATTTTTAGTATTCTTACTATCAACACATTGGATCACATTCTTGAATGTGGCCTATGTCCAGCAGTGGTCTTTATTTATGGGCTGGCTCGATAGACAGGGGTTGAATTTACCGGGACCAGTGCACTGATACTCTCATGTCCAGGTAACAGTTTATTAAGGCTGGATGTAGGCTAATCGTATTCAGGTTCACTTCTTGGATCTAAAATAAGGTGTTCTCTTCCAAGGCATTTGAAATTTCACGGAACGGTATTTGGCGATACTATTGCGCAATTTAATTTATCTCTTAGGCGCAAATATAATTGTTTAGTCCAATTGGCTACGCTTAGTTTACATTTTTCATTGGTTTTGGGCGTTATCTCAAAGTGATAAAGTTAAATTTAAAGTAGAAACTGTTATCCCATTGGCTTATGTTTTTGGGTGTTACTTTTCGGTGTCTTAAAAACGTATCCACTTCCGAGTACGGTAGTATTAACTTCTTAAGTACTCTAACTTCAAACTCTTGTCGTCTGTGAATGTCACTCGGTCTTGCTAGAGAGTGTTGTGCACATCCACCCGTCAGGCTAGCTCGTACAAATTACGTCACAGAGCACCGTCGCGTGCAAATGCCCAGTTCCTCCACGCAGATTATGGTTCTTAACTCTTCGAACGAATCTCGTTAATTTACAGGCTTGCATTGTTTTACAAGGTGGTCGGCAGTTATCTTGGCTTGTTTGTGGGACGCGGGTGCTCTAGCGCAAAGTAAGCCCTACCGGAGCCTGTTTCATAGAAGTACAATGCGTGGTTTACTATAACAATTCGATGTACAAAGTTGCAAAGTCTATCAACCCACAGATTAACAAGTAGGGAGACTCGGACACGCAATGTATATCGAATTGTCATAACAAAATACAAATTCACAAATGTAGATAGAGAACACCTTACTGTACAACCAGAAGAAATAATTACAAATGATTTCTTAATTCAAGTAATGGTATACAACTGGCGCTCTAATCGCTTAAAGCGATCAGAAATCAATAATTTATTTGAACGTAAATAATTTACATTCTGTTTGCCTTCGGGCCATATTTGCAGATTTAGAGATTGAAGACATTTGATATTTTTTGATTCTTAGGTTGACAAACTGACTCCTGTGTGGCGCCGGATTAAGAATAGCGTCACTCCATTTCCTTCCGTGGATGTCGTAGAAGGCGACTAAGGAAATTCCAACAGCATACTGCGATCGCCCACACTGGCGTGGCTGAGCGTGGCGATTATGGGAAAACCCCTCATGGTTATGGAAACCACGTACGAGGCCTATGTCCTGCAGTGGGCGTCAAATGGTTGATGATGATGATGATGATTATGATGGTGATGAGGTTGACAAAGATCTATCAACTGTTGAATCTAAAAGTGTATTTTTAACATTAGTCTAATACTTATGCTGTCATTTAACATCGTATATGGTATTATGGTTCTCTTACTCTTTCTCTTCCAGATAACCTACCTGACTGAGAAAACCGTAGTACATTTCAGTCTCGAACCCAGGACCTCTGGAATATTAGGCCACCGTTTTACCGAAGTGCTACTACCACCTAGGCACCTCCAGGATTCTTGATCTTGCTATAAACATGGGAACTTACAACCTATAGGTACATTAGTATGGAAGTTGGTAGGTAATTACTTAAGTATATAGGTTTAGCTTCTGTTCTATTCATGGCGCGATCATGAGAGAAATCTTTAGAGAGATTTATTGTATGTATGTATGTATTTATACAAGCAGCCTATATACGTCCCACTGTAGGGCACAGGGCTTCTCTCAGAGAGAGAGTATGGGCTTAATCACCACGCGTGTCCACCGCGGATTGGCGATTTCAACCGCTGAGGCATGTGAATAGCTCAGAAACCCAGGTTTCCTCACGATGTTTTCCTTCACCGTTAGCGAGTGGTATTGCTACTATAACTTCACAAATGTACATAACTTAGACAAACTCATAGGTACATACCCGCACTGGGAATCGAACCTGGGTCTCCCGCTTCCGAGTCCAATGTTCTACCCACTAGGCTACCACCGCTTCATCGATTTATTGTATGTATGTATGTATTTATTAATATAAAAAGAACACGTTCCATTTGTTATAAAGGCCCACGAAACCAATTGCTTGGTTTGACTGTGGGAGCTGTCTCGTTTACAATAGTTTTACCACAGATTTAAATAGCACTTTTACATGAGAATTGCACACAAGTACTTTCTGTTAATAAGAATAACTTAACAACATTTTTGATGAAAAAAAATTGTCTTTAACCATTGAAAACCTTGATTTTGGCTGCTTTTAGTTGTCTCCAGATATGTGATAGCGATAGGCTTTGCTCTTGTTTTCCCATTAACAGGTTAAAAGTGTTTAAATTGAAATTAACCTTTCTGTAAAGTTTGCCATTGCTTTATTACGTGTACTAATTACTCTAAAATACGCAATTCCTGAAATAGCTTAACTAGAGTTGGTGTCATTATCAATTAAAAGTGTGGTTTGTTTCAAGACATCTTCAAGTTGATCAATCTATTAAATTGCTATGTGATCATCTCTGCATCATATTTCCGACCGCAGATATTAATTACAGATAGTCATTATAAACGATCAAATGGTCGCTGATAATTTAATCTATCTACCCTTTTAGTGCTAATTGATGGTCATCTATATTGGAAGAGTTTCCTGTATTTACTCCAGTTGACATCAACCTTAAACAGACACTGATAAGAGCTACTTTGGATGGTCGATGCAGGTGTGCACTGGCTTTCCACAACTCTCATTTCTTTACTATCTTCACCACTGATACTGCCATGTTATCGCTGCTTTTATGTGACTCTTAAAGCTTTGGTAATAAGACAGATATTAGATAGTAGGGCATTTATTTGTCTGTTTGATTGACAAGAGTGCGGCCTTCAAGACTGGTTACTCTACATGGCTGGAGATAAATAAGGAGTGACCTGGACTGTCTCGACGCTTATAGAGGATATTGATCCGAGTAGTTTTTCATTCATTCTGACTACGCTCAGTCTAGTTAATTACTACATTAGCGGAGTCAAGTCTCCCTTTTTTCTAGATCATGGTTAATTAGTTTGCGGTGGAACACGGAATACGGTCAGAAGATGTTTGTGTTTCTTTCTATGGGAAACTTTTTGCTTCGTGGCTGAGATTGATGACTATCGTCCACGTGGTGTCAATACCTTTATGATCCATTCGATATGGTAAACTCGCTGAAATACAGAGGTTTGACGTTTCGAAGTTGATCGTCAACGTTAACATCATAGAGAAAAAAAAAACTAGCCAAGTGCGAGTCAGACACGCGCACGAAGAGTTCCGTACCATTATCTATACAACTTTAAACAAAGATCGAATTTGAGAACAGCGCCATCTATAGAAACCAACAAGAAGCGGTTAACATTGACAATTAACGACGTGACATCGGCGCTGTGAAGGTTACATAGACGGCCGCTAGATGGCGAGCGCTGTCTTTAGACAACGTTTGTTGCATGGGAGCCCCCCTTATTATTTATTTCATTCTGTTTTTAGTATTTGTCGTTAGCGGCGACAGAAATACATCATCTATGGAAATTTCAACTGTCTAATGTCTATCACGGTTCATGAGGTACAGCCTGGTGACTGACAGCCAGACAGACAAATAAACAGACGGACAGTGGACTCTTAGTAATAACCCTTTGGGTATGGAACCCTAAGAGATGGTCTTTGTCATTAGTCAAACCTACCTAAGTGCCTTTATTTTTGTAACTGTATTTTCAAATGAAGAACACAAGTGTATGGGTTTCCCCAATAGATGATTTGATTGCTTGATTGATAGAAATGATAGATCTTGATATTGAGAAAACTGTAGTGTTTATTTGATATTGGTAACATACGATACATTGATAATGACGCCTGGCAGATGTTATTTTGATACGCGTTTACACTATTATGATGTATAGTGACAGTTCAGTAAGTTAGGTCGATAAAGTAAACTAAACATCGCGGGCGCGCAAAGTGCTGATGACGCTGCGTATTCGTGTAGGTACGGCATCCCCGTACAACATGAATGGCAACCTTTGTCTAAGATAAAGTCTAAAGTAGGGCGAACTTCTTAGCTTTGACTTCATTGGCAATCACTTACTTACAGCAAATCATCTTGATCACGATAGCCAAATCAAAACTTCAGTATTGTTCGAGCTAAATATAGTTAGTGACTTTGCTGGGAATGGAGCTTTCCACTGTGTTTTCAAACTTAGTACCCACGGTCCTTATCGATGACTTGGCCCAGGACAAAGAGGTCTGGAAGAGTTTTCTTCAAGTTGCTCGAAGACAATAATAATAAAGCCTTTTTTTCCGAATTTTTTACAGTTTTTTCTTTCTACTAATTAAACCTAGTACACTAATCATAATAAGTCCCTAAGTTCGATGTGCCTTGTGGCATAGGCCTCCTCCAACGTCTTCCACTGCTTCCTATCGGTTGCAATTCTTAGCCAAAGGGGACCTAGAGTCAATTTCAGATCATCTTCCCATCTTGGTTACCAGACAGTTACTTGCTTGCTCCATTTTTCATGCTTGCAACGGAGCATATGCCCTAAAAGAATATTCTTTATTATATACCGGAAAAAATGTTACAGAAACAGCAATGACAAAAGAAAAGATACAATTGGCGGCCTTATTGCTAATAGCAATTTTTTCCAGGCAACCTCATATCGAAAAATTTGCCGAAGGAGAAAAAGACACGGGTAGTCGGTGCAAATACGAATATTAATATGTCAATATGTATTAGGATGTAAGGCGGGTTGGCGATCGCAGTATGGTTGTAGTTGGAATCTCAGGAAGACGCCCGCCTGCCAAGCGTGGCGATTATTGCAAAACCCCTCACGGTTATGAAAACCACGAAGGAGGCCTATGTCCTGCAGTGGGCGTCGAATGGCTGATGATGATGATTAGGATGTCTGTTAGTTTGGTTTTGCGTCTGATATCTACATCCTCGGAGAGAAAATGGGATTAAAAAGGAAGATGAACCAGGACGGCCGGCTTGCACGATTTCTAGAAGATTGCCCAAAGAGCAGCAGCTGGATGAAGCGCGAATAATGTAAACCCTTATATTTGGAAAATTTATACCTGAGAAAAAACTCATAAGTACTCTAGTTGCCGTGTTTCAGGAATTGTGCATTTCAAAGATAACCTACAGGGTTATACCTACGTGTATACTTGTAGGTTGCTAAGTGTCAGTGACTAAACGTCTGTAGTTGGCCGCCTCTTGCCTTGGGGCCAAAGAAAGCTCACAGATTGACAAAAAGTTTAGAAGTAAACGGTGACCGGTCATCGGGATAGTGGTATTCATAATAATGTTACAATTTTCGTGCACCGTTACGATTGTTTCCCAAATGGTCGGAGATCAAGTCACGATCGTGACTTTGATCGACGTGACCTCGGCCTTTCTTTTTGTACTTAAAAATAACATCCACACAATACTTACTCGTAAATAGGTGCCTATTCTTTTCCTTATCACAAACTATTATATTCTGGTACCTATAGGCGACCGGCTCGACCGCTGCCTATTTGCGCTTGGTTTTTTAGAAAATTTCCTTATGTTATCGTAAAGTTTTGGAAGAGTTATAGGACTTTATTTTTTAACAAACTACTACTTTCTAATGTAGACTAATTTCTCGAAATATATGTTAGTTCTAACCTTGAACTGAGCTAACCTAGATTCGCGAGCTTATGCAGTCCTTGACTGCAATGCATCAAAGACAAAAATAGACAAGGCTTGCGCCTACCTACGTGCTACCACTACGTAGATTAATTTCAGTGCTTAACAGTTCTCTCAATTTTGGCGAATAGTACGCCAAAGAAAAAATGGAAGAAGTAAAGAAGTTATGAGGTTGTTGACAGAAGAATTTGTTTTTTAGTGCCGCCGTGTCCAAATTTTACCTATATAAAATTTACTGATAAAGACTGATAACTCAACGAATCCTCTAGCTCCCACCGGAGGAACGCCTATCTCCCACCATCTCGGTTACTCCTGGCTGATTTAAAAAGTATTTATTTTTTGAGTGATACATGAATACAATGTAAGCGGATTTCCATCTCTCATTTTCCAGACTTCCCCTGATTTCCCAATATCTTATAGGTTTCAAGACAAACTAGACTTTACTTAGGTAACATCCACAGGTGTAATATGAAGATGTAGCTTTGTGGTAACATCACTCGTATCTTATTCAATTTGAATAAGTAATTATAATTTTTCTCAAAGATTTTTCGGGAAATTGTGGGAAAAAATATGACAATTCGCGTACTCTTTTGTACGCTGATGACTCAGGGCGTTCATTGAATCTATATTCTGTTATATTGAGAAACCTGCAGAGAGATAATAAGGGTTGATAATTAAATTAGTGGAATCAAAACGATCTGGACGATCTGTTTACGGTGGCGGGGAGTCGCTGGATGCGGGCGGCACAACACCAGGAAGCTTGGAAAACCACAAGGGAGGCCTATGTCCTGCAGTGGGCGTCAAATGGCTGATATCCAGCGCTTAAAAACCTCAGAATAGTTACTCAAGTACACGAACGTGGTATCATCGCTATTACGTAAGCTGTGCAAAAACAGTGGCGCCGGCACGGGCCATTCTGAGTGCTGCAGTGGAATCGGCCCACTGCAGCTGTGACCTACATCGAACCTACTTTTTGCACTAAAATATTCGTCAAACTAAGCCGACCTAAAAGCGGTTGTCGCATTGGCATTTCGTGATTGCCCGCAATAGACTCGTTAAACTGAAGTTGCTAGAATGCTGCAACTGGATTAACCTAGGTATATCCCTAATCAGTTTGTTTGGCATATAGCCCAGTCGAATTAGGATTTGACCCGGAAAAAATTATAAGTAGAAATGTTCCTTCGGAATTCGTTGGGGTCACTGACAATCTAAATTTTGTTTTGCGTGTTACGCGATACGTTGCGTCATTTGCCATCTTGATTTTAAGGGTTAATTTTAGTTTATTGAATAACTCGTTTATTTTTCATTCAGACGGAAAATAATAGTTACAAAAGTTCTTTAGAATTGCCAACTTTTCTTCCGAGAGTCTGAGTGTACTAAACTAACACCCTAAATTAAGAAAAAAAAATATTACTCACTATACCTCACACACATACACACACCCACACACACCCTCACACACACACACACACACACACACACACACACACACACACACACACACACACACACACACACACACACACACACACACACACACACACACACACATACACACACATCATAATACACTATACATACATAGATACGGTAATACCTACCTAGAAAATAAGTTGATTAGCATTTAGACCAACATTAGATATACCTAGCGTCCAAGTGTGGAGGAGCGGAGCTTCCTGATACAGGTATTTCCATACTTAAAAGGAAGTTCTTGCCCGATTATGTCACTATAAGCCTTTTGTAAAGTAAATAAACGATTTATTTATTTATTTATTTATTTATTTAGAATTAAATTTCCTACAATTTTGTTTCTCGTAATATTTTTCCTAGGATCGATATTTTCCCATTTATACCCTAAATGAGGGGGTGGATTTTTGTTTGATTCCTGTTAGTTTGTCAGTAGATGTGACCTTAGCTTGTTGGCACTACAAATTTAAATCACCTTAATTTTTAGCGGATTCACACATCAAAGAAACAAGTCCCCCTTACCTCCGCAAATGACATCAGCCAAGTTAGTCTGCACGCACTGGTGGGTGACCGCGCCGTCTCTGACCGTCGTGATTTCTCCGTAGAGCTGATGCAGCGCCTCCTGATCTGACATGAGAAGGGTCCGGGGGGAGGGGCACTCGTCATCAGCTCCGTTGCCATGGTGACGAGTCGAGGACCGCGACCGGGAGCGCCGACGCCTGGAATAGAAGGAGAGAGGCATGAGGGGGCTTCATCGGATGGTTGTGGTGTAAGTTGAAGGAAAAAATTACTAATTTTCAGTTAGTAGATTCACTTTATAAGTATTTATTCTCAATAGAACATGACAAACCATAATATCATTAGTTTGCCAAACGGCTAATGCAGTTTATCGGCAAGCTCTTAGTAACAATCCTTATGTAACTTACACAATCAACACATTAAACAGTATCGATTGTACTATAGTAAATTTATTTATCATCTGTCTTCTAACTACAAAATCGAAAAGCAAGAGAACGGGAATAAAGACGTTTGGTGCATCTTAAAAGCAGTTTATAAAACAACATTCGAATAATTGGTTTTATAAAATGCGCAATAATTTCTATATACCATCAGTGAGACCATAAAAGGGTTGACAATACTAAAAGAGGTGATTCAGTAGGCATTTCAATACGTATTTTATCACATTTTCAAAAAATCTTAAGCATAGAAAGAAGCGAGATTCCAGACTAAATTTAGCTTTTGTGAGAAGGTACCTCACGAAGTTACCATCGCTGTTTTTGTCAGTCACATTTTGTAATCGTGTTTTACCATAACATATTTTTTGTAGTAATTTCGATACTTTTTTGCAAAGCGGAGTTAGCGTAAAATAAGCATCATCTATCAACACGTTGGAATATTGTGCTGTATTTTAAACACAAATGAACTAAAGAAGTTATTGTTGCTTTAGTTATAAGTAGGAAAATCGATTGAAATACTCTTTGATTTATTTTCCTAGCATTCAGTCGACTTCACATTCTTTTTTAGTATACAAAAACTACCTTATAATAAGTATCCACTTATTATTCAATTTGCCGAAATTGATAATTGTGTATTACAATTTGTAATAAACATTAGATTATAACAAAAAGAAACAAGTGTTTATTTGAGAAATAAATGTTTATTTCGTGAATATGAAATTATTATTAAACTCTTTTGGGCCTCTGAAGGTGTTGAATGTTAGCAGTGGCTATGTTGAAATGATTGTTTAAAAGTAAACAAACAAGGAGTCAACTTTTACCAAATTAACAATCGAGAACCTTGGTTTATCACTTAACGCCACACATTTAAGACCAAAGTAAATAATTACTCCTTAAGGCTTTAGGTAATTCTCACGTAATTATAAATTGATTCGACCTTACATACGTTTTGAAATTACACCCACGTTTCGGTAAAACTCGCACCTACCTACAGTTCTGTTGGCACAGAAATAGTTGCTTCAAAATATCGATAAAACGTTGCAATAAAGATATCAATCTTTCACCCACAGCTAAATTAGCATCTGTTAATTCTAGCCACGAGCCAATGACCTTCACAACTTCTCTGCTATAAAACGACACTTTCTCAGTTCCCATAACTACCCAAGTACCTAGGACGTAAATTATGTGCTAGCTTGCGAGAAAAGTTATACTCCAGATATACGTATTGACAAATTTTAATGGGATCATTATTGCTCTTGTTACGTCACT